>JAPZDY010000023.1:5221773-5234661 GCA_029783645.1 Ctenochaetus hawaiiensis
CACTGTTCAGATATTGGTTGGCACAAAACCAAAGTGTCTGAAAATTTTTGAATGATTAAATCAATTATAATCTAATGCACAAAATGCACAAAAGCAACCTCTTACATATTGTGTTTACATCATTCTCATTCTTTTGCTTGAATTATTTTTTTTCCAGGATATCCTCTTTGACTCTACAAGTCACCTGGTCAAGAAGTTTGTCCTCCATACCAACTATCCTGGACATTACAACTTCAATATGTAAATATTTGTTCTGTCTGGTTACTTGTTTCTGTGCGTCTTTCCTATTTTAAGATTCCCTTACTCAGTTTCCGACACCCCTCTGTGTCTTCTCATCCTTGTGACAACTAATATTCTCAGTGTGTAATGATCCTAGTTTTTATGATCAACTGGTGGACCAAAATGAAGAAGAATAATAATATGAAAAAGGACAATGTTTAAATTAAAAAGAGAGAGCTTAGGTAAGAAATAAACTTAGGTCAACAAGTTAGCCCTTTCATTTCCGTCCTTGGTTTTCATTTTCTGTGTTTTTGTTTATGTTTCTTCTTTCATCACAGATACCATCGATGTGACTTTAAGATTCCACTTGTTATTAAGAAAGGTGAGACAGTCTGCAGTCCTGAATGAACTCTGCATGTCTCAGTGTAAATTGTATGATATTAATTTGATGATTTTTTTATTTTTCAATCTGCCTTTCATCTGTCTGTCTCACTTTGCTCTTTAGATGGAGCTGATTCTCAGACAGAGGACTGCATTTTAACAACCTACAGCAAGGTCAGTTATAGATAGGTTTTATCAGACTGTTTGCCAGAGGTTAGTGCTTTGTTGTAAACTCCACAAGGTGGCACTATATTAGGTCTGTAAGGATCTGACTTGGTCTCTATCAGCTTGGCTTTCTATTTTCAGACTCTTCATCTTTTTAAAGTGGTAGCTGCTTAAAGTGATATCACAAAATTATATAACAAAATTGTGACCTTTTAGTTTTATTTTAGTACCACTCCTCCTAAAAAGTGGTTCCCACATCACTAAGAAACCCTTTGTTCATAACATAAAAGTGCTTTAATCTGACATTTGCTTTTGACTGTCACTGCAGCTATCTTCTGACTTTTACAGCAGAGGAAATAATAATAAAAGTCTTGTGGTTTCACTTAAAGCTGATAAAAATATCCCTGAATTTGATTTAATTTGCTTGAAGAAAACTTTTATTAGAAATGTTTTGATACTGTTTTTACTTCTCAATAGAGATTCTGATACCTTAGCTTGTGTGTCAGCCAGTGCTAAGTACTGACCCTTTACCAGTGCATTAAAAGAATGTTTATGTTATAGTTATTTTTAAAAAGCTGCACTTATATCCTTCCTAATGGATGTGCCTTAAGTTTTACATGTTGATTGTTATTTATAAGTATTGAGTACTTGTGCAGTAAAAATCAGTTAAGTAGCATACAGATGCTGCTGGGAAGTTTCAGGGTCCAGTTTCTAATAAATTAATTATGCTGACTCATATCAGTGCACAGACTTCAAACAGTATAAGAGGCATTTTTAATTATAGTATCTGTACTGGAACAACTGTAATTCTAATGGAAGTGATCATTTGATGTAGTGAAAACAGGATACAGCATTTGGTCTTGTGGCCTTGTGATTTAAGTCAGTGTTGGAAGCAGATAAACATTATCTACTGCTAACTTGTTGTTTCTCTATCAGTGGGATCAGATTCAGGAACTGCTGGGTCACCCGATGGAAAAACCTGTAGTGCTCCACAGGTAAATACACATGCTGTTGCTCAGTGAATAATATATTTACATTGCTGTTGTAAATGTGTCCCACAGGGGCTTGAGATAAGTTGATAGCACATTTTAATGTTATTGTTGGTAAAGAAATTTACCATTCATAGGTGTAAGATTTTTTATTATCCGAATGAATGTCTTCTCTGAAATCATCAGATGTTTTGTTTTACAGATCCTCGTCAGCCAACAACACCAATCCATTCGGCTCTACCTTCTGCTTTGGACTGCAAAGGATGATCTTTGAGGTCAGCACAGTATCTCTGTTGCCTTAGCTGGCATTCAAGTGTGTATGAGAATGTAAAGTGTCCCTCTAACAAGGAAATTATTGGATTTGCCCACAGTCTTAATGCCTGTGTAATCAGTTTTTCTACTAACATTGTGCAGGAGGTAAAAGAGGCTGTATAATTTCTCTACTTTTAATACTGACATGCCTCAGTAAGAGTGAGAGTAGAACAAAAGTCTTACAAGTAATCATTAGATATGCACATAGTATTCTTGAATCTGTCAATCACATTTTTTTTATCTTCATTGCACTCTGATACATACAATCTGTTTCTTTCTTCCCCAGGTGATGCAGAACAACCACATAGCATCAGTGACCCTCTATGGTGCTCCTCGGACCACCAGTCAAGCCCGACCTGAGTCCAGTAGTAGTTCCCATTGAAGAAGTTACCAGAACCACATCCCATTCTGGCCTGCCCTGCATCTAGTACCTCTACTGACTGACTGAACCTCTAACCCAGAGCCAGATTCTTAACCAAGCAGACATTACCCAGAACAACAAAGGTTTCCTTGCTCAGCTCAGACGCCTCAGAACAGAATCACAACTAGAACCCAGAATAGCCAAATTGACTTTTCCTGGTGGGTCCTAAAACGCATTCTTCTAATCAGACACACCCAGCCAGCACAGTCAATCCCACCCCAGACTATCCCAGGGACAAGGATCTAGTGACATAGTCGCAGTGCTGGAGCATTGTTGCTCTGAATGGAAACCAGTGAAAGGTTTCTTGGCTGTATGAGAATATCATGGTGGTGCTGCAAACTGACATTGTGAAGAAATCTGCTCAAATGGAGCTCAAATGCTTCCTGTTTCCATCCAGTGACTGTATTTGCACAGGACCATAGAAGAAGAGTTATTCCAGGCAAAGTTTGGATTTCATGTTTCCACCAGTGAGATGTAACGGCAGCCTGTATGTAACAACAGTCTCCATTATATTGTTATAGTGAGATAACAGCTGGTCTGAGATTTAAATGTCAAACTAGGATCAGTGGACATAATATGGCCAGAGTCTTGAAGTCTTCAAGCTCTGGCTTGAGCGACTGAATACACATCAACCAACCAAACAGCCAACCCAACTAGTACCGCCTGTCTTCCTGCCACAACTTCAGAACCAGAGCCCACCGGCAGAGTCAAAACCCAGACATGTCCAAACCGCAAAGAACCAAGTCTGCCCAGCCCAAACAAGAGCCATCAGAGCCAAACACACATGGAGGACTGTAACCAAAAACAGAAAAACACAAGAACCCAGAGTTTGTTTAACGAGAGAGAACCAAACACACTCAGAGTGTTGAGAGACATGTGGCCCAGAACAGACCCACAACAGCCAGGCGACTGGATATGAGCTTCTCAAGGCCGAATGATCCAAACATCCAGCGTCTACTCCCGTCCTCCCCTTCCTCCTCACTCTTCCTCCACCTTTTTTCAGTGGTGCCCACACAAACACACACCCAAGCACACACACGTACACACTCAAGCACACAGCAATAAACACTCTATTAACCCACAGCTGTTGTTATTTGCAGCTCTGGATGTTGACGTATGTGTGTCCTTGCTAACATAAACACACAAACACACACTCTTACACTTACGCACACTTACAAAAATGAGCATCTGCATGTGTTAGGCTGCTGATTTTTCAAATTGACATTTTGACAGATTTTAATTCAAGCACACACACATACATACAGCATTTCAACCCGTTCACTACTATATTCACATGTATTTCTAATACATGAAAGCTGGTTTATCTTTTTAGCCTTTTTAAAGCGCGATACAACATAGAGACTTGTAGGCATGACACCAGAATTTGCATGAACTTGGCAGACATTTTGAATGAGAGGAGACTTTATTACAAGCACAAACTGGCACTCTGCTGTTAATTTGATTGTGCATGTTGTGAGAGGACTCGGCACAGTTTTTTTTAACTCTCTCTGTACCCTGCTTCACTCATTCACACCATGACCAAATTCACCGTTTTTGGGGTTTTTTTTGTTTGTTTGTTTGTTTTTTATGATTTTTACATTTGCACTAATACACACCTTTTTACTTCATTGGTTAAATGTGCCCTATCTCAGAGATGGATGTGTGGAGACATTTAAAGAGATTGTGTTGTGTGTGAATTTGTGTGTGTTTTTATCCACAAGTTTGGACAGAGAGGAGGTCCTCCCGTGGGACATGGTGTATTCAGCCATGTTGTCTGTGTTACACTCTTCTCCTTGTTTCTTCTGGGCTTTCTCCATCTTAACGTCCAATTGATGCATTGCAATTCATCTCTCAGCAATGTCTGCATTTATTTCTTTGTTGAATTGCCAAATGCTTTAGCCAAAGACATTTCAGGATGATTTCATTCGATCTGCTGACTTTGTCACTGTACTCTCATGTCCAGACGTGTCCTATGGACAGATTTGTGTGTTTGCCCTCCCTTTTTAGTCACATCTTTTGTTTTTAACCTGTACATCAAAGTTGTTGCTGTGGTAAAGCCTCTAAATTCAGCTCCTGATTTCTGTAACTGCTGATAGTAAAAAAAAAAGTGACTCGAGTGAGTGTTTTGAAACCAATCAGACTTTCTGTCATCTAAATTGGGTTACAGATGGAGACACGTTAACAACAGTAACAACCAGTGTCATCCCTCTTCTAAATGTCTCTTACACAGAGGTTATTACAGAGCTGTAATTTAAAGAACTACCATCATGTCTTGGTGGATTCAATACATTTCAACCCATTAAGGAAATGGGAAAAGAACATCAGTCATTCCTTCATCATAACAATTGTTTGCATCTCCCTCCCAATGTACGAATTTAAAATCTTTTAAATCTTAAGCATTTGAATAAACCATGTTTTAATTTTAATGCACATATGCTAATTTATTGATCCTTGATTCAAATGCCATTTTGTTTTTTATTTTTCATCAATGCTTATTATAGGGTTGTTCTTATTAACATGTGAAGGCATCAGGGTTGAGTTCGGGGCCCGTATACATAACGAAATGTTTCAATTACTGACTCAAAACTTAAGAGCATCAAGTCAGTTTAACTGCTTGTTGGTTTGCATAGATAGTACTTTGTCATTATGGGTATGACTTTTTTTCTGCAAAGTTTAGGCATTAACAGGCTTTCTTAAGTGGGTTTTGACATTCAAACTCACTTAACTGTCTTATTTTATTTTGCATGGCTTTTTAATTAGGTACTAACTATTTGTTATCTACCTGCCCGATCTTTTTCTGAATTTGTGGGTGAATTGATTGATTTTACCCCTCACTGAAACCAAATGGCATGACAGTGTTATTTAGCATGATGTGACCAGCAGCATTTAGAATGAACAGTAACTGAACTTTAGAGTCGTTTTTTTTTTTTTTACTATATTGTCAGAAGACCGCAAACGCTCATTTTAAGTGTCTAAATTTCTGATTCATTATAATTTTTTTGTAGTTTACCCATTTTTAAACAGCACATCACTATTTAGGACAACATGAAGCTAAACTCTTAGATTGTTAAATCTGTTTTTTGGGGGGTTCTTGTTTGTACAAATGATCAGAAGAGGACCGTGTTTAAGGACAGTTGACAAATTTCTGGATGGAATTTTTTATTTTAATGTGGGTGTGCTCTTCTTTTTCTGTCTTCTTATTTACGTGATCATAACTTGATACAGACACATCTGGCTCAGGTGCCGGCTGAGTTTCCTCCTTTATTCTGATTCAATTAAAACTCAGGATGAGGCATCTGCTCACAATGAACTAACAATCACTGGAAGTTGTTTTTGTTTTTTGTTTTGTTTTTGTTTTTTCTAATTCCAGACCACTCAGTATTGAAACCTTTTCTTGTGCAATGCTAAGGCTGCAATGCAAGTGTTGGGTGCCAGTAGATCACCCTGCTTCAGCTCTGCTTGACTGCTTCTGCAGCGTGTTCTTGTGTGATTCCCAGAAACAGCATCAAAAACAGAGGAGAACAGTGATCCTCCCTCACATTTGGACTGGAGGAGAGCTCTGGTAGAGATGTTTTTGTTGAGTGGACAGAATTTAATTTGGAGTCTAGCATTAGCATTTTGCTAGATAATCCGTCTGATTGTTTACACTAGAAAAAGTGTCTCTGGCTGCAGCTTTATTGTGGTTAGACTTTTCCCTCAGAGAAGTGATCATGTGGTTTATGGAATCAGGAGAAATCTAAAAAGTCTAGTTTCTCAAACTGGGTTTCTGAAAGCTAGAGAAATGTTTCAAGATGGCGTCCGACAATTAAACCAATTTCTCACTGGGCTCCAAGGTTGTAGATGTTTAAAAGCAAAGTCTGGTAAACTTAAAGTTCCCTCCTGTTGTTCTGGTTTATCCACATATTGAGTCAAATGAGGATATATATAATAATATGACATGAAAGCTATATTCAAACATTTTTCCTAAAGCTTGCTTTAGTGCAAGTATATATTTGAAAATCAAGAAAAAAGAAAACTGTTGAACATTGTGCCTCATCTCCCACCGAGCCTGTCTTTGACTTCTGTCTCTATCTCCTCTGTAAAAAGGAAACTGCTTTGTACATACAATTTGAGAATGCATTTGAACTGCATCATTGTACAGTACGTATGTATGCGTGTTACTGAGCATTAGCAACAAGCTAACATGGTGTTATGGCCGTCTCAGTCGTTTTAATTTTCCTGTTGCCTGCAGAAAATGGCAGGTTGGGTTGGGTTTCCCAAAAAAGTCTCTTTTTTTCATCAACAGTATGTTTGTTTTTGTTCTGTCTCTTTCTTTTTGTGGTGTATGTGTGTATAGCTACACCCTGAACAATGTCAACCCTTAAAACCTCATCATAGTTACTGTGGAAGACAAGACTTTTGCGGTGTAATTCTGCCAAAAAAAACTTTTCATCCAGAAGATGGTATCAGATTTTGATTTAAAACAGGGGGCCGCCCTCCACACCCACATGGCTGAATTTGAATTAATTATTCACCAAACAAAAGCTGTCAGAGTGAACTGAAACTTTGCTCCACTAGAAGCAGAGTGAGTCAAAGTTGATCTTAAAAACAAAAAAAAAGCAAAGAAGCAGCAATGAATGAAGCAAATCAAGATGCTTCTGGAAGGAAATATACATAGACGCTGAACAGTTTTGAGGAAACTGAGCCTAGCATGACACACACACTAGTTCCTGACAAAAGAAGACAAAAAGAGTCTACTCATTACCCAGATTTGGTAAACCCAGCCCAGCGCCACAGACGGTCAGTGCTGTGATGATGCATTGTTACTGAGAGACAGACAGAGGAGCTATAGGGTGCTGGGTAGGTAATCTCACCCAAACTCAGGTGGACATATCACTTCCTTTGTTTTTCTGAACATTTTTAGCTAGAAAAACAAGTGAAAACTTAAAGCTGGAGGTCTGTGTGTCTTTTAGATTCAACCTGTTTTTCTTCTTATTTTTTTTCCATTTCATCGAATGCAGGAATGAATGATTGTCATAATCTGATTGTTGTAATTTATAACTGACAGCTTCAGTTCAGTGTAATGATAATCTCATATTAACGCTTTGTATTGTCTGTTCTTGGTGTCATATGTTCTGTTGCCCATCTCGCTTGTTCTCCAACAAATATCTTTTGTGGACATTTTAAGCCCAGTTCTGGAAATGGGGCAGGTATACTTAATTAAAAATTGTGAAATTCATTGCAATGTGGTGTTTTATATTTTGAATACTATAACTTTGTGTATGAAGAACAAGTAGATTTATTCAGCATGTCCACTGAAAAAAGGCAATAACAATACCATGTAGTGCAACGAGAAGGACTGAGCTGGCTGAAAGCTTTGCTTCATTGCTTTTGACTGTGTTTGACGATGGTTGTTGAGAGGAGCTACTGCTGTGCGATCTCTAAACTCCCAATGCAGCATTTGGGCTTTTATGAAATCAAACACTCACTGTTTATTGACATCGGAGTTCATTTTCTGTGTGTGCAACCAGGATATGAAAAAAACAATAAAAATGTGGATGTGAAAAAGGTGGAAGGTTCTTATTTCTTAGTCACATGATGTTTAATAAGGGGGCCCTGTCAAATTTGAATTTAAGCTGAAATTCAAATGAAAAAATAAATACAATTAATTATTCTTTTCATGTGCATCAGTACAAAATATAATTTGTAAAACTTCATCAGCTATCTGTAACTTTTTTTTTGTCACCTAGTGTCCCAGCTGACACTAGGTGATGCGGCAGGTGCACAGGTCTTAAGTGTTTCTAACGTTAACACAGATAATTTATTTACCATGCTTATATTTCCAAAACATCATCCATTATGTGTCTGCGCCATGATGTTTCTCTGTTCCCGATATTTAGCTTATTTGCTAGCATCAAGCTAGCTGGGGTAAACTTACAAAAACTGACATGTTTTTGAAACAAACAAACAAACAAACAAATTACAGATGAGCAGACAAAAAGTCCAGGTGACAAAAGCTGAGCTGCAAACTCTGAAGAACTTGATGGATTTTTAAGAGATCTAACAAAGAGATGTCTCACCTATTGGCAAATTTTACTTTTGGGCCTGGCATGGAAAAGTTTGGGAACCCGACTCAAGATTTAACTATTTGACCAAACCTCAACATCTGTTTTGTATCTAAGCTTATCAGAATATAATTATTGTTAGTCACATTAAAAGAGACTATATTCTACTGAAAAAGTTGAGAATTATTCTTAAAATAGTGTTTTGCTGGGTTTTCTTATCTTTTTTTTTTTGACATCTTTTAGCCCTTTGTCGACCTAAATAAGTTTCTTCTGTGAAATCTTTGGGTAGGAATTGTCAAATGTGTAAAGGAAGCATTCAGTTCCTTGTAAATGCCCTGAAAATCTAGTAACCCTTATTCGGCACATTTAGTACAAAGAGTTCTGTACTGCATTTAAAGTTCAGATGGAAAAACTTTCTGAACATTTTATTTAAAATCAAGGTAGATGTTTGTGTCTAAAAAACGTATGGATTTATGAGTTGAAAAGAGTGCAAAATCTAAACTGATTAAATCAAAACTGTGTAATCCATAGAATTTTTCGATGTAGGCACCACGTGTCCGGTTATAATTATTTTATTATAGTGTGCATACAGGTCCCCCTGATGATCAGCATGTGAAAAAACCAGCTAATGATTTCATTCATGATTCAGACAAATTCTGGAGACTCTTGTCTCTGGGAGGCAAAGGTTAGTTGCTTCATCTATGTGTGCCTTTTTATCTATTTCCTGTCATATCCTCATACAGTTTATGTCTGTATGAGTATTAATGAACATTATTCTTTCTTTCTCTCCTTTTATTTAAAATATATTAAAATATATTTTTGCTGCACCTTTTGTCGATCATTGGGTCTGTTCTCAATGATGAAAGGTATACATGAGTCACATTGAACAATTATTTTTAAAATAATTCAAAATGTGTGCAAGTCATCATAGGGTTTTTTCAAATTCCTCAAGATTCAAGGATCATGTTGCTAGCCTTAGCTTAGCATGCTAACATTTGTTATTTAGCAGGAAACACAAAGTGCAGCTGGGGCAGATATGAATCTTGTTATCCTTGTATTGGATCACCTTGCAGGTATTTTAACTTGTAAACCAAACTAAGCTTTTAGACAAGTTAAAACATTTACCTGATGATTGCACAAAAACAAGTCAGGGGAGCAGCACCCTCATTACAGATGTGTACCATCCAGTTTAACTGAGCATTTCTCATTTTTTATGATCTTTTTCTGATCTACCTGTGCTCCTCCAGCTGCCCCTGGTGTTGCTCTTTGTCTAATCTTCATATAAACTCTCCTGTTTTCTGTCCCTTTCCATATCTTTGTCTTACCTCTTGTGTTCATTGCTTACCAGGGTTTCCCAGAGTCTGACTCTCCGTTCTTTGGAAATTACCATCTCTTTTATTGGTTCTATTTGCTTTTTTTGGACTGATATCCCATGTATAAATCTTGGCCTTTCAGTGAACACTTTGCCTTTTTTAAATTTTACTTTGTGTCCTGTGCTCCCCCAGTCTGGACCAAAGTTGTGGACAAACCAACACTGCATTAATTCATGCTATCATTGCAAAAAAAAGAGACCAGCTGAAGTCCAGAGCATGTGTGCTTAGTGAACAATCATATCTAGATCTATAAACATGCTTTGCTGTTGAAATGCAGCTGCATATGAATATGTTTTTCTGCAAAATCTAACTGAGTGAACTTTAAAAAAGAACATTTTGGAGAGCAGATGAAGGTTAAGTAATAAAGAGTTTAAAAAACAAACAATTATACAAGACATATTAAATCATTACAATAAAAGCAATGACTTAAGTGTTCACATGAAAGTACACATGCCTGGCTTTGCCACAAACATTCAGCAAGAGGTTTTGTGTGTGCTGTTTGTGTGTGTGTGTGTGTTCTATGGTCCCAGCTGGTTCTCACGGTGCAGCTGGCTTCTATTTAGGCTTCATTTGTTCTTCCTCCAGGGAACAGATAATGCAACCATCCATTTGTGCTTCTATCCAGCAGAAGGAAGTGAGGTACGTCTCTGCTAGTGTTCAAAACAAGAACACAAGTGATCTCTGCCATCTTTCCACTCACGCACAGCCATTTAGCTGTCCTGGCTTAAAAACTAAGTCCAATGAAATTTAGAATATTAACACTGTTCTGGCCTTTGGACATTTGTAGGGTTTAATGAGCTCACTGTAATTTGTTATGTCTTCCTTTTGTAAGCTTGGGCAGTTTCCAGTTTTTCATACCTTTGTCATATTTCACCAATGAATACTGTATACGACAGTATTTGTGTAGCTGGGTTTTAATACTTATGGCCTCCAATGAATGGATAGGAAACAGGCTGACATTTGTTGCAGGGAGGGTTTGACTTCCACAGCCACAACCTTCCTGAGACAGACAGTGCTCACATCTTTGTCAGTGTCTGTCTCAGGACAGCTGGCTCACATTGATGATCCCAGAGGCTTAACTTCATCCCCACCACTCGCAGTCGCTATCTTTCTCTGCTCAGCTGCCTGTTCCATCAATGCAGACTGATCTCTGGTGGAACATGCTGTGCATGACATCACCTCAATACAGCATCTCTGTAGCTAGAACATTAGATTTTTGACAATATTGACAATGATACCTTCAAGATTTTTAAAAACCCCAGTAGACCATAAACTGGATGCCGCCCAAGCCTAGTCCCCATGAATCTTACCGTTTCTCTGTGTAAACAATTACAAAAATACATTCTGAAAATTACACATTCAAAAAGTCCAGAAAGATTAAATTATCACACAATTTTTGCAAGTTAAGGTCCCGCTGCGTGGTTGTTAAAAAAACACTGTCTGAATACAGATGGACTCATATGTACAAAGCCGAAATTCTCTTTGGGCTTTGCTGAAAAATCTGAAGCACAACCGACTTTGCCAATTCATTTCCCCAAAGATGATCTGCCAGTTTGGATAAGTCTCCTATGACTCAACTGTGCTTTTGAACACACCACAGGGCTTCCAAGTTGGCTGCTGATCTTGCTTTATGACCATTTTGCACTAGCTACAGCTCCTGGAGATCCCATTGGGCCCTGCAGAGCCACTAATGTGTGACAAACACCTGCTTTTCACCGTACTCTGTCTCTCCTTCCTCCGTTGCTCCAACTCCCCCCTTCCATTTAAAGGGCCCGGACGTCGGGCTTGTCTTGTTGTGGCAGCTCAGTTTGGGGTCGTGCAGGAGGTTCCACATGAGCCAGATCTGAGGACCACTGAGGCTGTGAACAACCATGAGCTCCTTGTAAAAACAGGGGTCAAATGTCTGAAGGTGGGGCGCTGCAGATGGTTTAGGAATCCCAAAGGTCCGAAAGCCTTGGTGGCGTAATGGTTTGACACCTATCAGCTGGAGGCACATTCCCAGAAAGACATCATCAATGGGGAACAACTCGACCTGGGCGAGAAAGAACTATGAGATCAAAAAATTCTGGATACATATAAAATAAAAACATAAAAATTGTCCAAATTTTTAGTACCTGTTGACAGGCAGAGCTAAGTCGCCGAGCTGTAAGTCCTGACATGACGAAACCTCCTCCTCCAGCATAATTTGGGTACAAGCCCACTCCATAAACAGACTCTGGCACGTAGTACTTGGAACTACGCCGGCGAATGGGTTTAGCATTAATAATAATATCACCGACAAACAGATCCTCATCTGGCTTTTTACCTTGCAACATCTCTAGTATATTTTCCACGTTAACGTACACATCAGCATCACCCTTGAAGATGAACCTGCAAAAGGAAAGATAACAGGAAAAGTTTCAGATAAGGGTCAAATAAGGAGAGAATCAAAGTAAATCTTAACCTTAGTTTTATAAACACTGACTTGACATCAGGACAGCTGCTGTTAACCCATTTCAGAAAATGTGTTTCCTTCAGAGTCAGGTTGAAAAAGGTGTCTTCAAAGTCCCAGAGCAGGATGTCCTTAAAGGTTTCACTCTCGTAGGTCAAGAGCCGATCCCACAGAGGCAGAACAGTCTGATTCCTGGGAATACCCAGCAGGAAAACAGTACGGATTGACACACCGTTTTGAAAATGTTCCTCTTTACCCCAGGTCCGACGAACCACCTAAAAATAATGAAGTACAGGGAGAAAGATTACTTTGTTGACCAAGAAAGAGAGTAAGTGAAAAAATAAAGTTAAACCTTTTAAGTATTAACTGATTTTTTTTCCTACATATGAGGGCTTTATCATAAAAAGTGACATATTCTTACCTGCCGTTTATCAAAATCTGCAGCAACAGATTTCACTGCAATTAGCATGTAGAGAGCAGTAGCAGACCCTTTACTTCCTCCTCCTCCTTCTCCTTCTTCTGCTCCTGCGATGTGACATTTTTCTGGCTGGTC
>JAPZDY010000023.1:5238357-5251403 GCA_029783645.1 Ctenochaetus hawaiiensis
CTTTTCTCTCAGATAGCGCTCAAAGTCAAATGGTGGCATCGTGGGCAGAGGCTTTCCTGCAGGCTTAGTCGGCAATGCATTTTTCCGTCGCGACTTGGATTTCCCCTTAGATTTGACCTGAAGTTTGGACTTTGACTGAGGAGATTTAGACTTGGGCTGGGGTTTGCAGGGAAGCAGCTGTGGCACTGAAGGGCTGGCTGGGAAGTGCTTATTAGGAGAAATAATGTGAAACAGAAGACACAGGATATTTATTATAACAAGTTCATTTTATCTTTGTGAGCACTTAATACATTTATCTATTTATGTGGAAAATAGCTTTTCATGTCCTCCAAGTTTCAAACAAAAAAAACCTACAGCCTATTGATTCAAATATTGAGCAAATAGGCTCACATTGTGGCTTATTCACCCCTGTCAGCAGTTATTATGCTATGATTTACTTATTATAAACACGATCATCAGTGGAATACAGACTTAAATGACTCAATAGTGCAATTATTTTGTGCAGTATTTTAAATTTTTAACTGTCCTGTGCATTACCCCGTGCAGTTATTAAACTGTTGTGTCAGCTCTGCGCAATTGTTTCATTGTTCTTCTGCGCAAGTACGCTGGTATACTCTAGCATTTACACTGTGCATTTCATTAATGTCTTCATATATTATTTACATCAAGTTGTACAGTGTGGTATGATGCACATACATGCATATGCACATTGGGTTTGATACCTACATGCAAACATGCACACACATTCATGACTTGAATCAGTTTAGGTCATACCCCTGCAGACTCCTGGGTTTCTTTTACTTTGGCCCCACTGGCACCGAGCAGGGTCCTGCTGGAGCTGGTGGAGCCACCGATTTCCAACTTCCATGCTGGTTTGTCCCAACCAGAGGAGAGCATGACCTAGAAAAATGGGTGAGATTTGATGGAACATGAGAACTAGACAGGTGATTTTTCAAGAAGGAAAGGACTGTAGAAGAAGGCAGGATTCCTGTCTTACATGGCGGGCATAGAGCAGCAATGTAAATAGCATCAGTAGCAGCATTGTGCACAACACATCTCCCTTCACATGGAGGATCCTCCTGACAGTCACCATCTTCTTCAACATCATCTAAAGACAGGGACACCAGTTAACTATTAAACAGCATTACACTGGAAACAGCCACTGCAGTTAATATTGTTTTTCAGACAGCAGTTGAAAGCGATACAGATCTCAGAAAGTTTACAAGATTTGGGTTTGCAAGCTACTCCGCAGGATTTGATTAAAAGATGGTGTGGTTTTCCTTCTTCCTCTCTGCTGGATTGCTTTATATCACCTGGAGCTTTACAGTTTGTTTGCAGAAATCCCCAATGTTTTTGATTAGGGATGTGCTGCTATGCTCTCACCTGTTTGCTACAGGGCTAAAAAGTTGCATTGGCTGGTATGGAGTGATTTGGTCTTGTATGTATCACTCATATCACTGGATATATGTCCATCGTGTCAGCCTCCATCCTCCCTCTCTCTTCAAGCAACAATGGATGGGAGCATCCTGCACAAAACAAACAATCACAGATCAAACTGGGCAACACAACAGGGAAGAAATAAAAGAGCAAGAGAATTGCAATTGAACAAAATACTCATAAACTTCAGTGCTCCCTGTTGCAAGGAGGATATTACTTCTTCTCACATTCTCCTCTCTTTTGCTCTACTGAAGAGAAAAGACTGTGCTGGAAATCTAAACTCTGGTTGTGAAATTTCCTGTTTCATCTTGTGTAATGCATTTGTGGCATAAATCAATTAGGCAGAAACTTCCTGAAAAGTGTCCCTGTGGCAAAAAAAAGCAAATATGATGCAGTGCATAAACTAAAAGGAAGAGACAAACTTTTCTTCCATTTATCGAAGCTTTTATTGCATTTTGTCGGCATAATGTGGGTAATGTGGAGGATACAAAATCTTGTTCACACTTGCTTAATTTTGCAGATCAGTGAGTTTGAAGTTTTAACATCTCAAAGTAGACTGGTGACCATCTAAAGACAGAAAATCCAATGAATTTAACGTAATCAAATATATCATTACTTGCTGATAATAAAATAACATTATCAATATGGGATTAGATTGTTCTAGATTCCCACAGGTCTACTAAATTTCCTATCGATTCCTAACGGCGCTCAGAAGGGGGCGGGTCTGTATCTTATGTAAAGAACACTGTGTCCCAGCGTTTATATCACTGGCAGGCATCCCTAAATGATGCTGACAGAAAAATTTCTGATGTAAAAGTGACCGTCTAATCACACCTCTTCGTCGCTGTCAAAAAAGTTCACATTCCAGACAAGCGTGACCAACACCTCCGCAAACTTCTCACACAATTTACGCAGGAAGAGTCTTTCTTTTCCGTCACATCTTTTCTTCTAGTTTTACAGAATCTACAACGAGTCTACCTGATTTTATAATCATAATACATGTAAAGTCTTGCTTCATAAATGATAGAAGTCATTCAAACTTACCAGACGAGACTGAGGAGGAGGTCAAACTGAAAACATGTGTGCTGTGGATGTTTGAAAGTCGACTCTGCAACTGACGCGCAGAGGAAAGTGCTTTTCTAGAGCTCCCAAAGACAAAGAACGGGTGACAAGAGGGGAGAGAACAGTCCAGATGTCGAGTACATGATGGTATGAATGTCGGCGAGGAAGGACAGAAGATATAACATAGGCTACAGTTCTCTCTCCTCTGTGTATGTCTAGCAGCTGGCCCTGAGCCTGTCTAAAAAGGCTGCTGCGCTCATGGCTGCCTTCAAGTGCTATAGTAAATATCAAAACCAGCAACATCAATGCAATAACTGCAGGGGTAGAAAAATATAAGTAGATTTTTTTTATGTTAGTAAAATAATTAAATTAGTTTCATGCCGGCTTTGCTAGTCTTGACACTGCGTCTCTTCCACGTCTCTTGAAAAACGAGAAATTGTTACATTTAACCAAACTGTGTAGTTATAAGTGTGTTTGTAAAGGGAAGAAATTTACCAATCAAATTACCTTATTTGCAGTTCAGAGTCGAAAAAAATGAAATTTAAATTAATGGAGACCGTCACTTTGAGTAGTAGTATTACTATTAGCATTATCATTATTATATATACAGTGCAGTAGTCAACTATTCAACAAAACCACTGCTAATTTGTTCTCACTAGATCGCCAATCCAAAAAGTTACCAGAGTATATGTAAACTTGTGAGTTAGTAGTCAGAAGAAGGAGCTAACCGGGAGTGCCTGAACGCACCATCTTCATCATTTAGTCTGGCCACGTGACTCAAACTGGAGCGGAGCAACTTCTAGCCAGATGCCAACACAGCAAATGAGGAGGATGGGAGAGGAAGAAAAGGCTTTAGGCTACATATTCCTAGTATGGCTCAGAGACTCTGTACACTTTCAATAAAGTCTTCTAGATTTTCGGGCCTGACTCTCTAGGAACAGGAGACAAAACCAGAGAAGAGGCCAGAGGAGGGTTAGGCAGTAAAAGTGGGGATGAAATGAAGATGAGAAGAGAGGGTCGTGAGGAAGATGGTGAAATAAGGGCTGCACGTAAGATTAAAAACAAAGATGAAGAAGTGGAGGGAAGAACACATACTGTAATGACATCTAGTTTGACATTTAAAAGCTCAACATGCAGATGTTGTCTTTCATGTGTGCAGCGAGCAGACAACAGTGTGATCAAATATTTTATTTTAATATTTACCTGAAATTAAACGAGGCTCTGTATTTCTCTTATATCTTACTAGCTTAAGCAACACAGTCACACAAGAGAGCTCAAAGATCTGCAGAGACACAGTAAAGCAGTGATAACAATTTACGACTGCAGACTGGACCATATGGAGCACCGTTAGAATATAGCCTGTGAGCGAACATGTGTATTTCCAATGAGAACTGAACAGAAAGTTCCTTTGGAAAGCATGGGGTTTCCTGCAACCTGCTGAAGTAGGGACAGGGAATAGTGCAGCCAAAATGGCTAAATAAAAAAACATTAATACACCCTTTAAAATAATATGCTGCACAGCCAACATGGTAGACAAGTGTCCAAAAACTGGAAGCCACATTTACAATTTTATTGATCTTCTCACTTTTTCCCACAGCTCATTGGTGGATCAGTTGTTGCAAGCTCATGCAGTGCCGTCAAATGTTATTCAAACCTGCAAAACTGAATTCATTTTGAAGATCTTAGAGGTTTCAAAAATATCAAATGCGTATAACCAAAATTAGAAGAAGTGTGTGTAAAATTATGCAAAATTAAAAACTGATAAAGAATAAATATACAAAATGATAGTGCCAAACAATGAGAAATAAGATGGTTTTACCTACCTTAAAGGTGTACAAAAATATACATAAAAAACATTTAATATGGATTCAACTTTCTTGTAAGCATGAAGTGATGCTGTGCTCAAAAAGAGACCAAGTGTGTGCAAAAATTGGACTCAGAACATCAGAAAATGGCCAAATACAAATACAAAATAGTCTAGTAACTAGAAATATTACAAATTAGTGTCCTTAAGCAATGAACTCCACCCCTGACTGCTACAGTTCAGGTACTCATTAGCTGCCAGTATGGAGAGATATGTGGGTAGTGAGTAACATCACCCTGATAAATAAATATATGGGTAAACAAATACAAGCCTACATGACTTGTTGGCTCCAAGGAAACTTGGCTGTAAGCACTAAACATCTGTTCTGCAGACATTCTGGCCATAAGACAAAAGATATCTAGTTTGAGAGAGGGAGACTGAATTGCAACTCTTTCTTAGAAGAGGACCGGCCTCACTGTTTTTATCCACACTAATTCTAGCTTCTCTATTCAAATCCAACCAGAGGCAGACTCAGAATAAACTGTTGAGCAAGCCAACGTGTCTGAGAAAGACTTCATCCACTTCTGATACTGTAACAAAGTCGACTAACAGTTAAGCAAAATTTTAGAACATAATTTAATAATAGTTAACTTGCTACAGACACAAAATTACATTTACAATCTCTATGTACAATCTTAAAAAGGTAAACAAGTCAAACACACAGCATTGGCCCCCATGTGACATTCATTAATTTAAAAGAGTTTTCTTTGGCTACAAACGCAATGCATTCACACAGCAGCTGCAGCAGAGACCTGAGTCTCAGAGCCATCAGTGATCTCAGTGACTGAACCCTCTGTATGAGAGGAAGCTGCTCTCAGTGCTGCTCCAGCTGTGCTCTCTCTAAACACTGTTGTGTCAGCTGATTTACACAATCAGGGTACCGATTCCACAGTTTGGATGACTTTTCCAAAGTTTAAACGTTTCTTAAATAAATGTGTGACGTCACCTAGATCAACTCTTTCTCTCTTGACTGCAGATGCTATCCAACAGTGTATGTGAGCATTAAGCTGAAGACTAAGACATATTTTGGTTTTGCATGAATTTTAGACAGCAGCAATATGCTGAAACCTTTCAAATGAATCAATTAAAATTAATTCATCAAGAGAATCACTATTCTTAGTTTGGGAAACAGTTCAGGGAAAGCTGCTAGTCTCTGTTTTGGTCCAGCTCAATTCTCAGACCATTTGTGTCACTCCTGCCCACTCCTATGCTTATTTTGACAAATATTTAGCTAAACTGTAACTGCGCTAAAACAAGCTTCTCCAAAAAGTCACAGAGCCACACTGAGAGGAATGCCAATTCTACCAGCACACTAAGGCTGTGGTCAGCATTTAATTTTTGTGCTACCAGAAATTCAAGTTTCAAGAGAAGTCAAAGTATTATGGAGATGTTGCTCAATGTTGCCTTCAGGCTGTTGCTTATTCCTAAATCATGGAAAAAGACAGATTAAGGCTACAACCTGATCCCACAGTCTTATGTTGTAATGTTCTCTGCTTTTCATGTCCATGTGTTGGTCTCATTCCAGGATCATTATTCATCAGCTACGCTTGATATAGACAAAGTCCAACATCACAGTACTGATCGGTTGTGCTTGTGACCATCCCCTCCTCTTTCAATCTTTTTTTCATTCCTGCATTCTCCCTCATTCCAAGCTCAGGAGGATGCAGTGCCGGCTCTCATGACTCTGAAGAGGGCGTTGACATTATTGCTCTTGATGGCATCTCGACAGGCAGAGATCACTTGGTTCTTGGGCTTACCCACTGAGGAGAACGAGGAACAAGGACACACAGATTAGTATAAGGAGACAAGACAGGTATGCAAGATGTAAACACATAATTATTGTCTCAAATGCTTTTGAGTTTCTGTTCATCAATGTTATTAAATGCTAAAATTTGCCTTTTTTGTCCATAAAGTAACATTATAAAACTATTTAAACTTAAAACAACAGCAAAGTGGCTTGCTTAGTCATGTGTCTTGTGTTGGTGCACTTGCTTGAGGTTTAACTGTGTTATTAAAGTTGCTGAGTTGCTTGGTTTTTTTCAGAAGCCTGGTCAGGCCCTGTCAGCATACATACAGCAATGTCATTTGGGAATTGCAGCTGTAACAGTCTGTCTCACACATACGCATGAACTCACAAAGAGCCTTACCTCGGAGTCTACCAGCACGCTGTATGGCCTGGTTTACAGACTTAAGGCAGGCCAGTAGAGCGTTGTGGTTGTTAGAGCGGATTTTGTACTCATTGATTAGATCCCTGTTCAGATCATACAGCTCTCTGTAACGCTTCTTCATGGTTGTCCTACACAGAGCAAGAGAGACAACAAAAGAGAAAATATTGAGAAAAATTAAAGAGAAAGACAAACAAGAAGTATGTTTTGTCCAAAGGTTACCTCTTTAATGACTGCTTTTTCTTTTTTATGTCTTCAAAACAAGCATGTATAAAACTTAAGGCATTTTCCATATGTTGCTGTATTTTTTATGCAAGAATTACAAATGAGATCAGTTTAATACACCGTCTTTAAATTAAGTGTATGTATGCTTATTGTAGTAACTCACATGTCACCCATAAGGCGAGCATCCTCTGCTTGCACCAGCATGTTCCTGATGTAGTTAGAGTGGTCAGCCATTGCTGCAGTTAACTTCTGATGGACAGAATGGAATTCATCCACCTAGCATACAGATATTAAAGACTCATTAAACCATTTCACCAACATCATATCTCTGCTTTAAAGTAGGAGCAAGTCAAGGCTGCAATTTCAGATGCATCAAAACAAACTACTTTGACTAAACACTGCACTTTCTTGAGTCCTCAGCAGTGCACATGCTCAATGTGAAGTGAACAGATGAAAAGTTGAGAAGGACAAACATGCATACTGGTAACATACACACACACGCAGAGAGAGAGAGGGGGAGAGTGATTCTCTCTGGTTAAGTTTGGTAAAGGCATAAAATGTGTGTGACAGCAGCAGTTTCAATATGATTAAGGCCAAACCTCAGTGAGTGTTGTACGTAGCTCCTCAAAGTATCCTGGGAAATCTGCTTCTGCTGACAAGTCTTCTATTCCCAGGAAAGAAGCCAGTGATTGTACAAGATCTCCTGCCAGGTCAATGTCATCGGTTTTCAGAGTGATCTGATTGGCCAAATTAGAAATAATTAATCTTTTAACCTTCATCAATGTCAGAATAATTATAAATTTTTATTTTATGTAATACATTTTCATTATTCTAAAAATTATTCTAACCCTGTCAATTTTGCCTCCAAATATTTTTCTAAAATGGGTTAAAATGTATGATGATAAATGACAGTGAGTACAGTATTACCTGTGATATACCAAAGAAAACAACTAGTCCCATTGATTCCATGGTGTTTTCAAGTTTAAGTTTGTGGCATAACAAATAACTGATGCTATGTGTGTTTGTACCTGTCCATTGCTGGCCATACTGATGGATAACAGACCTCCTCCTCTTAGTGAATTAAATGTGACATTAGGACTGTCAACTCCCTCTGGAAGCAGGAAGTTCTGATTCAGCCACATGACCACCTAAACACCCACGGACACACAAACACATGTAAAAAGCTACATACATATATCCAGAGAGATAAGGTATGGTTTAAATTATACTGCCGTACACATGTTATGGGACTGAGCAGAATCACACTTCCTATTGTTCTCTGTCTTCCTGAGAGACACTGTGATTGCCTACCCGCTGTGGTCGGTCGTTGATGCTGAAGGTGACCCTTCCAGAGGGTGGAGCAGCTGACGAGTCAACTGTGATGTCATACATTGAAAAACGAGGCAGCTGTCGAGTGATTTCAAAAACATGGAATTGGGTGCTGAAGTGGACAATAAGAAAAGAAGTGCAGAGATGATGGGAAATTAGTGATGTTGGAAAATACTGTTATTTTATGACAGCACACACATGCCTTATTCACAAACATCCTACCTAAGTTTTCCTCCAACAAAGGCTTTAATGTGCAGATCTACTGGTATATCTTTTGGAGGGACAATGGGGATTCGTACACAGCCAGACAGGTTCTGGGCGCTGGGATGGACAACATGACTCTCTCCTTCAAATATCCCCTCTGCAAAGATGAGCACTGCACGGATAATGGTTTCTGGAGAGGACAGAGAAGAAAGTCGAGGATATATCAGTATCTACTTAGGCCTTGAAATGCTTGAAATTCTTAACTTAAGTGCTTAACCACTACCATTTGGTGTTGAAATGCTGAGTTCTACATGAGCCTTCTGAGCCTCTGCAGCAGGTCTAACAGAC
This sequence comes from Ctenochaetus hawaiiensis, assembly GCA_029783645.1. Lineage (NCBI taxonomy): Eukaryota > Metazoa > Chordata > Actinopteri > Acanthuriformes > Acanthuridae > Ctenochaetus > Ctenochaetus hawaiiensis. The sequence goes on from JAPZDY010000023.1 coordinate 5,246,992, forward strand.
AGCGCTGTCTGGAGCTGAGTGTTGGCTGGTATGACACCCATCCCACTGTTTGTTTCTGACACACCCTGAAACAAAAGTACAGTTTTCTCTGGATGTTAGCATTTACAAAATGGCACAGCCCAATGTCCTTAAGAAACCTATGATTATCTGCAAACTTTGGTTTGTCCAAATTTCAAGCCATCCCTTTTCACAATATCTTGTCAACAACAAAAAGTAAAATGAACATTTACACATCACCATATTCAAGAAAAGTAATCTTTTGCATCATTGAAAAGTTATTTATTATGTTAATAAGTTAATATTATGTCACATTTGCGCTTTGCTTATCTGTATTTGTGTACATAAATTATAATAAACTAATGAGAACTGACTGAATTAATGCATGTACCTTGGCATTGTCTTCATAGTTGCGTAGCTCCAGTAAAAGATTCTGTCTCCGTTGGCTGAGCTCTCTAATGAGGTCCTGTTCAGCACTGGAGTCCATGAGGTTCCCTTTGAGGTCCTTACTGGCTGGCAGGTAACCACGGACTACAAGATATATACATTAACATCACTAATCACATCCCGATCCAAGCTCAAAGGATCAGTTCTCCCAAATCAGTTTACATGCTGCATCTGAATTAAGTTCAGCTAGGACAGACAGAAATCTGGTCCTCATGTTTTTTAGACTGAGGTCTTGAAATGAACTGATGTATTCAGGAACTGCAAATTTTGATCTGTTGGAGGCCTGGATGAAAGGTCAGAGCGGTATATGTCCTCAATAAAGTATTTTTCAGATTTGAGTTAACTTTTCCTTTAAAAAGACACATAACTTTGATGTCTGTCACTGTCAACATGTGACAGAAAAACAAAAAAAAAAAGAGAGCAATTTGAAGAAGTATATATCAAGGAATACACATAATGGTCTGTTATCAGCCAGTTACAAAGTGGCTTCTTATAAAAATGAGTACACAAAAACCATAAAAGCAGAAAAAAACATACCCTCTCCTTCTATGGAAGTGCAGATAAGTTGCTGCTGTCCGTCCAGCCTGTAGTCTCCCTCCACAACTCCGGCAACAGAAGAAGAAAAGTTGTCTTTGAAAATTACCTCGCCTGTGCGGTCGCTTCGTGCATCAATCTGTAATAAAAGGGCAATGTAATAAATACATTTAAAAAAGCCAGTGATAGTATAGAAATCAATAAGTTTTGACTACAAATCAAACAAGAAATCATATTTCTATTAGTGGTTGTGTGCTGACCTTTCCATTAGACCAGCCAGTAATAAGCTCCACTACCCCATCAGCATTCAGGTCAAAGGCATGGATGCTCATTGCATGATTTTTAGACTAAAACGAGACAGAAATACACATAATTAAAAGTAAACAAAAGTAATTTTGGCTTAAACCCACCAAATGCCAAAGACATGGATTGTTGTTTATGCCTATTCTTACTGTCTTTCAAGGTAACTATGGTGATATTATTGCAATACCTTAATCCTCCAGTAACGGGCGGTGCGGTCATAAACTCCCACAGTGCCATTGGCCAGGGCATATCCAAACCTGCTGTCATGCATATGGCACAGCGATGTTACTGTCTGTGTTAAGAAGGAAAAAGGCGAAACTCGTCATTTCAAAAATATTTGTTTGTCCCTGTACAGCTCAAGAAAAAAATTTAATCTTCAAGACATAACTCATATCACAGCAACCAGTCCTACTGTGAGACTGTTCTCGGTGTAAAACATGCTTTATTTTTACTTGCATGGTTGCAAGTACTAATGAATTGTCTCTGAAGTCTACAAAGTTAAAAATGTTGAAGTTTATTGTATCCATTTACCTCATTTTCAGTCATCTCAGAAACAAGCTCATCCTCTTTGAATACCCTGATGTCAAAGTCTTCCGATCCTACCAGGAGCTTTAAACACAATTGGTGACAGCATATTTAAATCAACAAATTATCACATTATTATGAAATTATCCTTTATTTAACTTATATCTAGAGTTTAGAGACAGCCATTAACATTTTAAAGTAGAGTGTTTTAGAATACAGGAGAGATATAAGTGTCTCACACTGCCACTCAGCACTTGCCTCATTTTTTCCATCCCCAGTAAAGTCACACAGCACCAGAGATCTGACATTATCTCCAGTTACCTAAAAACAAAACACTTCATGAGTATGTTCATTTAGTTAACTGTATTATTTAGATGAATGATGAATCTTGACAAGGGATTAATATCATCATAAAAGAAAAACAATTGCATTCACATCTGCTTGTGTGAGGGTTTTTGTATTTCTTATCAGGAACTTTTCAATGTAAAACAGACAGAAATTTATTCTAATGTTAAAATGTCCCACTTACTGTCCAGAAGTGGTCATTGCCTGCATAGTCAAAGCCTTGTAAGGCACAGTTCCCTCCGATGATGGCAAGAGGAGACGGGATGTCTCCAAGTTTCCCCAGCACAATTACATTGGCTCCATCCGTCACCTATGACCATAAAAACAGAGAACACAGAAAACTAAAAATACTTGCATAATTATATCACGGTCAAGGCAGTTGAGATAACTGTATGAGGCTACAGACCCAAGATATGCATAGAGAGTTAAGTTTAATTGTTTCCTAAAAAAAAGAAAGCTTTTGTTAGGTGACATGCTGCAATACATCAATCTGATTAGTCTGTCTAACGCCTCATTCACTGAAGCACATGCCACTACATCCAAATTTATCCCTCCCCTTATCCTCCTCAGCTCCTCTCACCTCTCTGTAGAATATATCAGCATTGTCATGGACATCATAGGCCAGCAGGTTGGTCTGGGATCCCACCAACAGTGTGTCTCCAGTGGTGTCTGGTCCCAGCCTTCCTGCTGTCAGACAAGTGACGGCCTGGTTGATGTTGAGCAAAGAAATATCAGAGTCCTGAGTGCTCTGGCTCAGTCGGTGGGCCACGGGTCTTTGACCCCGAGCATGAGGGTTGTGGATAAAAACCTGTAAAGAGAAAGGGAAAAGCTTGATGATGTATGATGAGTATTAAAATTAAGGTAGGAAGTGAAAAAGTGCTGTAATGGATGTAAGTCCAAAAGAGATGTAGGGAAGAACTGTGGACTATGTAAGTTTACAACAACTGTCCTCCCTCTCCATGTTACAACATGGCCAAAAAAATAAAAGCATTGGATATTTAGTGAAACAGAATGAAAATAAAAGAAGGAAGAATTCCCATTTGCTCAGACATTAGCATCAGCCATGCTATGCTATCTACTTTTAGGTAGTTTTATTTACCAAAGTCATGTTGAACAGTAAGCATGATCATTTGTCTCACCTTTCCAGCCTGTGTGGCTGCAGTGAGGCATGGGTGGACCCCATCAAACTTCCCAACAGTCACCATGCGGGGGTTAATCTTGTGGTTTAACTTCAGGGTGAATATGGGGACCAACATGATGCCCACTACGTGGCTCTAATCAGACAAGAGCCAAGATAAGACACATTAAAAAAGGCATTTTATTACTACAGTTTTTTAGAGTCATTTCAAGGCGTGCAAACCCAACGGCGTATATAATTAGTAGTGAAATAAACTACATTCATTCAAGTACTATACTTGCATGCAGTTTTGAAGTACACGAAATTTGCTTAATTTTATTCTGTTTTCTACTACTTTATACGTCTACTCCGCTACATTTAGAGGCATACTTCTTACTAGTGCAATTGTTTAACAGCCTAGTTGTAGTTACAAAGTGACAACGCGTGATTTTGCTACACTAATGTAATTACAGGCTTTACCTTAGACTCTCAGTGGAGTCGTGTTGCCTAGCAACAAAGAGTGGGAAGCTAAAGCTTTTCATCTGGCTAATCTCCCTATCGTTTGCTGTAAAAGGATGTCAATTATACAACAAAAACACGTAATACGTGGCCTTTTAACACATCATACGCCCTGTATCCATAACAATAACATTATTAATACTCTGAAGGTAATAAACCGCTTACATTTGCCTTCATTACCGTAAGAGGCTAGTATAACTAGCTAATTCAACTATCTTTCAGTGTCGCCGGAAAGAACCACTGCCCTCACTAAAAAAAGGTCGCTTTTAGCTTATTTTCGAAAACTGTGTCAGGTTTGCAAAACAATCTCACCTGCCTCCCTCCTCAGCTGCTAATGATGGATTTTGGTGAATTTTTTTGTCAGCTGGTGAGCTAGCGCGAGTGCACCACAGCACATCGAGAGTTGGCAGTCGAGCCCCTGTCAACAACCACTTCCTGTCTGCTGTTTGCAAAATAAAAGATTATTTTTTTATTCTATGTTGGTCAAGAAATATTAACTTTACAACACCAGTACTCCACCTGATTACCTAGTTTGCATTTACAATTTCATTTCTACAATTCTACAATTTCATTTAGCAGACGCTTTTGTCCAAAGCGACGTACAACACAAGCAAGAATCTAGAGG
>JAPZDY010000023.1:5251503-5268912 GCA_029783645.1 Ctenochaetus hawaiiensis
TCATATTAAACTGTTAATCAATGGATGTGTGTCCACATGCTTTCCTTACCTTCAAATTAGTTCAGAGGTCAAGTCTGATAAACTTATCAATCAAAGAGAAAAAGTATTACGCACCCTAGCAGCTCAGTGACTGCCCTCATTTAGTTCAATAACGTTTTAATCTTTTGACTGTTGATCCTTGATAAAATCATTTGTAACATTTTTTGAGGGGAGGTTATACCCCATTTTCCAAAGATTTATTTCTATGAACACTATGTCCATGAACACCAAAAAGAAATCTGAATATGTATGAATGCATTTAGTTGTATGTTGTTACTCATCAGTTTTTCCTGTATAAATATATTACAGAAAAATCAAAGGTTATACGGATTGGGTGCAGTAATCAGATTGTTGGGCATGTGGGAACAGGAGTAACTAATATAAGCCTTCTCTTTTTCATAATAGAGACCAGACTTACTTTATAATGCCTGAAGGAGTCTCATTGCACTGCAAAAAGCAGCAACATAGTGTTTTTTCAAAATTAAAGATATCAGCAAGGTGTTTAGGTAAAAGATAAAAAAAAATCAACATATTAATAAGATTCACCAATCCTTCAGGAAATAAGATTTTGATTCAGTGAGTGCTACAGGTCTAAGCATGTATAATTTAACTGCAGTTGTTCATGCTGTATAAGCAGGTTTAGTAAGTATTGTCTATTTTCAGTGCTCAACTTGTGCCACACCTTGCCAAACCATATTGAGTGACCATGGCTGTACAGCAGCAGGCTCAGTCTTGCCCTTGGTGGGTTGGAGTGAAGATCATTCCCCGCAGTATACAGTTTGATCCTCTCCCCTCAGTCATATACTGTACATAATATCTGGACTTCCCAGCTTTACTGCAGCAGGAAAACCATCTCATGGGAGCCGGTGAAAGGAACTCATGAAAACTTAATGCAATGTGTCCTCATGAATTTTTAAGGGCCCTCTCTTCCTATTGTGCCTCTAATGTGCAGGATAGTAAACAGGAGTGCTGATGTATTCTACCAAGCTGAGGGCACAACAGCAAAGCAGAGCATCATCACCTGTCAGCATCATCATGAACAACATAGCTCAGTGACACCTGGGGACACAAACATTCAGTTACACTGAAGGAAATGTTTTGACGGAGGATTGACTGGGTCTGCACCTCAGCAGGATTTCCTGTGTGAGTGTGTGTGCGTGTGTGTGTGAAAAAATTTAAGAAGTGGGAACACATGATTTGATAAAATTGAAAACCTTATTATGGTTCCAAAAATTATTTCCTTGCATCAACAACTGGAAAAAAGAGAACAGGGAGACTTTAAACCGCAAAACAAAAAACACTGTAGTTAATATGGAATAAGATGAAAGAAATAGCTTCATTATGAAAAACAAACAAATATAATCAAATTTATTTTAAAGTGAATGTGCACTGCCCTTTCTTTTTTAAAATTTCTCTAAATAATAATTATTTAAATATTTTGTTTCAATAAATAGCACATTTGAGCTTGCTTATATTGTCACAATTAAAATTTTTCAATAGTTTTTTTTTCTCAAGATGACAGTAATAAGGGCACATATTAAAATGATAAGACTATTTTGAAACTCACTTTACCCTCATGTTATGAACGAAAACCCTATTCAGTTTCCACTGATTGCACAAACGTTCTTAGATAAATTTACTCTAATGCAGGTCAGGAAACAGCTCTGTCCATAACACATACCTCTAGCGACAAACATCAATAGTAATCCTATATAAAGAGGATATGTTTCAACATCTAAGAAAGAGGGAGGCGGTCATGACCCAGAGAGATTATGTTGCTATTCTTACAGCCATTATTCCTTTGTGAGAAACACAGAGATCTGGACTTTCCCTTCTTTATGAGGAGGCCACTGGAGTTGAAACGCACCAGCACTGACTGAGCCACACAACAACTTCAGCTAAGCCTGGAGGCTTTACAGCTGTGCTGGGAGTACGGTGAAATCTGCTGGGCCATAACAGCAAGTCTGAGCTCTCTTGTTTTCCACCACAAAATGTTCACAGAACCTGTTATGCAAATCACATTTACATTCTGTTCTTAATACTTGAACAGGATGCAGTCTTCACATAAAAATATTTGCATACAAAACTTCCTCTTTCATTCACCAGAGCTGGGAGCTGTTTCTTAGGCAGGGAAGGGATAGTTTTTGTGTCAGTGCTTGACAGTGCACATATCTTTAGTAGTTAAAGAATGCAGAGCCATTCAGTTCCTATCATGAACTGCAGTTTGCTGTTAACAAAAGTAAGCTGATAAAAACTGGACCTTGTTCTGCTGTACAATAAGTTACTAAACTTAAGGAATAACCAACAAATTTACTGCCAATACTGACCTTTTACCTTGTGTTTTTAAACAGACTTTTTTAATGTTTCCCTCATTGTTATTTCATATCCTCCTTTTAATTTACTCTCTTTGATTCCTGTTTTAATTTCTTCCTTTAGTTCTTTTCCAAATGCCTCTCTCGTGTGAACATGTTTTCTCTCTTACCACAACTAGTATCTAGCACAAAGGTAACTAACTTGGTTTCATTTTCCCAGGTTTCAGTTATTTTCCACTGACACTCTGCCATCAATTAAAACCCAGAATGTCTGTGGTGCTGAAAATAGTGAAAAAAAAAAACATTTCAAAACTCAGCGGCAACACATCTTTCTAGTAACAATGTTCTCTGTATTCTAAATAATCCAAAGAACTTACTGTAAACACTTGGAGCACTTTGTACCAAATAAATAGCTTCCTGGAAAAGCTCTTAATGTGTTCTGTGGATTGTAGACAACTTGTCTGGAAGTCATTTTACTGTTTAGCTTAACATTTGATTTCACTTGTCTTGATTACTTGCAGCAGCACAATCTAAATTCCATTAACTTCTACTGTGCTGGGCAACAGGAGTAAAAGCATTCAGATACTCTTTGCTTAAGAATAAGACTATTACCTTACTGTTAAAATACTGTACTATATGTAAAAGTTTTAGGAGTAAACATACTTCAAAATTGGCTATGTCAGAGTTAGACTATTATATATTAAACCACTGGGTTATCATGACCAATAAACTACGTAAATAGCTTTCAAAGGTTGGATAGAGGTTGTTTAAGGTTGAGCTGATTGAAGCTAATTTACAGATTGTTGGGTGGTTTCACTTACTGAAGAACAGAACCTTGTATTTTCAATGCTTGTTAGAAAGTCTGTAAATCTTTATCTGCAATGTAACTTTAAATATTGTGGACTAAAAACATCAGCATTTTACTCCTAAATGTTAAGTGGAAATAAAGTAGCATGAAATTAAAATATTCAACTAACAAACAAGTGCCTTGCAACATTTGATTTCACTTAACTGTCTGCTTGTGGTTTTTGTGTGTCATTCTGGTTTCAAATTTCCCTTTTCATTAGTGTGTGAATGTTGTTTCAGAGGCTTTTTTTTTTACCTGACAGTTACAAAGGGTGAATGACCTCTGGCTACATCTGGCATGAAATTGTGACATTGACTGATGTTAAATATGATAATAAAACTGGTTTAATCTAAAAATATCAGAAGTATGACAGGCCAAAATGTTCCACATGGGAATTTCCACTCATACTGTAAAGCTGTTCTATAAACACACTAAATGCAGCACATCCAGTAATCCACAATCTGCCTGTAAAAATGAAACCAAACAGTCATTTAGGGCAAAGAGCCACATGTCCACATTCTGGTAAACTGCTGCCTGGTCACAGTTTTTCTACAACAAACAGCCTGTGAGTTCTCTAGCAACACCAACCTGTTAGATAAGTTTCTTGGCACACATACTCTCGACAAACTGAAGCCTGCTTGAACAATGTTTTTTTATTTACTTTTTTCTTCATTTCTCCTCTTTAGTATTCAAGTACATGGATTTACAGATCCAGGAAACACAATCTGTAGCAAATACTTTCAAAACAACATCATGTTCCTGTTTGATTTACAAACGATTCCACTTAAGCCCCCAAAATACTCCCTCAGGCTAAGACACATGGACCTCTTGTAAACATGATGCAAATCAATCTTTGCTTTTGATTACAAAAAGTAATCTGGTACAAAAATATCTTTTCTTTAATAGGTTTTTCTCTTCTTAGGAATATTTACAATAAGTACCTCACAGTATAATCTGATTTTAAAAAGTACATACTGTAAAATAAACACAAAAGGGTCTCAGAGGGGTAAAAGGCCTTTGGTTTTCATGAAAAAATACAATAAAAACAACAAAACACAAAAAGTCCATTCATTGCCCTGTGTACAACAACAGTGCTTACTGGATTGGTGATTGTTGGGTGTCTTTTAGCAAAGATTGTGGGACACCAAATTTCCACAGGTTTGAAAGGGTTCATTCTTCAAAAAGTTCCGAACAAAAAAACTGTGGCTACAATCAGGCATCACTCCTGGGCACAGCAGACCCACACAATCTCCGCTGGGCAAAGTAACCCAGAACGATGAGCAGCATCTCCGTGGTGCTGCTGAGGGCCACTATGAAGGGTGCCTGGGACGCAAAATCGGCCTCTGCACGGCGAAAGGACAGCTGCATGACTGCGAGAGCCAGCAGGCTGTTCTGAACGCCCACCTCAATGCTGACCGTCTTCCTCTGCGGAGGGGCGAGGCCCGCAAGCTTGGCCAGGATTGCCCCCACCAACAGCCCCAGCAAAGGCACAGTCACCCCAACAGCCACAATATGTGGCTTGACGTTGGCCAGGATGGATGCTCCCATTTGGTAGGCCATGAAGATGCCACCCACAATCAGCACAAAGCTGAAAGGTCTTATGAGCATCAGGAGAACGCGTGTCAGGGCGGGCAAGCGCAGCTTGATCAGCATACCCAGTGAGATGGGGATGGCGATGAACAGGAGGGTGCCGAAGATCTTCACAAATGGCACATGAAGGGCAGCATGCACTCCTAGAAGCCAACCATACAGAGCTGATAACAAAGGCATGGCTGCTGCCGCCACCACAGTAGAGACCAGGGTCATGGAGATCGCCAGGGTGACGTCTCCTCCAAGCAGTAGGCTGTACAGGTAGCCGCCCCCACCACCTGGGGCAGAGCAGGTGATGACCAGGCCCAGGGAGAGCGGTTTAGGCAGGGAGGCCAGCTGGGACACACAGTAGGCATACAACGGCATCACTAGGAACTGACCCAGCACCCCAAGGAGCAGTGGCACCGGGCTCCTCAACAGGCCCCGCAGCACCTCCACCTCCACCTTGCACCCGAAGGCACACTTGTTGATGAAGATGAGAGGGAGCAAGGCAAACAGCAAAGGGTTCTCTGAGAAATGGGACAGGCCACCCGACTGAATGAGCCGGGTGGCCGGGTCATCGTTACCGGGCGCCACCCTGATGGAGTAATCAGTCCTCTCCTCAATCAAAACCGGAACCAGGTCTTGGTCGAGGTCCAGCAGCTGGATCTGGAGCTGAGCCCTGCCTGCAAATCCAGACCGGATGCTGATTATGTAGCTCTGGGCTGGTCCTGCGTGGCCGCTATCCGTGACATTAAGAATGGAGAGGACCTCCGGATCCAGGGAGCGGACTTTCACCGTCTGTTTCCAGCTCTGGCGGCCCTTCCTGCTGGCCACGGCGCTCCGGTACTGGCTGGAGATTACAATCACGCCGTTGGTGTTTTCGGGAAACTCAAATTCCTGCGATGACCCGTCACCGATTTTGATATACCTGCTGCTGCTGTCGGCCGGCGGATTGGTGTCGTTGCTGCTATCGACAGTTAGATTTCCGGTGGCCCACGCCCGGTCCGCCCCGGTAATAAGGAAGAGACAACAGAATGTAAATAGCGTCCTCATCTTATTGACGGACAGGGGGCGGAGGGGCGCCGCAGAGACACGCTTCTCCCCCGCCAGCGGCCTCTCCAGACGGTTACACCGCCACCCGGTTCCACATAAGCGGTAAACTTCTCATTCTAGTCTCCGGTAGAAAACGGCAGCGTCGGCAGCCGGCTTAACATCTCGTCTGGTTCCCATTTTCTCGCTGCCTTTATACCGGAACCTAAACATCACCCCGCCCTGTCCTGTCTGAGCCAAGCTCCACAGCAGCGGCCCCGGCGCACAGAAAACACACAAACAAACAGATAAACAAACAAATAGGTCCCTCACGGCTTTTGTCTACTAATGCCCGTTCCGAGAAACAAAAGCCTCGGTTCCTCTTCCGTTTTTATTATCTCCCCAGTTCATGAAAATCAAGAGCATCATAGCTCGGCTGCCGTTTACTTGCTGTCCAGAGATTTTGGTCAATTTAGCCTCGTTTAAAAGTCCAACTTCCGGTTGTCAATTACCAAAGTAAAATCCCCTTATTTTATTAAAGAAAGCTTAAGGAATTAAAGCTGTAACAACTTGGAAAAGTGTTATTTCTTTCAAGTTTCACTGAGAACTTGCAAAATATATTTTATTAACTTTAGTAGCTAAATGCTTTTGTCTAAGCTCTGTGGATTGTCAGCTGTGCGCTAGTAAATCTGTTTGTTTAATCTGACTTGCATTCTTAATCTAACAGGACCACCTATTAGCTCAATGCAGTTTTTACGCAAATGTAAACTAATATGTTCACATGGAAAAAATAAGTCTCTACCTTTGTTCAAACTGGTATCAAAACTCGTTTGAACTAATTGCAACTGAAATGCTTATTTTAAAAGTACAGCCTACCACTTCCTCTCTCTTCCGACTAACTGTAATCACCTTGACATAAACCTTATTTAATCCAATTGGAGCGGTCCAAAGAGGCATTTCTCCCCACCCCTCAGCCAATAAACAGGGGCGGTGACATGGGAGGGGGAACACCGTGATTTCTACTGAGATAGGATTTTAATTTTCAGTGCATTTAGTCTCCTGACCCAAGTAAAATGGCAGAAATTCAAGAAAATAAAGACATAATATTAGAAAGATAAATGACCAGACAATAAAGCTTGTTGCCATCTTAACCACAAGGCCGTTTGGAGTTCTTGTCAATAAGACTCAAACTTTTAGTACGTTTCCTTCTTTCACTTCTTTCATTTCCTTCTTTCTTACTGTTTTTTTGCAAACATGAACCTTGGTATGTCCTCCTTATTGCCACACTGTTTATAATTTTGTATGTCCTGGTTCCTGTAGTATCTTGTGACAGGGATCCATTATGTTTAGGAAAGTCAACACAATCACACACTGAGCCGTGTCCAGTTTCAAACCCTGCTGCCAAGTAGGCTATTGCTTATTTGTCTTACACTAACAGCAGACATAACTGGGAAACCTAACACTGCCACCCATAGCGGGAACATGGCATTAAAGGGGAACTCCTTTCTGCCAGCATGACCCTGTGAACACTCTTTTTATAGTAACAGGCATCTGCTGGGAATCACTCAGACATATAACAAGAAATTTCAATTCATAACCTCCAGTTTTCTTCCCCGGAGGGTCAGTGAGGTCACTGGTCCTGTGCTTTCAAGTGGGAACACAACTCAGACTTATCCTAAATATTAACTGCCACAGCTCACAGTCAGTCCTGGAACAGCTTGTTCATCATCTATTGTGTTTTCATGAGTTGTGCGTCCTCTTTCTGTCACCATGGCTAAGTCAAGGCTTACAGAATAAGAAAAGGTGGGGCGTTCACAGTGGAAACACTGAGTGCATGCCAAGACAACCTGCTGGGGTGATTGCTCCGGCCTCTGCTTTGACATTTCATGGAGCGACAGCCAGTTGTTATAAAGCTGCCAGGCACGCACATATCCTGTCTTGCATTTGTGCCTCCCTGGTACCCCAGGCTGTCTAATTATTTACCCATGGTATTTACCTCATGACTGTTTTCACAAACAGAGAAGGAGGGAGACATAAGCAGGCAGAGAAAGAGTGAAAATAAATGCAAAAAAAACCCAACCCTAAGTTAACTCTCACCACCGCTCATCTTGACACTTTGGCTTTTAATAATTTCAGTGAGAAATTACAGGAATATTTGCTGTTCATGCTGCAGCTTTGACTGTTTACCCAGAGAGCACAGGAGCCTGCATTTGCATTTGTGTGTAAAAACACGATGTCTTTGTGAATATTCATGAACCAACTGAGAGCAGCATTTATGATGAGCCTTGTGCTGTGTTTCAAATGAGATCATAAATAGCCATGATGACTAATCCATAAGCATTGTCCTGAAATGCCAATTTAGCACGAGGTTATGCTCTGCAAGATGCCTGAAAACGAGGCTACATCATAAACAGGGTTATAGCCAGGATTCATCTATGGCAGCTAACTTGCTAAAAATGTCAATGCTTAGGAGATGCAATGTTTTATATGTTTACTTCCTCAGTTTAGCAATGTTACAGCATGCAACATTTACTGATTAGCAATAAGCACAAGGTAGCCTACAGCTGAGGCTGATGGGAGTATCATCAATTTTGTATGTCTGTGCACAAAGTCAAAATATTGGTTAAAACTGGATTTCGACCAGCTGATTATCAGATGAAAAATTTTAGAATCACAAAATTGGTTAAAAAGTTATTCTGACTGGGGCTTGAATGTGTGTAGCAAAGTTTTAGGCAATTTGTGAACAGTTGTTAAGAAAGTTTACACAAGACTACAAATATGAACCTTGTGATCCAATAGAAGACAAGTCAGCTAACAAAGAAAGTCATTAAGATTCATCATCTTGGAACCACAAATGTCTGTATCTTGTGGCAATTCGCTAAGTAGATGTTTCAGTATTTTTCAGAATAAGTAAAACCTTTGACCTTTCAGGTCAAGTTAGGTATACCAAAGTTAGTTGGTTTCATTTCCTGAGGAAGTCTGGACTTAAGTGATGGGCTGACTTACCTCAGACCAACACTGTCATTTTTAACAATATTGATAAGCAAACCTTTAAAGAGGATCGAATCAGTCTTCATGTAGACACCCTCTCAGGTTGTTGAATGCCCTCAAATTACCAGATACATTTCCAAGCATTTCTACAAAATCCACAGCACCAGCTCCACCCTAATCAGAGTGCGTACTTTTGTATATGGACTAAAAGAAATACCACTCAGCAGTTCCTATTGTAGTTTGGTTTGTAGCCTGACTGCTACAAAGTAAATGTACAGGAGAAAATAGGCTATGCTTACCCAAAAGTACTGGTCACACTCTGCAGTCTCTTTCTTTGAGTTATAAAGTTGCACTTTCTAAAAAATGTTTTTTATAATTGTTAGAGATTATTTTCATCCAACAGATTGCTTGATATTTGATTGATATTTGAGAAATTCTTTCTGTGGAATGATGTTTTAAGACATTTACAATAATATTGTATCATACATTTTGTTTTGTGGGAATTTCAACTATGGAATTTTGTGTATTGATGTGATGTTCATTATGTTGTCAGTCTTGTCTATCTGCTTAGCAAAGTCACTTTACAAGGTGTGGCAGCAATGAAGTTAACCCAACCCTACTTAATGCATTTAAAGCATGTTGCCTTAAAAAATCTGAACTGTAATTGTGCTTTAAGGATTCTGACCCATAATAGGCAGAACAGCATCGGAGCAGATATTATAAGGAGCAATATGCAAACAAATACATTTTTAGATGAAGTAGCTTTCCTGAAGTAACACTTGCGTCCTTTTTACTGTTGGAGAGGTACATTTGAAGCAATTCACACCTTTGATTTTACACTTTTGGTGCCATCTGCTGTTGCTTCTATTTTAATGGAAACATGACACAGCATTGTCAACACCCAATACACAAACTTACCAAGAGACAGTATCAGAGGGCAAGATTTTATTTTCACAAGATTAATATACAAAACAAGAGTGTTGCAAAGTCTGCTGAACTTTTGAGTACAAATAAAACTTCCCTGTGTTAAACTGAGACAACTAACGGAAAACATTATCAATGGGTGAAGCTGCTTTGCCATGGATGGAGGTATGGCCTAAGCATGATCGACCTGATGATGTTTACACTGAATCCACAAAGAAGAAAGCCTCAAAATCAGTCAAAGTACTTAACAGGCTGCTCAATACAGAGCTATGATCTCAAAAAAACTAAAAGAAAAAACACCACCTGCTCTGTATACGAACAATCTCCCAGCACATCTCCCGCATCTACCTGAAACATTAGCTAACATTAAAGGCAAATTATGAGTAGCCGTGGATTCTTGTTCAGTTAAGCCAAAACAAGCTTTAGCATATACATCCATGCTCTTAACCGATGCCTTCTGCTTAAACTATTCGATTTGGGACATTTGGGGTGATTGCTTCATTTAGAGACAGAAAAGCTTCCAAAAATATTGGAGTGAGGTTTCATTGTTGCTGCGGGAGAGTTTCAATACCTTGAGCCCAACACCCCAAACCAAAAAAGAGATCAGGCAACCAGAGCTCACACTAATCGACGCCAGTGTTGAGGTGAAACTGGCTAGAACACAAACATCTCAGGCTTGTCTGGCAAACAGAGGAACGGAAAATTCCTTGTCCTGACCAATGCCTGGTGTGTTTTGATTTGCCGCTGTTCGCTTTCTAAACTACCGTGCTTCAGGCACTGGAGGGGGAAGCAACTATGTAAGCACCTGCATCCCAAATAAGGCGTTCAAAGCAAAAGTCTGTATACAGGCAGGATAAATAATCAATAACAAATCTAAATAAAAGCTAAGTAGAACGCAAAAGCTTGTTTTTTTACACTGAGAAACAAAAGGATTGATGATTGTCCTTTGTTGTATACAGTGTTATAACAATGACATGACGTGAGTGTTACTTGCATGAATCTGATGAAGGAAAGAGACTTTAAGTGTTACCAACATGTTGCTAGCTATGGGAAAAAAGATGACATTTTCCCATGAATGCAGGTGTCTCCTTCCTCCCAGAAGAAACATCCATTAAAACATTGAAAAATCAGAACCCCCCAAAAAATTAAAAACATGTAGATATACTTTCACCCACCCTACAGCCCGTAAGAGCCAGGGATGCCCAACTTGCTTATAATAACTATAACTGCTTCTTTAAATTGTTTGTCTTCATTGTACATTATACAGTTTGTAAAATGGATTTCCTTTTTTACACAAGGCATACATCCAAGAGCATGTGATATGAGAACAAGAGAGTGAAGCCACAGGAGGAGAAGGAGAAGGAGGAGGAGGAGGAGGTAGTGGTGGTAAAGAAAAAGAGATAAAAGGGGAGGAGGAAAAAAAGAAGAGCAAAAGGTAAAGTGATATCAAATAGGGAGTTAGAGGGGAAGATAGAAAAATGAAAAGATGGCTCAAAATGGGAAGGTGAACCAGACAGAGATTCATGCCTTCTCAGGTGGTATTTCTGTGTGTGAGTGTGTGTGTGTGGTAGTGTGTGTGTATTTATAGAGCAGGGGGATGGTAATCAATAGGCTCATCAAGTCCTCTTGGTAGGAACAGTGCAATAAAAAACACACAGCTCCCGTCGCAGTCATTAAGCTCCTGCGTCCACACAGCTGTAAGCTCCGTCTCTTCTCCAGGAGGAGGCCTCATTGCCGCAGAGCAGCCAACCTGAACGTGTGAGAAAAGTGGGACAGCTGAATTGTTTGGAGCTTTACTGAAATGACATACAGGCTTTAATGTGCATTGCACTAAATTACTTCTCCCAAATGTCAGGTTAATGAACTAACTGAAGGAGGGTGGGGAGTGGAGTGGGGTGGGGTAAACACACTTCCTGGAGTCACTGAATTAAACAAAAACTATTTTGTGTGTAAAAATTACCATATACACCTAAATCTAAATGACAGCATGAATTTGTAGACAGTGTGCACGGATAAAATATGTTTAAATATAAATAATGTGAGACAGTGTAAATATATCAATTGTCATAGTTTTTGAATTACAGTTTCATACACAGATAATCCCTAAATGCCTAATTTTTTCAACCAATTGAATAATGTGACACTTCATCATGTCACATATTTAGGCTTAAAATCATTATAAATCCACAGCAAGCTGTTCTTGACTAATTTATGTTAACTTTTAAGCTTTCAGCTGTCAGCCTGCTACAGCATGAAGCAAGAACACACTCTTTTAACCCAGCAACACCTTTTCCTGCCAGAAATCTGTCAATTACCGAGATAAGAACAACAGCTCTTTTTTTTTAACACCTGCTTAATGAGCAGCTCAAAGGATGGCACATAAAAGCTGATCCCTGTTTTGTGTCCCAATTATGTTTTTCTAGGTAGAAAGACAGAAAACAACAAAGCACTTCACTGAAAATCAACATCAGTCCTAATATTTCAAGCAGCTGCTCCTGTGCTGCCAGAGAGACAAAACTAGTGCTGAATATTATTATTTCCTCGATCAATTTATTTGTTGACTATATTTTTGATGAGCTGCTTGATATATTGAATGTAGGAAAAGAGTGAAAATAGCCATCAAAATATTCACAGCGACAATTTCTTGTTATTGTTCCTAGTAGACTGTCTTAAACTATTATGTATTCAATTCACAAATTACAGAGAAAAGCATGTTTGAATTGATCAGTGACTTAAATATTTAACCCGTAATCAAAACAGATCTTGATCAAAGTTCTGTCTGACCAACTAATCAACCCATCAATCTATTTTGTCAGGACTTATCTAGGTATGACTATGATCAAACAGTCTGATTTGTATATAGCTATAAGAGCTATCCTCAAAAA
This sequence comes from Ctenochaetus hawaiiensis, assembly GCA_029783645.1. NCBI lineage: Eukaryota > Metazoa > Chordata > Actinopteri > Acanthuriformes > Acanthuridae > Ctenochaetus > Ctenochaetus hawaiiensis. Next base: position 5,264,103 of record JAPZDY010000023.1, read on the forward strand.
ACCTTGACACTCTTATGTATGTTCTCAGTTAACCAAAACCTTACTGACCTTTGCTACCGACTAGGAGGAGGCAGCCCTTTTAGAAAACCCTATTTTTTCTGCATGTGTAACTGTAATTAAACCACAGTTCATCTGCCTGTTCTGATAACTCATATTACATGACAGTGCAGTATCTCTCTTCTTTCTTTGAGCTTCTCCATTTCAGCTGAACATTGTGTTTCCTTCATGTTATGTATGACAACAATAACAGTAGTGCTCTGTGTGCAGGTAAGTAACTCACTGTGCTCACGGTTGATATAGAAATTATACAATAAAACTCCAGGACTTTCAAGTACTTTCTTTCAAGACAATTTTGATATCGAGGATTTCACTCAAAAAATGTTTTGTTTTAGTGTTTTTTTATATATAGAGAACTTAATTCAATGCATTTACCAACAGACTTACAAGGTGTGAATGATTAAGCATTTGCTGTAGCCATTTCACAAAATTTATGAGGTTTTTCTTTAGTCAACAGCTCTGAAATAATGCAATTTTAGAGTAAGTCAAGGTTTGTTCAAACCAGTTTAAACGGATAGCAGGTTCACAAACATTCTACAGCATATTTATGTGGACATACAGAAGACATCAATTGAGTAGGTGGTCCATTAATTTAGTCAAGGCCACATTTGTGAACACGCTACTAAAAGAATTTTGCCATATGCTTCTCAGATTGACTCTGAATTTGGTCTGAGTGATCAGACCTCAAAACAAACTGTAGATGCATTGGGTGCAGTATTTTAACAGTATTTTCCCTAGGTTTACTAATTGAGTAGGAGGGGGGTGTCTTGGCTTGATGATGATTGGCCACATGCAGTTGAATGCCTCTGCTAACTTTTTATCAAACGACTCAGAACATGTGTTATTACCAGACGCGAACAGCCTCATCACTGTTGCCTCTAACCCGTGACCCACTACACAGTGGCACTTGTTATGTCATACTAAGTAGAGACACTGGTTCTTACCGTCGAGACAGCTGATCCTCCTTGTCTTGGCTCCGTGTGCTCTCTGCGCCCACTGAGGTGGCACCTGCAGGCAGCTGGCTGAGCTGGTCCATCACCTCCAGGCCATTCTCCTCTGCTATTTGGTGGATCAGGTCATCCACCTGCTCCTGGGGCGTGGTCAGTGTCATTGCCGAGCCCATGGAGTCCTCCATCACCTGATGTAGAAAAAGAGGAATGGATCACATGAAAGCACAATAAACACTTGGCCAAAACATGTGTAAAAATAGATATACTATACAACAACAAACGCAACCAGCCACTCACCGAGGTGTGGACATCCAGGTTCTGGACTTGGCTCTCAAACTTATCCATGACTGCAGAGACCTTTTGGAGATCCATGGATTTCAAAGCTTTGTCCAGGGCCTTGGTAACCTGGCCCATGTTTTTGGTCACCTGATAGAAAAAAATGCCTTGTAATATTGTCTTATCCTGGAAGGACAAAAAGTCTGATGCTCTTCATGCCCAAGCTTATCAAAACAGAGGGAATGCTGCGATGTGGTAATGTGAAAATTTGATGCTTTGTAACATTTTGAATGTAGAGTTAAACTGTATATAATCTGAGGCAGCATATATCAGTGAGCTGAGCGAACACAGTTACTTACTCCCTTCATGGTGACAGCAGTCTGGACTTTAGAAGCCACTGCATCAACTCGGGATGCCATGCGCAGAAAATTAAGGCCTTCATTTTTCTTCCGGATAGCGTTCTCTGCATAAACTCTGGCACAATCCACATTTTTCTGCTGCAGTGCCTGGTGATGAGACAAAGACCCTTTAACACTAACTCTGCATCTGCCAATTCCCTTTTAGAATACCTGATTGTAATATACATGTGTATTTATAAACATATGTAAACATGCTATGGCTGACAAACTGAAACGTCACTGCATTATGCGTCGACAAGCAGAGATGCATTGATTTGTATTTATATGGTCCACTCTCCTTCACAAGTAAATAAAAACTGAACATGAACATAATGTACCGGGAGAATGTGTTATTGGTGAGACACAACCCAGTTCCAAAAAAGTTGGGACACTGTGTAAAACATAAATGACATCAGAATGTTCATCTGTAAACTAACTGTGTTGATATTTTAAACAGGTGTCAATGAGCATTCCACAACTTTCCCAGTCTTTCATTGTCCCTCTTTCAACTTATTGAAATATGTCGCTGGCAAATTCACAATAAGCATATGTATATTTAAAAAATGTAGCTGATGTGGTAAAACTTATAATATATTGTCTTTGTTTGCACTGATTTCAAATAAGTGAGAAAAACATCTTGGCTACAATTTTTCACTGTGCTCAGTTGGTTTTACACAATGGCCAACTTTGTTAGGATTCTGGGTTATGAAGTACAAAACAATAAAATAACTCACCACAAAAAATAAAGGTATGAAATGGCAGGCTCTTCAAGTTTATGAAGCTGTAACCAGCCAGGGCTTGGTATTTATTATAGAAAATTATTTATCACAGTTAATGTAAATGATCAAAATTGGTCAGTTTTTTATTAATTACAAATTATACTGCCAGACAGGATCAAGTCAGTACTTTTTTAAAATCACTTTTAATGCAATTGTTTGTGAGCTTACTTTATTCCTATTTGTTTGAAATCATGTCTAATACTCGTAGTTATTTTTTTCAGATTTCTTTCTCTAAAGATAACACAATGTACCTTTACATCATGCTATTAATAACAGTGTTCATAATCCTTTCAACAGTAGGAAAAACAAACAAGAGCATTTCAAGTGCATGTGAGCTGGTAATAAATGAGAAGCAAGGGCTATTATGACTCATCCGGGAAATATCTTAAGCCAGTGAGATAATATGAGATCGTTCTAACTCCATTGTTCCATTAGAGAAGTCATCTGCATATCTCCTCTGTATTCTCCAAACCAAACACGCGTTTCAAACGGGAACAGAGATAAATATGCGGTAGAAATATTTTTCTCTAAAGAAAAAAACAAAACAATATCAATAAGCCATCGAAAGGGAATATGTCACATCAGTTTCTTGAAACAACCAAGGCTCCTCTTCAGTGCCTACAACAACTACTAAGTTGTATTGCCCCCTGCTGACTGATGTGTTTTACTGTCCTTGTCATCGGCCAGTAGAATGTACATAAATTATCTAATTACAAAAAAACTCTCTGAGTATATCTTTACATTTTATACGGTCATACTAAACCCTCAATCAGCTGGTTAAAAAAGGGGCTTAATTTTTAGCTCATACAAATATCTAAAGTAAGTTCTTTTTTTTTACTTGTCTGCTTATCACCACTTGCTAATACATTTTGTTTTGTGTGTGTATGTGTGTGTGTGAGTTTGTGGGTTTAAGCAAAAGTAGAAAAGGAGGACAATGTGGTTTGCCAGCTTAACTGGCTGGAAACGTTGGTGGTTAAAGTCACTGACCACCAGAGGTGATCTACTTAGCTGAAAATAACTTTGGTTATAAAACTACACTTTCAGAATGAATGTTAATCAAGTATTTAATTAACACTAGCTTACACTAACAAAGTTAGCTAGGCAACACTAGTGAGACATTTTTAGTGAAGTTTTTTGACAAAATGACAAAAGAGAAATGAAATCATCTATAAAATTTCAAGAATAAAACTTTCATTTTTTCTATTAACTTGGTAGGCAAAAAACAAAGTTTTATTCTTTTTAAACACACATACAGCACGTTATAGAAAAAGTGAAAGGCTTTCTGTATGTTTTTTTTCAAGTCCATGGTTTAACACACTGTATTAACTATCAATGTATTCATCTCTGCTTTTGACTTATCTGATAACCCTTTACTGTCATTTGTTAATTCTGTGGCAGCAACTACAAAGTCTGGAAAAATAATTACTTGCATAGGCCAAAACAACAACACCTAAACATCATCATTACAGGTCAGTTGCAAAGAGTACATGACACATTTTACAACTGTCAAATGAAATAAGAAAAAATAAACTGATGGCAGTGACATGCTCTTTGTGCAAGTATCAGTTTGGATGCTTCACATTTTTTCACTTGGGCTGAACAAAGACCAACTAGTGAACCAGAGACAGTGCTGCTGGTTAGACCACTCAAAAGACAACCTTAAAAAACAATCCTTAATGCTGATTGTTTACCATTCCCATCCATGTTTCACCTTATTTACAGACTTGCATCAAATGAAGTTTGGCCTTTGAACTTTTTTTAATTAGCAAGGAAAATGATGAATCAAAAGAGAAAGTATGACATGCAACAAATGTCCCTTTATACCAGACAGAAAATTTTGGAAGATTGAGATTACAGCGTGGTATGCAGCATGACCATTCAGCCACCACAATGTTCCAGTGGCTCAGCCATAAGCTTGGGCTTGTTTGCTTACCTTTTTGACCTTGGCCTGCTCCTTTTCAGCATCTTTCTCTGCCTTCTTAGCTAGTCTCTCAAGTTGTTTGGAAGTGAACTGATGACCACAAAAAAGATGTAAAGAAAATTAATATATAGAATACCTACAAGTTATATCAGGTTAAAATGGAATAAACAATTTCTCAAATACATACCTTCAGCTGGAAGAGTGTGTCTGTGGAGAGGCAGAAAGTGAAAAATGAAGGGGTGAGTTTGGCAGAGTGTAGTGTTCATTTTGTACACTGTCACAATAGATTGCCTGTTACACTAACTCTTTTATACTAACTCTTCAAAACACACAATTTATGATGACATTACGTACTAAAACAAGTTTGTTAGTAAAGTGCTTAAAGAAACTTGAACACTGTTTGAAACTGTAGAAGCTGATGTACCATGA
>JAPZDY010000023.1:5308604-5324924 GCA_029783645.1 Ctenochaetus hawaiiensis
GTTAAATGTTCCAGGATCAAAGGCATGAGCATAATATGCATTGAATCTAGAACATTTTGTATTTATTTCACCTTAAATAACAACTTAAAGATCATTTTTGATGGTAAATGAAGTTGTAATAGGGTAAATGGGGTTATATTAGCTTGACATACTGCTGTTTTGAGTTGAGTGCAACACTTGTGAAAATTTTGATTACCACTTCAAGACAGAAGTTTTTGGGACATAACTTTGTTACAGAGATCTTATGCTTAGCATGTACATTATAAATGACATCAGTTTACAGAAACCTGTGGTTTATATTTACAGCAGTCAGTCAGAAACTTGTGGTGGTTTTTAATCTCATAAAGTATCTACTTTTTACCCGGTGTCGCTTTAAAGGTATGATACTTCAACTGCTTGACAAAAATCTCTTAAAATATGATTTGAATTTGAAACTTATTGATAAGTCTCTAGTCCTTGGCAAGTGAAAGGCCTATCACCGGTACAAGAAAGCATGCAGGTGGTAAAATGCTGAAAATACCTGTTCGGCTAACCAGCCGATGTGTTTGAGATGGGGATGTGTTGAGGATGAGGAAGAAGCCCCCAGGTAGGCATTGATGTGAGCCAGCGTCTGTGGCAGCAGGGCGGCAATGTTGGTGTGGATGGCAGTAAACCAGGAGTTAGCAGTGGGGCCGTCTTTACAGCGCAGCACCACAGTGTGCTGGCCATCTGGGGAGTGAAGCTCCAACAGTCTGAATAAAGGAAATGTAAGAACTGTATCAGAAAACATATTTCTAAAACATGCTATCATTTACATAGTTGCTCAATGTAAACCTCGTTTGGTTTTGTCTATTTCTTTGACCAAAAAAAGGAAAATGATGGTTTATTCTAAAAAAACATTACAACTTGAAACATCTAACTGTAAGTATGAAAGTAGAACAGGTTGCCAGAACTTATTTTTTACAAGTTACTCAGAAATGCCCTCAGTTGACATGTGAGTGGTGTTTTACATGTTTTGGGAAAGTTATTTGAATTTTCTGACAAAAAAAGCAAAAGTTGTGTAACAAAAAAAAAAAAGTTAGATCTAACAAATTTTGTCTTTGGTATTGTTCAGTGCCTGTGCTGTATGATGCTTAGGGAAAAATGTTGCTATCGAGACACTGGTGGTTGTAACCTTGGATGTACAGGATGACTATATGGACAAAATGGAAAATAAACATTTAAACATGATGATTAGGAGACAAGATGCTATGTTTAGAAGGAGAATTTCATTTATGTAATAATGCAGTGGCAATCAGACACACAGTATCACTGAAAAACAAAAGTTGTGTTGTGTGTGGCATATGTTTGATGAAACCAATAAAGCTCAAAAGGTAGACAGTCTCTGTTCAAACCACAGATGTGCCATTTTTTTTTTAAATAATTAAAAAATATTAAAAAAAAAAAAAAGGTAAAAAAAAATGGGGACAGCATATAAAAAATTTGAACAAACAACTGCAGTCGATAAACAAACCAACAAGGTTATTGCACACATATATAATATAAAGGCTTGCATTACTATTACTGCACTTAAGCAATTAATATGACCCATCTGTTGTAGCAAAAGTTGAAATGGCAGTTCATTTTAAGTTTATGGATTTTATCTCAATGTGCTTACTTTATTTTGTCCCTAATATTTCTCTGACTATTCATCATATTTTGTTCTTGATCTTTTTTCTTTGATAGACTCTTTAATAACCACAAACACAAAGAGCATTTTTTTCTTGATCATTATCCGTTACAGTAAACACATTCCAATCTAATCAACAGAAGTTCAACAAGCTTACACACCCAGTCACACCCACACTTCAACATACTCAGCTATGTTTCTCAAACAATCTTACAAACATTGCAAAGGCAATTATACCTGTTTTCCAGATCTGGCATGGTAAGGTTCCTGCTGATGAAGCACATCTTCAGGCTTATGATCTTTCTGTCTTTGGAGGAGGAGGAGCTGCTGTGTTTGGGCGACCCAGAGTCCTCACTGCCACTGTAACTAGGTGACTGTGGGCGGATGCCGTCCCATGGTAGGTCAGCTACCAAGGATGGCTTCTTGAAGAGTGGAGAAACCTCACGGATGTATTTCACTACGGAGGAACACAGAAGAGGATACATATCAACTAAAGCACATCCAAAGGTAAGCCAATACAAGGTGGTATGACTGAGTTTATGTAATACCTGTATTGTTTTGATTTTCTAATGTGCTTGGAGAAGTGCAACAAGTTGAAAACAATTAACATATCACCTTACGAGATGTGGTTAAAACCTTCAGAGACTGCTCCTGTTGTGCATCAGTAGAGCACAGCACAGCACAGCATAATAATGTGCATGCAGCAGGTGCAAAAGAAGTTTTACATTGTTGCTGAACAAAACAGTTAGTCTGAAAATGTCACCTAAGACTGTTAAATTATGCTGGGAATTTTTCACATTGAAGATTGCAATGAAAATAAGTAGTAGTTGCAGCTCTAAGATGAAAATAAATGTTCAACCCAATACATTTCATTCAAAAAATGTTAGGCTGCATAAGAATAAGAGTGATACTGCAACTTTCCTTAAAATGTAGCATCAAATGCTTCACAATCTCTTTCTTGCTTGCACAGAGAAGCAAGGGCCAAAAATCATTCCCTTAAAGAGTTCCTGCATATCAACAGTCCTCCTCTTAACCTGCATTATTAAGAGAAATCTTTTAAAAATATAAAATCCGCACATACTACATATTATCATAACAGAGTAAACAGAATAAAGCGTATTCCAAGTAAAAGCCAGACAGCTGTTAAAAATCTACAGATTTCGAGCAAACTGTGTTGATATTTTGACTGTCTGTGGGATTCCACCCAAAAACATTCAGTCACTTAGGATATATGGTGTGGTCAGCCATAAACCAGGCCATAAGGAAACACTCTCAGTTGTTTTCTGAAGTGAGTATTTAATCCATTTTTAAATACACTTTTGGGTCCAGTTAGGGTTAGACTTTTTAAACACTGTTGGAGAAATCTGTGGCTTGATTCTCTCAACAATCAGCTTGTAAATTCATGTGGGATGGAAAATAAATTTTGCCCTCTGTTTGTCCAATCTAAATTTTAATAATACCTGGCTATTCATACGGTAAGTTTTTCAAATGGAGAGGACACTGAACCTATTCCGACCAAAACCTTGGAATGTAAACAGTTTGTGCTTTCTTCTAACATGTCTTAAAAGGACATACTGGTCCCCTGTGTGAAATTACCTTAAAAAAAACAAAAGTTGGCTTGGCCCTTCAGCTGTGAGCTTGGCAGGTCTGCTGTTTGTAAAAGAATGACTTTCCAAATTTGGTCCCATAGCCTTGCACACCTCCCACCCCCACTGGCACATTTTAACTCCTTACTGTTCCCACCAACTCTCCTACTTGTGTGCACAATACATGTGACTGTGAATGCGAGGTGCGATCAAAAACTTCACAGACTGTTCCTGTTGCCTATTCACAGGCACAGTAAATCTGAATGTAGCAGGTGCAAGCTATTACTTTTGTGGGTAAATGTTCCAAGTTACACTGCTTGACCATCATCAGCAGCAGAGTTACATGTGATTTTGTGACCACTGGTACATGCACATTTTGTGGTTTCCTGACTCAACAAGCGGAAGCAGCACCATGTTGAAGTCTGCAAGGAATCTTTGTCAACAAGCCCAGGAATACCCAGGTTTCATGTCAAGGATCGTCACAAGTGATGAGAGCTTGTCTTTGCCTGCTCTCAGGTCAGGAGCCCATGCTTGTTGTTTTCCTTGGTTGTTCTTTGCGGTGTAGTGCACTGTGAATTCATCCCCCAGGGTCAGACGGTTAATGCCAAATAACATTGAGACTCTTTGAGGCGTTTGAGGAAAAAACATTTGCAAAACTACCTGAGCTTTGGCGGGAAGGCAACTGGGTTCTTGAACATTACAACACGCCTGCTCAGAGTGCAGTGAAACACGCAGATTTCATCTCCCTGCAGCTTCTTTCTGCTCCCAAAAATGTAGTTTGATCTCTTGTTTAACATCCTGGAGCCAAGAGTGTGGTCCACATTGCAAACATTTCAGTGCTCAAACTGAGTTGCATTAAATTAATGCATTTGCATTAAACTCAGTTGCCAATGATGATCAAGTGATATAGCTCTGAACACTGACTCAAAGTTACTGCTTGCAGCTGCTACATGATCATTACCGTGCAGCACTCCATCCGTGTGCAACAGGAACATTCTTGGAAATTTCTGATCGCACCTCCTACAAAAACTGAGAGAAAGTGTCAGGGTATGTGAGTTTGTTGGACTTTTGGGTCGGTCTGCTGTGTATGAAACCTGAGACGAGACTCTCAAGAGATGAGGTCATTCTTAAATGCAGACTGAGATATTTGGCTTGTGAAAGTGTGTGTGGATGTGTGTACCTGAGAGCAAGAGAAATTTAGGATAAAGTCTAAAGCGACACGCTTATGAATGACTCTTTAGGAAGCCAAGCAAGCAAGACAGAGTGACTGGACCATGCAGGGAGAGCTGCACAATGCGTGAGTTCCTGCAGCCATGTGTGTACATTATGCTATGTACAGTATAAATCAGGGTGAAGGGTGGGGCCAGTAGTAATGCTGAGGCAATGAGCCAAGAAACGGAGCCTCATTTCACTGGCCCTCCTAACCACACCACCCATATCAACAAAGTCTGGGATCATTTCTGCAAACGCAAGCGGTTTGGAGCAAGTAAGTGAGCATAAGAGCATTCCTGAATGCTAATGTTTATGTCTGAGGGTCATATGGAAGAAGATGTCTCTACTGCAAGGCCTGACTTTCAGCCTAATAATCAGATTCAGTGCTGAGATGTTCAGCTGACATACTTTCCATCCACAAACCAAGGCCTCTGTGGTTGTATATGTTTATATCAAATACTCAATGAACAGCCCACTGAGCATCTTTGTAGTGTGGTAATTTGTGTTCAAGTGGTCCTTTGAGTATTGACTGTTTTAGAGGGTAAAATTTCCATGGAGGTCACGTCTGATTTTTGCTGGGACTGAGATTAAAATAGTGGGAATAAATACAAGCAGAGATGCAAACGTAGGCATGCCTGAACCTGAGTGCAAAAGCTACGGAAGATGCCGAGTTCAGTGTATGGCACAGGAGAAGGGTCAAAATTAGGACTACTATGAAGTCAGAGGAGGATTTGGGCTCCGGTTCTCATTCAAATCTCATTCATTTCTGTGATTATGATTGATTTTTAATGTAATAAAATAAATGTCTTATTTCTTTCAGATTTTCTTGTCATTAAACTTTACATCCAAAATTTCTGAAACTTGTTTGCACAGTGAAGCTTATGAATGCTCTGTTGTTTATTTTGCTGGCAGTGTTATTAGCAGTACATCTGCTTCTATTCATTGTCTTTTTTTCTTTGTTGGGTCTAAATGAAAGGGCTGGAGGCAGTTTTGGTCTGTGATGTTGCTTAAGAAATCAAAACCATCATCATGGGATTTATTTTTTTTTAACAGATGAGAGGCGACAAACACAACAGAAAGCTTTATCCATTGTGCATGTATTTTAGTGAGTAACTGCACTGACACAATTCAATGTTAATCTCAATAAAAAGCCAGATAATCACTAAAGTCAACAAGATATTATATATCCGGCCATTGTTAATATAAGAGCAATATTGAAAGATTAATGCATGCAGTAGTTGAAGTACTCCGGTGTGAAAAAAAACATCCAAAATTACCATTCTAGGAGCAACATTTGTAGCGTGGCAAAAACTGAATTCTTATCAGTCTGATTTTAATATAGCCATACCAAGATTACCTACAAAAATGTGATAATGTTTACAACAAATGTGTGCAAAATGTCTGAATTGTAAAAATCAAATTATTAGTCAGTCACAATAGTCATGTTAACTTAGACATGGGACTACTGCATCTACAAGAGGGGAAGACTTTGTTCTCTGTGTTTCTTGACAATTTGAAAGTTGCTTGATCACAAAAGTTGAAGTGCTGCGAGTCGACAGAACAGTGTGCTGATTCTGCTTATTTCCATCTGTTGCTACCTGCTGGGTAGCTAAGGATAGCTATCCAGCTCTCAGTCGATTTAAGGCTGATGACACAAACACAGCAGATGAATTAGTGCGCATGAATTAATGTGCATTAGTGTGTGATCATTAAACTAGAAGTCTGTGCTCTACTTAGTTTAGGCATTTGACACTGACAATATATAGCTCTGTGGGACAGTCTCTGGTTTCTGATCATGCATGATGAAGATATTTTGAATCAGCCCCATTGAAAAGAGATTAAGTTTTAGATTTGGGACTATATTATCTAAACCTCCCCAACAACTGTAGGCAGATTTTGAATACCTGCTGATTTTCAAAGTGCGTTCACATCAACTTTTCCTTGTTTTTTATGTTCCAGATTTCTTGTTTCATTTGCCATAACAAGTAAATCTTCACAGTCTTTGTAATAGAGATGAAATGCTTTTCACTTTCCATCATAGCAGACAAATTTCTTGCTTTCTGCTTGCATTGCATTTCTGTTTGTCTGTCGATCTTGCCATTGGTGCTGTGAAATAACTCATTAGTTCAGCCAGGCCTGTCACTCAGCTCCAGTTTTTCTAATTAGGTCTGTGCACAGAGGACCTTCAACTCCAACAGTATGTGAATGCGCGTGCTACTATATTTTTGCCTCTGTGTATGCACCTACATTCATGTGTGCAAAGGAGATTCCCCAGAGATGCCAACACACATCCCATGAGGCAAGCTCGTCTGCTACTCTTCATTCTTCACTAGACAGAATTAAAGAAAAAAAAGATAATGAAGAAGAGAAAGAGTGCATGAGGTTGAAAGACTGACTCGACAAATATTTGATTGTGGCATTAGTTGTGGTGCAAAGCTTCCCGCCTTCAGACCGCCTTCCTCTCGTCTTTCTTACTACACACCTACACACACACTCTCACTCCTACACACACAAGTAATCATCTTATGAAATTGCCAAAATAACTAAATAATAGCTTACAGAGCAGCAAGTCAGGCAGTCAGACCCCAGCCTCTGTATTTTGTCCCAAAAACTGCCCAGAAATTCCCTTGTGGTTTGGCCTGCAACTCTCTCTTTACTCGTTTTTCTCTTTCATTCCTCTCTCTCTCTCCTCTCCTCTTTCTTCCCAATCCTGCCTCTTATACGACCCTTTGGTTGCTGCTTCTCTATCTGCAGTCCCCTGTCTCTTACCTCTCTCTTGTTCTCCCCTTCTCCCTCCCCTTCTTTATCCTCATTTTTCCTGTTCCCACACCTCTCCTACCTCTTTCTCTGTCTTTTCCTTCTTAATCTTTCCTGCTTGCTCTCTTCCTTCCCCCTCCCCTTAAGTCTGTTTCTGCTTGAAACTTAATGAGAACAATGTGTTAGAATGCAGTTCCAATAGTGTGTGTATCTGTGTGTGTGTGTGCTGTGTGTGGTGTGTGTGGTGTGTGTGTTGTGTGTGTGTGTGTGTGTGTGTAAGGCAGGGTAGATGTCTTCATGGGGTCCCTGTACTTGCACACACGTGCAGATACATTCACAATAGCATTTCTATTACAGGTCATTTTGTCTTATAGTACAGTATCTGAACTGTTGGTGACTGTGGCTCGGGAGGGAGAGCAGGTCGTTGTCAAAGTATCAGAAAGTCTGGGGTTTGATCCCTGGCTTTCTAGCATGCTTAAGTGTCAACAGACAAGAATCTGAGCCCAGAATTGCTTCAAAAACACCCTAATGTCTGTGCCATTGGTGTGTTAGTGGGTCTGATTTATTATATAACTGCAATCCATTACTGATACCAGTGCTGTAATTGCTTCTGAGGCTGCCTAAAATGCTGGATGATATGCAAGTCAATGGTATCCAGTTTGATACCTTGTAATTTATTTATTGGAAAGGAGATCCTGGTACTGTCCAGCAGCATCCCATACAGTTGTGTGCAACTTGACAGAATTTATACAGCGCGACAATATTCATAAACAGCAAGCAGTTTCTTTAACTTCAAGCACGTCAGTAACATAAACATCCATACAGGGTTAGTAGTATACAGCTGTGATTTAAAAAAAAACAAACAAACAAACAAAAAAAGTCTCAGCTACCAAACCATTTCTAAGTTTGACTTCACACATTTTAGTGTAGGCCTGCTTTAGACCAAAATATAAAGTATAAATTCGCAAATTGGGATTCTGTATTGAAAAATCCTTAAATATGAATTTATTAAGGATAAAACAACAGGACAACAATCTGGATCTCTCAAAAATAGCCTGTGACTTTTTTTTAGACATAATGAGAAAATGACCTGCTATATCCTATGTTATTATAAATGCCTACATAAACAAGACTGCATTGTAGTATAATCACACACAATTACAGACAAACACTCTTTCACACACACAGATCAGAACAAGGAAAAGTATTCCCTTGATATTTCAAACTCAGAGACACACCTGCCCCGCTCCCTTTGATGTCCACTAACCTGGATCAGACAAAAAAAAGCCTTTGGAAGTCATGCTGTTGAAGTGTAAACACACGAGTGTGTTTATCCTCGACAACACACTGCAACATTTATGAAATTACATAAGTCAGTTTTTCAAGGTCAGCGTATGACCTGACAGTGCATTTGAATATGCGTGCCAAACTTTCTACAAAGGATAAAGAAGATTATGGACAAAAATAATCACATTCATCATTCTGTACTGTAGTGACTGTTAAAGATTACAAATGTCTAGCTGTCATGTTGGCAGCGAGGGCACAGATTGATGCTGGTTTATCCACAGTAGGTCCCAATGCGGAGAAAAAACTGGATACTCCCTGCTGTTGGGAAGCTTTGCCGTAAATTAGGCCACATTCAGATCAAATCGGGCTTTGAAATAAGTAGCACAGGTTTGCGTTGTGTTCAGGAGTGTCATTAAATGGTCAATTTACATATGTAAATTCACATCTTTTACTCACTGGTGACAGTGTCGCTGGGCTCTGATGTTTCTGATTATCTGATCAGTTGATTGGCCTCCACAGTGAGACACTGGGTTGTGTTTCTCCCGACTCTGTTTCAGTTTAGCCTGCAGAGCCTTTAAAAAATGCTCTGGGGCTAGGAATTAAAATTCTGTATAATTCATGTAAATTGGGTCAACTGGCTCTTTAAGTTAGACACATACTAATGACAGTTTCTTTGTAGGAGCATTTTTGTTTCCATTTTCAGACAGCATGAAAAGGGCTACATTTGCTGACTTAAAGGGGCAAAAACATCATCTTGCCTGAAATTACTTGCTTTTACTCATGAGAATAATTTACTTTGCTTTCTTATTGTCACATTAACGTGTACATAATATACCAGTACTGACACTAACCATGATATTTAAAAGAAACCACAGATAACACGAATAATTACTTCGTGTAAGTAAATTGGCGCGTGGCTAGTGACCCACCATACAACACAAAAGTTATGGCTACAGGCTCTCTAAACCTCCCTACACTCATATTTAAGAGTAACTTATTTGTCAAAAAGGTGAAAAATGCAAATCAAAGTTTAGAACAAATCTGACTGTAACCTTTTTTTTCAAAATTTTCTATATTGATAATATTGTTATCATGAATTCTTTAGGCCTCATCAATTGTGAAGTGAAAATCTGAAATCATGACATTCCTAGTCGCATTCCAGGAGGTCATTTAAAATTCTCTTGACAGCTGGAAGCCAGAGACACATCTTGAGAAGGATATCAAAGGTACCGCAGTTCATTATGAGACAGAGCTGACAAACTTTCATGACCTATTTCAGGCTGTGCAGACTCATGCTTCGTGGCAGATCTCGCCCCACGAGAACAGCGAACGATGCAGTGAATGGATGAATGGCTAGTTTTGGCCACAGAACAAAAGGAAAGAACTGTTCCTTGTCAGGGCTGTCTCCGTTTCATCAATAGCCTCTGTGTCTGGTATGTGCTGTTTTTATCCATCCAATTACTCACACAAAGGGCTCATCCTGCACCTCCTTCCACTGACCAGAAGGTTAACCCAATAAGACACAACGAATTGTGGCAGCAAACATCATCATTCAGACATATGAGATATCAGGTTTACTAGTCAGCTGGCAAGAGGAAGGGGATTTAACCAGCAGCATGTCGTGTCTAAGATTTGTGTGTCATGTGGTAATGGGGCAAAACCATTCCAATGGCCAAAGAGAATGAAAGCAAACTTAACTCTGACAAGAGGCATCAAGATGACAACCTACATACAGTACCTGTAACCCAAGAAAATTCATCTATGGCAAAGAAGAAGAAGATGGTTTTTTTTGACAAAGAAAAAGTAAAGTGAAACCACATTTGTTCCCAGTACTCCAATGTTCAATGAGCAATTTTCTAACATAAGCATTAGCATCTTAAGAAAAACAGAATTAGACAGATCACTGATGTTAAATCAAGCAAATAACCTTTTGCCTATTAGTTAAACCAGAGCTGAAAAGAGTCCACATACTGCAATTACTGGATCCACTGTTAATGCAAAATATTGATAATGCAGCCTTAAAATTGCTCTGATCCTTAAATTTGTAAAAAAAAATCTAGTTTTGTCTTCACAGATGTTTCAGATATTTGTGTGACAACAATGCAACCCACTTTTCTAATCGACTTTTCTTTTTCTTTCTTGGTACTGCAGACTGGATCTCCTGAAAAAAAAAATTTAATCCAGAGTATATAGTGATCGACAAGCTTTTCTGTCAAGGATAAAAACAAATAAAATTTAAACCTTCCTAAATGAGGAAATGATTCATTAGAATTAACCTGTGTATCATTTTCTGACAGTAGTTGAGAAAACAAGTTATGATTGAGACCACTAAGTTGATTTATAGAGTAAAGAGAGACAAACATATTAGGTAACTGGCAGTGAGTGTGATGAAGTTTTAATGCATGGGGCAGAATATTTTGGGCAGAAAATGGCGATGGTATCAATTCTTAATAAAAAACTAAATAGTGCCCTTTATGGCATCCATCATATGGCATCCATCACCTTCTCAGACTTGTTTGACTCTTTACTTATGACCCACCAGCAATAAAAGTCAGTGAAAGTGTGCTGGAAGTGCAGTGCAGCAAGACTCCTCCAAGCTGAAGCTGCCAGTGTTGACCTTTGCCCTAAATACACACATACAAGTGGAGGTCAGGAATGTTGGGCACCTAAGCTAATTGTGAGAATATCTTGGGGGGTTATGTATTGTTTACACACCACGTAAGTCTGGAAACTCAGGCCTGGTTC
Source organism: Ctenochaetus hawaiiensis (assembly GCA_029783645.1). Lineage (NCBI taxonomy): Eukaryota > Metazoa > Chordata > Actinopteri > Acanthuriformes > Acanthuridae > Ctenochaetus > Ctenochaetus hawaiiensis. Next base: position 5,319,840 of record JAPZDY010000023.1, read on the forward strand.
CATTACCTGCCATTTCTTTCTCAGAAAAGTGGGAGCTGGGATGAGTAAGAGGGGGACTGGGAGGAAGAGCCAGTCCACAAACAACACAGCTAACTGCCTGTCAAACTGACAAACAGTGACAGGCAGCTGATACATTCTTCCAAACAGAGGCCCATTTCTGGACCGAGGCTCATGCAGAAGGCACCACATCCTCAAGTCTATTCTTGAGGTTTGCTGGAAATTTTGCTTCTTGTATACCAGTGTCAGCTGTAATGGACAAAAACCCCACCGGTGGCTCTGAAATAATGCTCATTTTCCTGTCTGATTAAACTTTTACTGTTACATCCTGTCCAACATTTGCATGTGTCATTTGCCTATCTGAAGATCTCCATAAACCAGCTGAAAAAACAGGGACTGATTACGACAATGCAATATTTTGGATCATATCTGATTACGGAAAAACTGAGGTTGATACAATTTTTATACAAAACATTTGGGTTTGTTTTATTGAGCTCAACAAATGGCTCAAATTGTCAAGGACATTTTACCTTATTTTGGAAGGTACAAACAGGCCCCATTTCAACTTGAGTGGAAATGCATTACACATTGATTAGTTCCTACAAATCGTGCTCATCAGTATTCATCCCGCATTCATTCCAAACCATTAAACACTGCATTTAGCTGTTTCTGGACTTAAGTTTCCAAACCCGAGGGGCTCTGCGGCCTCTCTCCCTCCAATTCACTCTTTTTCCGCTTTTCTAAAGGTTGAACAGTTCAACATCAGCGCGGTTCAGGTTCTGAAACTTATCTCCATGGAGCTCCGTCCACTCTTATTAGGAACTGGCTAGTTTCTCCAAACAAACACACTTCTCTACATACAGCATGCTACCTCAAGCTACAGTATGTATGTTTTATTATGCATAAATTGAGATTATTCCATGTAAAGTTTACAAAGCTTTTAAGCTATTTGATATGCAGATGGTTTTGTTGACTGTATGTCTTCAAACACATCATTCAGCAGATCTTGTATGACTTACTAAGGAGCTGCCAAAGTAAATACTTTGCACATGTGCTGCCTGATAAGCATTCATGAGGATATGATGATACAGTTAATGTTTTGTAAGAGTATTAACAAATTTGTTGAGCTGTGTGATTACATCTTGTTCACCAGAGGACAGAAAAACAATAAAATACAGACAGGCACCATACCTTGACCAGCCTATAATATTATGGCTAATGTGATAGCATCCTTCACTTGGCGTAGATGTGCTTCTGGGTTAAAAATGATTAATTTAAATCTCACAGTTACTCTATTTTTAGCTATGTTTTGGTCTCCACCAACTTCTGAGAAAATGATCTGGCTCTTTGGCTGCTAGCTATTTTAGCTCACTGTTTGCTGATGATTCTAGGACAATAAACAACCTCTTTCACATCACACATAGTCTTCTGAGTCAATGAGGGCTCTTGCTCTCTTCTAGACACAATTTTAACAAGACTTTACCTGGACATTTTCATTGATGATCTGGCTGGTATGGCAATAGTGGATACACTCAATACTTATGTTTTCTTCTTGAATGCTTTGTTTTCATGTAGTTCATTTTTACTATATTCTGTCATTGAGTTCTATTGTTTTTTTCTGGAATGCGCTATTATGATTCGCAAGTGATATCTGTGTTAAATTTTTTTGTTATTAATTTATAACCTGATTTTTTTTCTCGTTAATGAAATGAATAGTTTCTGACTCAACACCAGTAACACAAATGGAAGCATACAATGTTGCCCACTGACAAATCTAGAATGAATTTTGCATGCCGAAATGCCTAAGAATTAGAGTCAAGTAAACTAGGATTATTGACTGCAACTGACTCTTATCAGTTTATAATACCATACTTTAGCCCCTCAACTAATTTTAAGACTGCTAGCTTTAGTGGAGACCTATAACCTGGCTTATCACACCCAGGGCTTTAACCTCAAAAGTTAAAGCTGCCCTTCGGGTGCTTTGATAGACAGCCACTCTCAGCTGAAGAAACATATAAGAATGCTGAAATAATTTTCAAGGAAAACACAAGATTTTCCAGAACATAGTTTTTCCATGTGTTTTTCATGACTGAAAATTGGTTTACATTTTTTAAAGTTTTCAAGATTTAACAGGATGCATGAAAACTTTGTCGATGATATAATAACAGAAATTAATGAAGCAGTTTAAAACAGGATCAATTAATAGTTAGGTGATGTACTAAAAAATGGCCACTGTGGTGTCCTTCTCCAAACCTAATTTGAATGTTCTCTCTCTTGGACAGTATCAGTGTATTCACAGATACAAATCTCATCTGCTTGTGTTTATAGTAATCCTTTATCTTTAGCAAACCAAAGCCTTTCAAATATGCAAACACAATGTATCTTACTCTTACTGTGACCACAACTGGGGTAACTGTCCTGTTTACACAAACCAAAGGCTTTCTGTTCTGTTGATATTATTTAACCCTCCCTTGTAATCCTCTGGGTCACAGGTCAGCTATGACTGTGAACCTGTTTGTCAGTAATGTTTGATGTCCCTATCATAAAGTGTTATGAATAATGAATATTTGTGAAAGTTAAAACCCATAGAACACCCGTGGAATATTTGAAATTTCATCAAGCTGTAATGATGGAACTAGACTTCCTGTTACTGTTATTTAAACCAGGTTCATGGTGTAGTGCTGATCAATCAGTTATCTTTTTACAGTAGTTAACACACATCAATTCCAGATTGAAGCCAATACTATTCTTGTATTTTCTTAACTTATTCACTTTCAGTCCCGGAGACAAGTCAACTAGTGACACTGCGCAACTTTTTTTTTGGTTGTTCAATATTTTTTATATTACCTAAAAATTACGTTCAGTTCAGACTCCCAGGAATATGTTGAATGGATAAAAAAGTACCAAACCCATCGGACGACCCTGCCACTAACTGGAAATACGAAAAGGCAATAGTACAAAGAGGCGTGAAACCAGACCACAGGAGTCTAATCTCGGCCTTTGCAAGTCGCCGCTCTCGCGTTGGCCAACTTACCCTCCAGCGTCACTTCTTTCCCTGCCTTCTTAAGCGCCTGTACCGCCAGGTCGTGCGTTGCCTCCCGGAGGTCGTTCCCGTTCACCGATAGGATCGCGTCGCCCACACGGAGAGCCCGGCTCTGGTCGGCAGCGAGCCCCGGGAAGATCTTGGAGATGAGGATGGGCATCCGGTTCTCTCGCCCCCCCTTGATACTAATCCCAAGCCCGCCAGACTCCTGTTTGACAACACGGACTTTTCGCACAGCTTCCGAGGACCCGTCCAGACTAACGGGAAAGTCGCCCTGTCTAGACCCGAAGCTTGACCCGGGACTTCCGTAGCTGGACCCGGGGCTTCCAAAGTCAGAGTTTGTGCCGTTATTGGGGTACTTCCCTGGGCTGTTCATTCCGTAGTTGCCGTCGTATTGACCCCGACTGGCAGCACCGCGCCCCGGGCTGCTACTACGCCCCCGACCCCCGTGGTTCTGGTTCTGGAGGGGTTCTTGACCCACGGACGGACCGCGGACGGGGTTCCCCGGACTCGATCCTGGATCGTTTCCGTTAGACATGCCATTTCGCAGGCCCGCCGAAGAGTTGCTGTAGTCCCAGTGTTTGCCCCCCTGTCCGGTTACCTCCGCTTCGGCCGTTAAAGTCAGCGTTTCTCGGGTGAGTTCGGCGGCCACTCGGGTCCAGCGGTCGCGGAGCAGAAGGTCCAGTTGACCATTTTTGTCCGCTCTGGTCCAAACTGCCATTCCTGGACGGTTAGCCTCCGAGGCGGGCCGCTTTCACACTAAACTCATCTTCAACTTTTTCCTCTTTTTCAGAGTGCGCACAAGCAGCGACTAGGGTACACTGGCCTACATCGACACACCCACTCACACTGTAACTGCAGGCAGAGGGCGAGAAAAAACAGAAGGACTCCCAAAAAAAAGAGAGTAAGGAAAAAGAAAAGAACAACTGGCTGTGATGGGCCAGCCCGGAGGGCTCGCTGTTGAGTTCATGCTCTAAAGCTGTTCGACTTCCACTGGAAATTTAGCAAGAGCACATTTGGAGAACATCCGTTTTAATCTTTCAAAATAAAACAAGTTAAAATCAGTTTGGGGGCACATTAAATAATGAAAATAAAAACGACTATAATGAAATGATTGCAAATATCGTGTCTTCCAGAAAATGATGCAGTCAAGAAAAGGGCTAATAAATGCATTTAATAGACATATCTGCACTTGTGTTATCCGAGTCAGTGGGTGAGCTGTCCAATGAGAAAGAGGGTTTTATTGCCAGATACTTGTGAACTTATTTTCTCTCCCATCAGGTAGATTTTTTTTACGCTTTTATTTTGACAGTATAATCAGCAAGCTTCCTGTGTCATTCTATGAAATTCATTCTATCTTCACTAAGCTCGTGCCTCTGAAGAGAGAACTCAGAGCCGGATGACGTGCAGAGACAGCCAATAGACATGTAGAACAGTAGATTATTTATTCATGATAATAGAGGCGGGGCGTCATAGAAGCATTATGGATCGACTAAGTGGGGACAAAGGCTTCTTAAGTTCACTCACTGTGTTGGCCCTGCTCATAGATACTGCTGTTTACTTGTTTTTATTTTTTTAGAGGTTTTGTTCAGTTCCTTTAGTGGAAAGTCAACTGAACTGCTCTAATGCTGCTGTCTACTTGTTTTTATTTTTTTAGAGGTTTTGTTCAGTTCCTTTAGTGGAAAGTCAACTGTACTGCTCCAATGCTGAGTTCAGTTTAGTCAAGCTATTACTATTGGCCACTCTATTCATTGTTCACTTTCCCTAAAGCATATACGACTCTACCTATATACGCAATCATAAAGATGTGGCACTTCAGTTTTTACTGAGCTACTGTGAAATCTTGAACCTGCATTTGCATTTAGGATCTTCTGTATCATCTCTAATTGGAATGAAGATAGTATCAACATTAGGAAATGACATCATACATAAGCTGTCATAACCAACTTATTGTGTCACAGAACAATTAAATCTTCACAGGAAAATTAAGACTGTGATGCTGAAATGGTGCATTTCCACAAGAAAGCATAAGAGCTTATGACAAG
>JAPZDY010000023.1:5332392-5345222 GCA_029783645.1 Ctenochaetus hawaiiensis
GGAAATCAGAATTCATTCATGGGAGCATGAATGTAAAAAACTCATAATGATTTATCTACAACACTATGGGATGTGTTTCAGACCCTTATAATGCACGTTTTTAAAATTTAGTTACTTCTACTTGCAACCCTGTAATTGTGACAGGCTAATGGCAAGTTGGAACAAAGATGGATATTTCCTTTTTAGATTGTTTCTGTTAATAGTTTGGGCCTTGAAATGTAAAATAATGCAGGAATACACACCAAAAAGAATGCACAACTGTAAACCAAAGTTTTTATAATTCATAACTCTAAGCCATTCTGCTGACAAGACAAAGATCTTTCAAAAATATTTGTTCATTATTGCAAAATAGCTTTTGTACCCTTTATTTTTAATCAAGTGTTGTAGAAACTTTTGGGGTTCTTTCGCCATTTAAACACAAATCAGCTTTTATAGTTTCTCTGGTGGCAATAGAGACAAACACAAACTCACTTATAGACTTGGCTTTTGTGTCCATGGCTCTTTGGAGTGCTGTGGAAGCCTACAGTGTACACAGGAATATGGGCCATCTTCTTGGAGGGAATCTTCATCTGCAGTACAGGAAGATTCAGTACAAGAAGAAAACAATGAGACGGAAAAGAGACAAAAAGAAGAAAAAAACTGTGTGAGGGAATGTAGCAGATTTAATGGCAAACTACTTTCATGAAAGTATTTATACAGTCTCCAAGCACAACCAAGTGATTCAAATACACAAACAATAAAGAACTCCACACTTTCACACCAAAAAACAAAAACCATTAGCTGACAAACAAACCACACAGACACAAATGAACATACAACCTTAAAAAACACAGATTTAAATAAAAATATGCCACAATAATTTTACACAATACAAATAAGGAACAGCATCTCAACACTCAAACAGCAGTGCCACAAACATAATTTAGAACCACAAACAACACACATAGTCCAAGCAGCCAAACCTATAGAGCCACACATCCAACATGGCCTGGGACTGAGGCAACAAACCAAAACCAACACAAAAACAGAGGAACCAATGTCAAAAGAAATACTGGTTACTTCACTGGATGATGGACTTGACAAACTGAAATAATGTCTACAGGTGGTACAATATCCCATTTAAATCAACTCATAATGTTTTTTAGAAAGCAATTTTAAGTCAAATAAGCACAAAACTGTTCTTTTAAAAATAAAGTTAAAAGTGTTTGATGAATTGTCATCACTATACAAATACTAGACATTTAAAAGTTACCTTTGCACTGCAGGAGCTGCAGACAGATCTGTAAGGAAAACAAAAAGGAATCAATCAAGCTTTACTCCTGCGGGTACAATGGTTAAGAGGAAGAATTTTAGCAGCTTGTAACATAAAATTAACCATGAGAACCTTAAGAGAGTTAACAAGGCAGCAAACTGAAAGCTGTTTACTACACAAAACAGATCTGAACAGCGTAAAAAGTGTCTGTGTGTTATTTTATGATACTTGTATTTTGTGATATTCATTTTTTTAATATATAGCATGATTAACAGACAGTTAAAAAAGCAAAATAACAGTATTGTGTATTCAGCATCATCTTCAGCACTGGGGACAGCCAAAGCTCTTGCAGCACGTGCATGCATTTTCCAGAAATACTCTCCTACTAACACTTCTATTTTGTGATTTCATTAACAATGGGAGAATAAGATTCTGCAAAAAGAAAAAAAAAACATGATTAACAACAAAATTTGTTTTGTCATGTTACTTACTTAGACTTATATCGGACAATATTTCAATTTGTAGCAGGTTCCAGCAGTACTGTGGCTTTAAAACTCTATTACCTAGAATCTTGGCTACAGTTCTTGAGCAATCACCACTAGCTGGTGTAAAGAAAACTGTGTCATATGAATTGAACATTTCATGTATGATGGGAGTTTTCTTTGATACCTTTTACACAGTAAGCAGGTGGATGGCCATGAGAAGAGAGGGAATTTCTGTCTGCAGCAGCAGCAAACCTGAGGAAACACACAAAAATTACTGAGACCATTTACTGTAATGCAGCACTGTGGTAAACAGCAATGAGGGAACTCTGTTACCTTGCCTTTCTTCAGGTTATTGTAGAGCTCTTTGCTCTGAAGAAACTTCTCCATCTCTGCTTTGACTAGAACTCTGCGCACATTGATGACCTCATCCACCGTTAAGGCGAGACTCTCAACAGGGTGACTGAACTCTTCCTGCACATGGCCAACAGAAGAGGAACAGAGAAAATAAATAAATCAGTCCATTTATTCTCTAACTAGGGAACACTCAGCAGATTACTCTATGCTTGAGTTTTTTTTAACAATTCCCCCTCAAGAATTAATAAAGTACTTGTAATATGATTTTCTTTCTTGTAGTTATTTTGATACCTATCAATGGATGAACATTGACTAGGAAATATTTTTCTTTTTTTTTGGAAAAAGTAGTCTATATTACTACAGTATGGTATGAACACAACTGTGTTTGTTCCATTTCAAGCATTATTTATTATCTGGCATATTTTTCACACCGAGATTTTGGTCATAAAACATATCTTGCAACAGTCAGCAACTCAATGAAAAACATGACTGCACTTCAATAATAAACTTTGGATCCAGACATGTTTAAAAATGAAGGATAAGCTCTGACCAACTTCAGAAAAGTATAAGATCAAACGTAAGAGAAGGAATAAAATTAAACCCTACAACAGTGACGATGTAAATATGGACAACTTCTAATCCAGAAACCCAAAAAATTATTCAGATTTTGTTTTGAACAGTCAATTAAATTTTGTTTTTCTTAGTAAAGTACCTAGTTGTTCTACTCAAAAGTTCAAGTTGGATAAGTCAACTTTATATATAGAAATGAAGTATATAGTTAAAAAGAAATGATTTCAGCTGACCACCCAGCATCAGAATGTACTTTAAAACTTTCATTAAGTGCTGTTTCCAAAGCTTATACAACTGAAAGCCCCACAACTGCTCAATGGACCTTGCTATAAGATTAAAAGGTGATTAAAAAGATAATTTCAACTTGTATGTTTTGACTATTGACATGTTTCAAGGATGCTCAAAAATAAAGTGTTTGTTTTATTCAAATGCATAAATATGTTGTATTAAACACATTTTAAATAGATAATGACACTCATTTTATTTTAAATATGTAAAGAGGTACATAAATGTCAGATGAATGAATAATTTTGCAATTTAATTTAATTAGCAGTGGTACCAGTGAAACTTTACACTGAAGGAGCATAAATGTTTTGTCAACTATGACACTAACTTACCATCCACTGGTGCTCATCTCCAGTTCTGGAGCCCAATGGTGTTTCTGACCCCTCTGTGGTCTCATCTACTGAACTCAGAGACAGGCGGGCCGGGGAGGTCGGCACCCAGCCGTGAACAGGGAAGGAGGCTGGGGTGAGATGATTGATGAAAAGTGACAGAGAGGAAACAATGAATTTATCAGGAGAACTAAACAAAACTGATAAATGAGGAAAGCATCACAGAACCAGTAATAGAAGCTCTCAAATTCCTGTCCAACAGCCTTATGAATTGTACATCACTCTCTTTCATACAGCTCCATCTCTGATCTCAGCCCCTCAGAGTGCTTGCTGATCAACTCAAACACTCATGTTTTGAGAGAGCCGGGATAAGAGCTATTAGCACAGCTTGGACATAAGACTGCTCTTGGCTAATGTCCCATCGTGGGAAAATGAAATGGAAGACATGGGACTCTCTCTCTCTTGCTTGGTGCTCAAATAAGTCAAAGCTGATCAACAATGTTTCTGGGATGTTGAAATTTTGATGCAAAAATGTCAATCACTTTATCATCACTATTTTGTTGCTACGGTTTAATTTCTCCCAAATGCAATTTTAAAAAATTTACTCGAGAATTATTTCTTTTGTGTTTACATGTGTATGCATATGTGTATTTGCATAACTGTATATATTGTTGTGTTTATTTTTAATTTTATTCCATTGTGTGTATATGACCTACGTGTAGCATGAAGGACTAAACTTTTATGTTGTTGAGCAACTCTGTGTTGTGCAAGGATAAATGAATTATCTTGATGCTTTGATTATTCATTTGATATCAATGAGATGTCAGCTCAGTGGCTGGTCTACAAAAGCAGCTCAGAGAGGCAGAGTTAACAAACAGTGGGAGACAGTTAAAAACAGACCACATACCAGGTGCTTCTTCGATCTTGCAAATGGAAGGTGTCAATTTGGCTCTAATGGAAAGCAAACAGGCTGAAAGTACGGCTGGAACAGGCTGGGTAAACATCATCAGTGCATATAATTTGAATCAGCTGTCGATGACAGCCGGAGCTTACAGGCTTACAGTCCCACAATCACACAGTTAAGACTAGAGAGTCCCCTGTTGGTGAGTGGCAGATACACTGCATTTCTACTGTGCTATTCTTTCGACCACTTGAAGCCCTCTACAGCACAGGTTAGCATTTACCCATTCATATCCACATTATTGTACTTATAACAGGAATCAAGAGCCAGGAATCAAACTTCTAACCTTCTGAGACACAGCTACTTCAAAGTCAAAGTCATGTGCTACAAAATAAATCTCCACCAAGCTATTTTTTGGCCTTGTCTTAGGCTTGAGGCATGCAGCTGTGTGGATTGCCTTGCAGTCATTTAGAGACCATGAATGGACTGAAGTCAGTGTTTCAAACAATTACCACTGGATATGGACAGCCAAGCTGCTAATGCAAGGAGTATAGCCATCAAACAGATCGAAGATCCCGTGACTTACGTGCGCAATACAAACCCATTAGCTTCTACCCTCCTTCACACAGTTAGACTTCAGCAGCATCTCTCTTTATTTAATTAGAATCCAGCGCAAAACTCCCAACAGCATCACAGCATATGTAATTCCTGTCAACAAGACCTTTACCACAGTGGACTGACACATTATTCAGCTCTTATTTCAGTGAGATAACAGTAATTTTATTAAGTTAGAGCATGGGGCATTGAGCATTGAGCATTGACTAAAAAGAGTGTGGGGACATAATGTGTCCTCGACAAGTGAATCATTTCATTGCCTTGAAGGTTGACACAAAACCCTTAGAAAACCATTTGACTTTCTATTGAATAGATATTATGTGGTTAACAAAGGGTGTGAAAAGGCCTTGTGTTTTGTGATAACTTTTTTGGTGTTTGCCCTACTGCCTTCATTACACATCTAAAGGCAGAGGAGATGGAAACATAAAAAAGGGTATTCAGACAAGCAGGAGCTATACTGATGATTTTAATGCACTCAGTTTCACTGTTGGTGGGGGCTTGGGTTTGATTTTAGTTTAGGTCCAAATTGTGTGTAAAAATATTCAAACCTCTAAAAAATATAGACTGCACTGTCCTATATCTGGCACTGTGTCTCCCTCTCTGGGAGGAGAATTAAAACTGCAGCAAGTGTGAATCATCCGCCACACAGGACCAAGAGTCTTCAGGTTTTCATTGCAATCAAACACTACAGCCGCCAATCTCATTAATTATCTTTTAATCAGACAAGTGAGAGAACTTAACCAATGGCACATGTTGCAGTAGTGCTTGGTTGGGATTCATAACTGTAGACTCCTGAATTTCATTAAAGCCTGGTTGAGAATACATGCATACATAAATAAAAGAAACAGAAGCAAAAGGGTATTAGTGTGTTACATGTAAAGCAAAGGAAAAATACAAAAACTTGCTACAAGTCAGTATGCTACCTGGCCCTGAAAAAGTTAGGCAATTAGCTAAGTGGATCAGCTCCATGTTTTTAAAATCAATAGTGCCACCATGTAACAACTTATGATGCACCTCAGGTTTGAACTCGTATCACATCAGATGTAAAATTCCTTATCTGGGGATGATTGGGTAAGTGGTTACAGAACCTTTTTATAATGACCCCTCTTTGAGGGCTTATAAAATTTCAAGTCTTAGTGCATATAGTGGTTTTTATCAACCTTAACAATACTGAGGAAACTGGAAACTGAAAATAAAAAAGGCGCTGAGTAGGAATTTTATAAAACAACTTAACCAGAATATATGCTGAATTTTTATTTCACAGTTCCCATAGGTTTCTTGTTAGAAATAGAACTTTTCCATAACAGGCAGAGGTTTTTCATACAAAATAACTGAAGCTCCTCTGCTACTCAGACAGCAAACTATTGCTGCAACATTAACTTCTTTATATCTTTCCTATATAAATATATACATATATTTAATATATATATTTCATTTGAAATAACAGACATGCTTACTTGATGGGAGTCACAATTTTTATTTTTCTCCCTTCCAAAGAGGTTTCCCTTAAATTTAACATGATTTGTTTCCTGAATAAATCTTGCACAAATCAATAGCCTTGCTAAAATCATAGCAATTACGTTTCTTGTTCAGAGGTTCCTCTGGTCATGTTTGCATCCCAGTAATAACGCTGCACCCCACAAATTGGACCACCCCCCGTTGGTGCTTGAACAGGTGTTCAGCATTTTTTGACACTTACTCAGCACTCCTGTCACAAATTTCATCTAATCATATAACTGGTGTCCAAATGTTTGTAATCAAGGCCTATTTGATATACAACTGCAATACTTCAATGTGAATTTTAATGTGAATTATTGGGTGGTGCAATCAAATGTAGATAAAAATGGATTAGGCTACAACTATTCTAAATGTTCAACTGTAAACAGTACATAGATGTTTAATATTCAAACAGAATTTTGTTGATGTTCATAAAGACAAATATATTTTAAATTTAATGTCTGCAACATGTTCAGAAAAAGGTGGGACAAGGGACTGCTTATCACTGTGTTTCAAAACCTTTTTTATAAGTTAAGTGGGGTACAGGTCTGGACTGCTTGCAGGTCAGTCGAGTATCTGCACTCCTTTACTTCAAAGCCACAATGTTTTAACACTTGTGGAATGTGACTTGATAATGTCTTGATAAAATTATGTGTTCAACATGTTGCAGGCATTAAATTCAGAATAAACACATACTACCAATATACAAAAAGAGTTGATAAACATTAAATATATTGTTTTTGTTTATCTACATATATGTCAAGCGAGGTAAGCAAATAATTGCATTCAGTTTTTATTTATGTGTTACACTGTGTCCCAACCTATTTGATGTAGGGGTTGTAGTTTGCAGAATCCAACAAAAAAAAACTAAATAGCAAGTTGCTCACATGTGTTGCTATGGGAACATGACATTTTTAAAGACCATAATTAAGTGATAATTACTGTGGTTTGCTCAGTAGTCAATAACAAGAGATGAGATTACCCATCAAAAGGTGTATCATGATATGAGTAAATTGACTGGCTTAAAATTTTCTACAATTTGGTCCAAGCCCTAATACTCCCAAGATGAAGGTTAAGGAATGGTCTTAAAGGAGATACTGACTTTGTTAAGTTAAAATACCAGGTTTTCTTTTGTAACAAGGCATGGTTGTGGGAACAGTTTGGAGGGTGCTGTCTGAGAAAAGCAGGCAAAAAGACTTCATTTTTCATTTTGCATATATTCCCTATTGGAAATGCTGGTATTACCTCTGTGAATAGGAGGTGGCCTGGCACCTGTCAGCGTCCTGGACCGAGGCCTCTCACCCCTTAGCCTGACTGCTCCATCCAGCTGGGCTGACTCAGAGTGCGAAGGTAGCATATCACCACGGAGCATGGCCAGGTCGTGCTCTGAGAAGGAGCGATCTCTTTTCAGGGGTGCAGGGGAGCTCTCTGCCCTCCTTAGCTTCCCGCTGTCCGGGGACTCCTCATCCTGCAGTTGGGGAGTGGGTTATGGGAAGTGGTGGGGCATGGTGTTGGGTCAGTAAGTGACGGACAGTAGGTAACACAGATTAAGAGTGTGTATTTGGAGAAATTTTATTAAGCTGATGTATATTATGTGTAGATTGAGTTTTACACCAGGTGAACTATGTAAAAAGTATATTTTCAACTAACACATCAGAATTGAACTGTATTACAGAGCCAAATTTGGAGCTGATCCGGTCTAAATCAAGAATAAAGGCTCTGAGCCTTATTGTGAAAAGCCTTTCTTAAATGTACATAACAAACTAAACCTGGCTCAATCATTTAATGTTGCAGTAGATATAGATGAGGCTCATTTAAACTACTTAATACACTGCTAACTTGTGGATACCCCACTTATCTTGTCTTTACAATACATAACATTTTATTGGTTGATTATATTTTTATAAATAATCTGACTCTGTTAAAGAATATTAGGTTATCAAATTCATGTAGTGGAGTACAATGTGCAATATCTATTGAATATAGCTATATAGCAAGAAAAGAAAATGAAAATGAGAATACTCAAGTAAAACAGTATTTTCCATGCCTGCTGTACTTTTGCACAGAGATCTCATGAGCTTTGGACACCACAGATATTACTACTGGCTGCAAGGAGCTTTCCAGTGACCACAGAGAAGGCTTAAACCTCTGTGAGAGACTCTGCTATTCCCTTAAAGGCAAATATTTTGTGGAAGCCTTTTAAAACCAAGTAGAGGAGAGGATGAGCTGTACTTATGCCACTTTTTCTAACCTAAATTTGGTTTTCATACAGTGCATAAAATGAACAAAAGAATACAAATGTAAAATGGGGTTAAAATGAAACAAGAGAACTTCTGCAGTCTTAAACATAACTTTACCCCTGGATAAAGCAAAAGAAGGATTTAACCTGCAGCTAGCCTTTCCTTTGGGCCACTGAGGATGTGTTTTAAATGCTAAAGTTAAGGGAGAAACAACTTTTGACAGGTGAAGAAGCAATATCCCTAGTCGTCCTTCTGCGAGACAGAAGAAGCTTTATCTCAATCATTGTTTCATTTTCTTGCAAATGCACAGAGGCATCTTAACCCAGTTAAGCTGGGAAACAAAGCATGTGCTGCTGTAAAAAAAAAACCCAGTCAGCCCTGAGAGACAGATTCCAATGATCTCAGTGTTCAAGCTTCTGCAAAGGCTCACCTCAAATATGTTCATCTCCTCCATCTCAGCCAGAGTAGGAGCCTTGAGCAGGACGCGAGGGCGGGATGTAGGGCGTGGCCCATGCTCCGCCACAGACAGGTCAATGCACGAAGTTGATTTGACATTACAAGGACAAGTCTGAGCCAGGCAGGGTAGAGAGCCAAACGCTGAGGAAGGGGAAACCAAAAACACAGTGAAGCAACAAATACGTCAGAAGCACGGAGATCATATGGCAGTGACTTTAAGATATACTAGGTTTGGCATTTTAGCATCATTAACTCAATAACAAATTCTTTCTGAAACATATATGTAAGTGCATATATGCATTTTCAACACCAAGAAGAACTGCAGGAACTGCAGTCTCCTCATAGCTTTTTACACCTGTTTAATGTTATTTGAGTCAAAGCCAAATTTAGAGAAATATTTTTTGCATTTTTTTAAAGCACACAGCTTCTTAAACTTCCCCTTCTTAAACAGCAGTATGCTATATTTTTTTATTCACACTGGGTCAAATGACTTAGCTATATCGAAGATTCAGTTTTCAGTTTTGAGGAAACCTCACAGTGATAACATCCCCATCCAGAGACTGAGTCTAGCAGTGAGTTGAAACATAGCTGCATTTGTTTTTGGTATTAATTTTAAAGACGTATCATTGACTATGAAACAGTCAATTGTTCAAAATCTTCAAAATGCCTCCCAATGTATGCTCAGATTCCAACAATGAAAATAACTGAATTTGCTATGTATTACATTTTTAGTGTTTTACCACCACACATTACAAAACGCCTGATAAAAATTTGGTGCCTTACTCATAGACATATCAGCTAGACTGAGGTTTAATAACATGAAGAGCAATCCCTTTATCTGTCAGATCATCTCACTAGTAATGTTGCAGCAAAATAATCCTAACAATGAATTCCCAGGAATCTGAATCCAATCTTTCACCAATTTCCCATAGGAAAATAAAGAAATTAGCTCTCTCTCTCTGCTACGACTGCATTATCAACTACCCACACACCGAATAACCTTGATCATTAACTAACTGGTCAATATCTTTATGCCACCTCCACATGTACTGTAGCTCTAAAAGGGAAGATTCTCCAGTTACAAACTACAGCTTAGTACCTTGTTTTGCAGTGTATTACCGTAGTGTGACCCTCACAGACGACAGTACAAGGT
Organism: Ctenochaetus hawaiiensis; assembly: GCA_029783645.1. Lineage (NCBI taxonomy): Eukaryota > Metazoa > Chordata > Actinopteri > Acanthuriformes > Acanthuridae > Ctenochaetus > Ctenochaetus hawaiiensis. The sequence continues at coordinate 5,342,530 of JAPZDY010000023.1, forward strand.
GTACAGACTACACTGTCAGCCCTGAAATTATTGAGCAGAGTGGGCAGCACAGCAAGAGTGTAACAGAAGTCAGACCAGAAGTGATACAGTCACTTTAAATGGACAGTTTAGAGACAAACACACATAAAGTATGATGTCAAGACCAGCCGCCAGACCCTTTTACATACTTACTATCATTATAGTGTTTGTTTCCAGATACCTTCCAACTATTTGTTTGGTGGAAATGCATTTAATTTTGCAGAGCAACACAGGACAATAGAGAAAAAAATTACTATTATTCAATTAATACTTTGTGTTTATTTAAAGAAAACAGCATTATTTTGTTTTCTTTTGTTTCTCAAACAAACCCTGCTAACTGATTTTCCCTTACGTCTGGAGCTGGGCAGCAACACAGGCCTGAGCTTTCTCTCCTGCTTGATCTCAGCCAAGACCCGGTCATGGAGGGACTGCTGCTGTGGAGGAGGTGGGGGGAGGCTGCGCTCTGAGACCTAATGAGGACAAGTAATTAGCACACGTCCATACATCTTAAGGATACCACCCATTCCAAAACCTCTACAGGGTTTCTTAACCGCTTGTGAAAGCTTCTAAAACAGTGTTAGGATCATCTGGACAGTAACACTCACAAATGAATAAAAAGCAGTTCTGCTTTAACTGTACTGTATTAAAATTGACAGTAAAAACTCCAGTAATACAGTTCTACAATAATTCACTACTTCATAAAACAAATCTGAATCTGTGTTATTTATATGTATAGTGTGTATATAAGTATCAGTAACTTGTAAGTATGTTTCAAGTCTGTCAATATTAATAATGTATTATTATCAGCAGTGTAAGCTGTAAGTGAAACTGTTATATGAGCTAGTATGTACGAAAGCCCTAAGCGGACATGGTTATATTTTTTTTTTACAAGCCGTTTTCTCGAGATAATGAGATAATAACTCGTTATCTCGAGAAAACAAAGTTCGTTTTTTTGTTTTAACAAATTATTATCTCGTTATCTCGAGAAAACAAAGTTCTTTTTTTTTTGTTTTAACGAGTTATTATCTCGTTATCTCAAGAAAACGGCCTGTAAAAAAAAAGAAACCTTGTCCGCTTAGGGCTTCCGTATAATTCTGCTAATAATAAAAATAATAATTATAACAGCCAATTTTGTTGGATTATTAGATGGTTTGTGTGTGTTAAGAAAAGAATTTACCACCTTCTTATTAACACTATGACATCAAATTAATATAAAGGTGTAAAACTGACAGTTTTGAAGATTCTCTTGTCTAAAACCAAGAATATCATTTATTATATCATTTATTCTCCTCTTTTCTTTGCTTTTTCCTAGAAAGAGAAGAGAAAAGGGGGAGGAGGAGGAGGACGGCTGATCAGCTGATATCAGTCAAAATCAAGCGCTGCCTAATGTGGGGATTTCATGGTGTGACGCCCCCGACGGCTCCAGCTGTGTCTGAACGAGAGTCCTGCTGCGTTTCGAGTTTCTCGGGCTGTTCGCTCTCGACACTCACCCGGCGTTTTGATCTCCGCGGCTCCAACCTCATTTCCACACATTTGTTCAAAGTGCTTAATCTCCTGAAAGAGGAAGAAGAGAGGAAGGTGGATCAGAGAGGAGGTGTCATTAATATTTGCATGGAAACACTCAAACTGCACAAAGTTCTTTCATCGTTTATCATTAAAATGCAGCGTATTATGCTACTGCACACAGGTGAAAACATGAAATTATGTTTTATTACATATTTAGTGGATGAAGAAACTGAAACAAAGAATTTTTATTGCAGTTTAATTTCTGGACCAGCAGGAGGAAACGCAGCACCTGACCATCCCTCATTACAACCACCGTGAAGCCCCTGAGCAAGACATAAAACCCCCCACTGCTGCTGTGGAGCTTCATGTTCCTCCACAGGTCAGTAGGTGTGAACATCAGTAATGTTCCTGCTCAGTGAAACCACCATGCTGAGGAGAAAAGCTTCCTGTCAGAGGAGCTCTGCTGCACCTGTAACCACACTGATGTCAACCCCTGAATACACATCTTCATCACTGAAGGCTGGATGGTGAGAAAATACAAGACTTCACACGCTCTAAGCTGGTGTAAAAACCCCAGTGGATGAGTAACATGATGGGGGGTGATGCAGAGAGCTGAACCTGTCCTCCATCACTGAGGACATCAGTGTGTTTTTACGTCTGAGGTCTGACTGACTTCAAATCTTCAGTGTGGCTTCATCAAATAAGTCCTCATGTCAATTCACACACAAACTGATAATAATGTTCTGGATCTTTGCTACATCCTGTAAAATACATGGCTCTTCATTTTACTGTAGAAACTGTGGTGATTTGTGTGTGTGGGGACCTGAAGGAGGCGACCAAAAACAACTAAAACATACAAAAACTTGGTTCAACATTTGAGGAGTTAAGGATCTGTTGCCTGAATGGCTTTTAATATTGTAAAAAAAAGCTTGTTTTCATTTGTTCAGGAAGTTTAGGACTTAAATCTTGTCAATCCTGACTCGGGACTTCAGGACTTGAGAAGTTTAGTTGTGACCTGCAAACTCAGACTTGTGTTTACCTCTAATTCACTCTGTTTGAATGGACTTTGTGTTTAAAGACTGAACTTCTGCTGCATGTTTGCATTGAGCTGAGCTGTAGGAAGCTGTCAGTGATGGTCTGTCAGTGATGTTCCGTCAGTGATGATCTGT
>JAPZDY010000023.1:5351880-5370284 GCA_029783645.1 Ctenochaetus hawaiiensis
AACATAAATGGAGGCAACACACTGGCATGTCTCAACAAAATTGGCTCTCTAAGGTCTCCCTTAGAGAGCCAATTTTGTTGGCTAACCCTACATGCAAACTTGCAAACTCCACAAATAAGGCCTCAGGCCATTAGATTTGGACCTAGACTGTCCTTGCTGTCGTGCAACAGTGCTTACCACTGTGGTTTCTCGTTATCATTTTCACAATAAAAACATACCATTGTCATTTTTGGAGGTGTTTCTTCCTGAATCACATCAACAGCTTTAACAGTTTTGATTATTTGTGTGTGGAAATGAAAACAGGATCCTTCTGGGAATGCTGGTTACAAAGGCAACATCACAACAGGAAAAACAAGACAATAACGATACAGCCATGTTAGCAGCTGTGTTTCTGTATTACTAACTGTAAAGAAAACATATTTGTTCTGTATTATTGAGGTCCAAAGTTCAATTGCTGTGATGAACTAATAAAAAAGTATTATGGTTTTCAGGCTGATGAGCACAATACTGATCATCAGCATGGCTAACTACCACTTGCAGTAACTGAAACCAAAAAATTTTACAGTCACATTAATGACTTTGTGATGCTAATTGCAAGTGCTCCATGCTAATGTGCTAACGAAGACATGGTCAACATTATTACGCACAGCAAGTGTTGTTTTAACCATTGTAACTGTTTGAGTTTATGTGCTAACTTTTGCAAACAAGTACTAAATGCAGTCTTTGTCCAAATAACTCCCTATTTGTTGAGTCGTGAACTGTATTTTGCTTTATTTGAGTGTCTGAGACTTTTTTGTCTTTTGTTTTTTTTTTTATTACATAAATCAAAGTCCTGGAAAAATTCAATTTTTGATATCATGATGTCAGTAAGAGCATTAATTGAGCAAATACATTTCATATTGTTTGAATACATCAAATTTTGTGGCAATCAATCCAATGGTAGTAGAGTTATGTCAGTCTGGATAAGAGACCAACCAGGCCTCCTTTGTGCAATGGGATTATTATACCAAAAAAAAGTAAAGATCTGTCAACCATGTTTTAATAAAATTCTTAGATCATGTTTTGTGAGATATCTGTCTTTACAAGCCACAGCTTGATAGTCCCCTGACCCTTCCCACCACGCCCCACAGTGTTTCTTTTCATTAGCTTAAATTCACATATTTATTTTACCCTCTCCACTTCCCCCTTCTTCCCGAAACACACAAATACTCTCCCGAGAGGGTCTTTGCCATCTGTTGCCATGGCAGCAATGAGGTCTACCAGACTAAATTCAAGGAAAGCACAAAACAACCAAGAAGAGGAATTGGGCTAGGAAGAGCAGAGCTAGTTATAAATAAAACAAAGATAAAAAAGTGGAATGAAGTGAAAAAAAAATAAATTAGAATAGTAATTGAACATTTTCAATTAAAAACTTTGGCTAAAATTATCTCTGAGTTTTCATGCCAGGAACAGCACTTGCATGTCAAGTCAAAATTTACCTATGCATGTATTAAAAACCATTATGAATGCATCTGTGGCAAGAGAGCAATAATTAAGGGGGGAAAAATCACATATTACTCCCTATATATTTTGAGATAATTCCGAAAAAGCAACAACAAAAATCTGATCTAAAGTCACAGGTCACAGGTCACGTCGTGAACTGACAGCAGAGCATCAGGGCTCCTCTCTGTGTGATAGAGTTTTGGCATAATCTCTTGAGGAGCAGAATGATACTACAACAGAAAAAAAATCCTGTATTTCAACATGCATTGTCATTGAGATAAAAACTGCCTTTTGTCTCTCATCTTATATTAAGTTGTTGACATTTTGTTGATGCAAGTTTTTTATCTGACAGGAGCAGTAAGTATCCGTACACAGACTTCCTGCTGACCTTACATTTACTCACTGAATCACTGTTAACATCACCCTTGAGGGGGGATGCTGTTGTAAAGGAATTTTAAACTCACAACAACACCAGCGTTACTGGTGATAACACCGGACACGGTCATTTTAATGGCATTAAGGTTCTGCTGATGCAAACCAAATTTTTCTACTGTTGCAGCTTTACATCAAAACCATTTGACAAGAAAAACATCAACTGGCTTTTATTATGAAGATGTCACAGGAAATTTTCAGTGAATTTAGCACTTATCACTTTTATTCATCCAAATTGTATTTACAAAACCAGATAAATGTCATTTTTCATGATTTTTTGACAGAAATCAGATCATTTTGAAATAGTGTAGGGAGTAATGGAACAGAAAGAAGCTGCTATAAAGAGCTAGTAGAGGGAGAAGTTTGCAGCCTGTCACATGCAGCTCTTTATCTCAGCCAGGTACCTGTTTGTCCTTCATTAACTTTATCAGGTTCCCTCTAAGAATTGATTTTACACTGGAGATATTACAAATAGGCCATTTTGCTTTTCACTTTGATACCAAATCCCTCATCAGCTTCTTGTATGTCCACTCAGTCAACTCTCCTTGATCTCATCATGTGAAAAGTGAAATCTGACTCCTGCTTCTCTGTGCTGCAAGTATGCTGCTGCAGCACAGACCAGACACTTTCAGTTTACATCTGTAGCATCCTTCATCTATATATATGTTGATAAAAAAGCAAAATACTGGTTGAAGCTATGTGCAAGTAATGAAAAAAGTGTATGCTCTGCAACATGTAACACCAGTAACACTGACTACTGTGGCTATCTAGTTATTTTGTAGCTGTCAAACAGAAACTGAAGCTTCTTTAAATATCAGGACTTACTACATATCTTAAGTTTAATGATAAACAGACTGCATTTATAAAGCTATTTTCTCATTTTTTTATAACCCAGTGTGCTTTAAACCACAAGTTATCATTCATTGATTTACAAAACATTTCATACACTAGTGGCATGGGCTTCTATACAAAGTGCCGACCTGCTGATCAGGAACATATACACATACTCACACACCAACCAACAGCCGTCATAAGCAGTTTGGAACTGGCTGGATACCTCTGTACCTACAGGAGAAACATGAGGAGACTACTACCGCCATCAGAAAGTTTTGTGTAGACCTATTACAAAACACTAAATTAAAAAAAAGTACAGTGCAAAATTAATCCTTACGAACGGTCTTGAGAATGATCAAAGTTCCCTGTGAATATCAACAAGTATTTTTGCTTGAAATGCTTCAGAATGAGCTCTTTGAAACATGGGACATTGCAGCTGCAGCGCAGGGAACAATAACATTTCAATTAGATGCACTTGTAATCAATCTTTAAATGAGGCTAAAGGTACTGTGCCATTACATTGATTCTGGCTCACATAAGGGCAGAGCTCACTTAGAATAGGAATGGGCAAGCATTAAAGTTCCTTGAGTCTTGTGTTCTTATTCAGGTTCTATTCTTCTGTAGCACTGTTGTGAAAAACAGTGATTCATCTTTTGACACAGCCATCCTTTTGAATTTGAGGTCCAGTATTTTTTGGATGAGACATTGGACAAATACAGTCTGTTCTTAGTATTGATATCATAATACAGCAGCGACATGGAAATAACATGATAAAGATTTAATCACTGAAAATGATGTGGAAATTTTAATTAGATTTTTTTATACTTACCCTGGGTATAATGATTTGAATATTAATTAGTTGTTCAGAGGAGATATTAAAAAAAATATTTAGACGGGAACAATAGAGTAGTTGTTAGATTAATGGAATAATTTAAAAAAAATAATTGGTAGAATAATTGCTAAAACTATGAAAAAAATAATTCTCACTCTATAAAGATTATTTATAATAACCAGGGAAAATGTAAGCAATATTACAGCAGCAATAGTCGCAGGGACAGCACATTAACCTAGAGGAAAGTTCTAATTCTGTAGAAAGCTCGATCTTATTTTATGAAGTTATGTAAAAAACAAAATTTTTCATGCTGTCCAACAACCTTTTTGTGATTTGAATATGCTCTATATTTGAAGATAGAGTACTCATAAGATATTCTTTCAATTATGTGAAATTATTCTTATTGGTCTTGTTTACCTTACATATTAACCTATGAGCAGTACAAATTTTAGTTAACTGAAGAGACAGGTATAATAGACGGTTATTGCAGAGGCTTGGACTTCAGATCATTGTTTCATGATAATGATTTTCTCTATTGTCCAGATATTCAGGATAAATTCTGCCAGTTCAAGAAATGTATGATGCAAATGATCCTCTAGGATCATGCAGATATGTTACAGTACAGACTCACTACAATAATACAACTCCATCAGGCAAGTTAAGGGATTCGCACCACTGTTTAAAGATGGATTGTGATTACATATGGATCAGCAAACTATAAACCAACACAAGCTACAAAGACAAACAATAAATTTATCAAAGCAAAGTAAAAAATCTCTTCAATGAGAGCTGAAAAACAAAAGTGAAAGCAGCTGTTAAATAGTTACTGCATTTTACCAGGATCTTCAATAGTAGCAGTGTCACCCTGTAGTCTATTAGGGGGATTCCTAAGGCACCTCAGCAAAATGAGGAACACTTAATCACTATAGCTGAGTAGAATAGAAGGTAAACTTTATTGGAATCTCATCAGTATTATCTCCTCACTACACACACAGTATATGAAAGATCACTGAATAACTACACTTTTGTGGGACAGAGGTATCTAGGGGTAAATTTGAAGTTAAAGTCTTAGTGATAAGCCTATCAAAGCATGATTTTTGCAATTACTGAACAACAGCGGTTAAAGATAGATGTCATCCTGTTGCCAAGCAACATGCATTGAGCATCGCCTGGAGACAACCTGTAAACTTTTCCTGTTAGATTCCTTAACAGGTGCTACACAGCTGTTACTATGTGAAACAGCAACACAAAGGTACATGTTCATCTGTGTATGACAACTTGTTAAATATTCTGTGAAAGCCAAGGCTATCCTCTTTTACCGAAGCATGATATTTAATATTTCTGCTTTTCATTACATTTCTCAGAATGTTTTTAATATTTATAAGGTTTACTTACTCTGTTCTTCGGCCTTTTGGCAAAGAGTTAAGTGTAAGGAAGTTTAATATATTTTAGTTATATGTTGCTTTAGGAGAGGTTCAGCAAAAAGTATTACAAGGATATGACTTAAGACCCTTGAGGAACTTAATGTGACATTCATTATATTCGGTGGAATATGCTTCAAGCAGAAAACACAATTTTCAAGATACAATGGCTGTCATTGCCCAAAACTATGTATAAAAAGTTGAGAATTAATTTGAACATGTTTTGTGTGTTTTGCTGGATTTATGTAACTCTCAAACGTCTCTACGCCGGCAAGTTTATCACAAACTTGGAATTGTACGATAAAAAAACCCCCCAACTTTTTGCATTAAGTTAAATCTGAAGCTGTTTCTGTGTTAGTCAGATTTTTGGAATAGGTTTCTTGGGCACACTACGCATTGACGACATTAATAACCATAGGAGCAGTTCACATCCAGTTGGATGTTATGCAGGTACAGGCTAAATTCTGTGAGGGAAACAACTAGAAGACTGCACGAAGTCATTCAGGGCATCCACCCTTTGAAGTCTCCAAAATAGTCTGGCTGGGGTGAAGCTGTGCTCTATGAATAATTAATAATTTACCGGCATAACACAAGTCATCCTTATTGGCGTTGAGAGTGCGACAAAAAAAACAGACACTCTCATCCAGTATACAGTGTCTATTTGTTTCAGCTCAGCACAAAAAATGTCAAAAATGTCAAACAGTTCTAGCTTGATATAAATAATAGTCGATTTGGCAGATATTTTTTCTTTGAAACGGGACAGGATAAAAAGCGATGGGTCCCCCTCTCTCGTATGAGCGCGATGTTCCTGTACACAAAACTCCGCATGAAATAATGATAATTTCTTGTGCAACTGTTGTTACTTCAAGGTTCTCCTCAATAAAATACTATTTAGTAGCTTTTTAATGAAACACCGTTAAACTGTCTTAAATTCAGCGTTCACATGGCCAGCCAAGTAGGATGTCCGTTCATTTCTTTAGATTAACGTTAATGTTGTTTTGCTGTGTTTAGTTGCCGCGTACCACGGAGTGACGTTAGTTCACGAAAAGAGGACAGAGGGAATCAGACGGAGTAACGTTAAATGTAAAGTCAAAATTTTGCCAAAACAAAGCGCTGATTTGTGCAAATAACTTGACACAAATTTAGGAGCTGCCTCTTAATATTCAAAACTCAATGTACTGTCAAACTGAGAGCGGTAACTTACTTTCCACAACATGGCTTGGCATGGCATCTTTACTTTTTAGTGTTCATTAATGGTCATAAACGGTTAACGTTAGCTATCTCACCGTTGTCTCGGGGCTCCTGTTGTAATGACAAGGTTCCGTCTCTGTGCAAGAGGATGGAGGACGGGTCCTTTACCCGGCTGACTCTCCCTGTCGGCGGGCGGGGCACCCTCAGCCCGCTGCAGCACTGGTAGCACACCGCCCAAGCCTGCTCCTCGTTAATGGGCTGCTCGTAGGACTTCAGCACTTCCTCCAGAGACAGTTCCCGAGGCTCGGCCAGGTCCCGCGCCTCTCCGTGATCCGTGGAGGCGGTTACCCGTGAGTCCCCATCCTCGGCGGTTCTATTAGTGGATCTGGCCATGGCTGCGATTCCGTGAAGCCCATTCTTCACTTGGTAGGCACCGAGGCCATTTAGGCTATCCGCTACCTCCTGCTAGTCTGGGCACAGCGTCCTGTCCTAGGCTTGACGTTTCTCCTCAACTAGCGCAGCTGCACCTCGTTACCGCAGCACCGTCAAAGAAGCCTCAGTAAACGCAGCACATCCGGCCCATTATTTCCAAAATACAATCACTTTCAAACTACACGTTACAGCTTGTTTTTAATAAGGTATAAAAGTAAATAAAAAGTTCCGCTATAAATAGTATACATTTTTCCTGAATGTTCTACACAAACAAAATTACAGCTCCGTTTAGCTCATGAAGTAGACTGTCAGTGTTTCCCTCTATGAAGAGCTACTTCCGAGATGCTTTTATGCAAGGCTGAGAATTTCAATTACTCTGGTCTCACTTTCGTTACTTTTATTTGTTTAGGACATAGAAGACAAAAATGTGAGTTTAATAAGTAAGCATACTATTTGTATTCTTTCCAGGACTTTTTTTTAGCATCCTGTAGTTATTTACAATCAGGCAAAAATTGGGTGTATATAAAAACATATCCACCTTTTATACCTTTATTTTGAAAGTATCTGCACTTCCCTGTCGATCGAGGTGTGGCTAAATATGGCTGCATTGACTTAGCTTGTTGCCATATCAGCAATTGAGAGAGATGATTGGATCTCTAGGAGAGTGTCAATCAATAGCCGGTAAGGCAGAAACCACCTCGTGACTGTCGCATCATTCTCCTGCCAGAAACCGCCAAGAGGAAGAGAGAAGTTATTGAAAAAAAGTTTAAGTTCTTAAAATAGTTCTAACAATGTAATAAAATATGGGAATGGGTATATGTGAAAGGAAGAGAGAAGTTATTGAAAAAAGTTTATTTAAGTTCTTAAAATAGTTCTAACAATGTAATACAATATGGGAAAGGAGTTTTTGGCTACAGGTATTCCGCTTGTCTCCTTCCGCTTCGTGTCCCATTGGTAGTACGCTACAAAAAATAAAGAAAAACTTAAGACCACATTTCAGAATACACTCGTTCCTGAACTCGTTATGTATATATTTATAAGCATAAATTTCAAAAATTGGAAATTTGGATTGGATGCGAGGATGGACCTATAGAGAAATTCCATATATATGGTGCAGATTTTTGGAGACTTGTATCAAATTAAGCCATTATGGTTAGTGCTAGCCCCAAAGCATATTCAGTTATTTTTTTATATGGACTCCTGAAGATCAGGTCCAGATAGTTGCCCTTACACACATATAGCACATAAAATGAGGCTGTCCATGTCAGACACTTTCTCATTCAACTGTAAATATCTGTTTGGTTAGGGCATTATCTGATTCTGGCATTTGTGTTCACACATACAGCTTGTCCAGGTGATGTCCAGAAAAATTTAGGGTATGTGTGTTAGTACTTCTTTAGACCATTGCTTTTGAAAGTCAAAATCAAGATGTTTTCCTTTAAGAAGTTAGGCTCTCAGTTACTAATTTAGTTTCTTACAGAGTGTATATTGATAAATCCAATAATTGTTGTTCCACCTAGAACATGTTAAGACTTACTATTGAAAAAGCCCTATTGTTTTCTTAACTGAATGATCTTAATCAATTATAGCAAGTGATTTATTTATTTATTTATTTATTGGTAGTTCTAAGATGTTTTTTTATTTTAGGGTTTGGTTATGTTGTTAGTGTTTTCATTTGCATTTATACAATATATCAAATTCTTTGTTTAGTGCTGGAGCATTTTTATCTTTAATCATTGTGTTCTTTGTCCTCTTGTTACGTTTTATCCTGTAGCCTGTGATTTCTTACATGTATGCTGGCTGTGGTGTCTGAATACTGTCATTAGATGTCTTGTGTTTACATATACTATATGTTACTGGATCCTTCCCCAACCAATACTGATTTGTTATTTCTTTCTCCTTAAAAAAGACATAAAATAAATAAAAAGTATAGATGTTCAGTCTATTTCATACTGTTTACTCAACTCAGCCAACAGATGGAGCCCAAGCATAAATGATATGATGCAGTACTGAGCTAATCTCTTCTTCCAAAATTTTAAAGCAATATCTATAACCAGTTTGCATTTACAAGCAAAACAATAAAAACAGGCAAAGGTTACAAATCATTATTGCAGTCATAAAGGCCATTTCCAGACAATCACATGCAAACTTGCAAGTCTGGCAGCTAAATCCTCTGTTATGCACTGACATATTCAACTGACTGTTCATGCAGACTGAAACAAAAACATAACAGAGGGTAGGGCAAACAGTTAAACATAACACTAGTCTTTCATGAATCCCACATTGCATGGAGACACGTGACAACGGTTCCTTTTGAATTATGCAGCAGTTTTCTCCAGAACATTTGAGTTTACACAGTGAAAACCACATCATCTTGACCTTTTTTTGGTTCTCTTGACCTAAAGATGAGTCGTATTTTCAAAAATAGTTTAAAAAATAGATATCAGTTTGAACTGTTCAGAAACTTCAGAATCATGTCCAGTTGTGGTTAAAAGTATTTTGTCACTCCTCCATACCAGAATCAGTGAGTGCAATTGTCACATTGATGATAATAATGGGTGCTTGGCCTGTGACCCCATAAATATATCTACTTGCAACTCCTTTTTACAGGTTTCATAATGTCTATAAGTTATTAACATTTCCAGCAAGATCTATTTCGAAAGACGTAGTTATTCAACATTTTACACAAAATTTTAAAGGAAAGCTGCGCTCAAAAAAATAAAACAACAAAAACAAACCATTGATTTTTATTCTCTTCCATTTGACTAATCAACTCATGACACCTTGGTTTATCTAATCAACCTCTGGAGGGGGCCTGGACCTGGGCAACAGTACAAAACGGTTTATAAATAATATTATCCCTCGTTTGTAGCTGAGTGTGTAAAACAATTAGAAAAGTCTGCACTGCACTCCAGAACAATGTAACTTTAAGAACATTCAAATCACATACAATGCTCTCTGGAAATAAATTGAAAATAAATGATTGGCCTAAAAGTAAGAAACATATTCAACATTCCATTTTAAAAGTGTGAGATTTGTGGTTAATGGGATATAACATGTAAAACCCCTAGTATTGACCCTAGAATCACAATGAGTTATACTGACTGAACAAGTGTTTGCTATTAAAAAAATTATATTACACAACCTATTGTGACAATGCAGATTTAGCATTGTGATCCATATTTAGCAGCCACGACAGTGTGTCATTGGATGGAATTGTTTTCTCCTTGTAAGCCTGTGTGTGTGTGTTTGTGTTTGTTTATGTGCGTCATAATGGCAAACATGCTCACCTATGGGAGTCACACAGTTGCGACACCAACTTGGTGTGTACAATGTGTGTACAGGTGCACTGATCAAGATTTATTCATTGTGCCTAACCATCCTCATACTTTAACCTGTTTCAGTACTGATACATGTAGCCTGTGTGTTTTGCTGAAATACTTGCTTGTTGATACAAGCAATTACAATTAGAAATGAAAACTTTCACATCAACTTCAATCTCCACAGAGGACTAACACTCTCCAACTCTAAACTGTGACTGAATCACATGATAACACAGCCTTTTATGAGCTGTTACTTAGTAAAACATGGTTAGTCATCAATGTAGAATGTGTCATAATTGGCAAGAGATAAACAAGTGATTGTTTGGCATTATACTGCTGGTCTGTGGAGAGATTTTGTCATTGCAATGGTGTCACAGCCTTGCAAGATGCAGTAACAAAACTTCAATGAAGTTGAGATCAAATCAAATCAGATGATGGATGTGGTCCTACCAGCAGTAGTGAGTACTCATATAACAATACAATAATGACTTTTAAGAACTTGTGGCTCTTAGCATCAACATGTTGACAGGTCTGTGATCCTTATTTAAGATAGTGTCTAGTTTGACTCTTGATTGCTGATGATACTAACATGATGATAAAGGGAGTGCTATGGAGCAAAATGGTAACTCCTCCTATGATGATCTATATGAAAAATACCCTTAAGATTGTTGTTCAAAACATTTTAGAAGAGTGCAGTGTTCTTTCTCACTCTTCTAAACATTTGAGCTAGACAAATATTGGTTAATGTATAGGGTGGGATACCTGACAGGCCAGAATGCAATATGACACTGGAAAATCCATAAAGATTTCTGCACACACACACACTCTCCTTTGCTCACATAGAATGAGAGAACACAGTGTACTCAGCAAACTTCTCCAGACAGACTGAAAGAACACAGTGTGCAGAGCGAACACTCTGTTCCATGTGTTCCATAGATCTCACATCCATATGTCTCACATATGGAGCTCTGTGACAGATTCTCATCGTCATCTCTATTGTTTGAGCTTACCTAAGAGCCTTTCACACATTCACCACTAACCTTACGTTTTAACAATCGTCACCTGGCCAAGTTGTTTGTGTGGAAACAAATATGTGAATCGTTTGACTTTAACCTGACACCTCTTTCGTTGTAAGTTGGTATAAAATGCAATTTAGCCCTTTTGTGAAAAATGCAGATCAGAGAAGTCAGAGAGAACAAGTGGGCGTGTCGATGTTCTCAAACTGCTGGAAGCAGACCCAAAACGCTGCAGCTTTCTCTCTCCAGCAGGATACAAGGTCACAGAGTGCAGCTGCTTCACACTCTTTGCTGCTTGCCTGTATGCTGTTTTCCACCACTTTAGCAATGATGCACATATGTCCAGATACATTTAATACTGATGTTGGTGCAAAAGCAGTTAAAATTATGATAACTCTGTGGTGTCCCCCCTGAATGTTGTAGCATAGTAAGCAAATAACATCATGACTACCTCATGCTCTAACCAGGTGTCACCCAACAGAGTATTTCCAGGATGTGAGAACACATCTGACATCCACTCATTTGTGTGCTAGATGTGTAAAAAGGGAAAATCACACAATGTCTGGACCAGATTCTGCTGACACTAAATGGAGTTGATATGTGAAAAAGCTGGTGCAACATCATCACCATCATCAAAATGCCACCAGGCTCATTGTGGATTCTTCAGAAAATGACCTTATCTTTTACCAGAGAGCTGGCAGAGAAAGTCCAGTTAATATCTGGTTTAACTGATTCAGACTTCACACATCAAACATTCACATACTGAGCTGTCCAGGTATTGTTGGGAAAAAGTTTTGGGTATGTGCATGTGTGAATACTTCTTTAGACTGTATTTGAATGTTTTTTTAAAAAAAACTCCAAAATGCTCCAGAAATTTAAAAGACAAGAAGTTGACGGTGTTTGAAATGATGAAAATGTGATGTGCAATGTATATGATGGTAAGGTCCCATGGGGTCTTATGTTTAGAATTTCTGGTTTTCTCCAAGGCAGTCTGAGACCAACTTCCAGAGTGGAAATATATAATGTCTTTCACTCACTTTGATTACACTGCACATTACTCTTGTACTTCCATAGAACATCTTAAACTAGACATAGACTCTGTAACCCTGTATACAGTGCTTATTTGACCTCTAAAGAGGAAATACACTGTAATTGACAAGTTACTTAAATGTTGAATCTAGCATCTTTAACAAGTTAGGCTGGATCTCTGTACAAAGATTTATTGTCCTATTTAAAAAAAAATAAACATATTAACAAAAGCAACTCCACCCAAACTTCTAATTCAATAATCAGATCTGGATGCTTTCATTACAATTTTTCTGGCACAGACAAACAGCCAAGGCTTCAGAATTATAAAACACACTGACAGCACTCTCCAGTTATTCATGATGAGATACTGTTTTTGAGCCATATTGACGTGATCTGCATGTTGCCTCTGTTGAAATCCTTTTAACTTAATGCTCGATGCTCTGTGGCTACATCCACGAGAGGACCTGTTTTTAATTTCCTGCACCACTAATTCAAATGCATCATGTGCACCAGCATGTAAAGCTAAACCAGACCCCTGTCCCAGTTTCATACCCCATGGTCCTTCCATCTGGCTATTTGTCTCCCCTTTATTGGATGTGATCTTGTTGTGTTAGTATGTTACGAGCCGATACGTGAGAGGCCATGCCAACATTTCCCAATAATGACAAAACTCCTGATTCTGGTTAATAATTTCCTCCAAAGCACTGAGACTGGTGAAGTTCTTGCTGCTTGGTTTAGTGATTGACATTTATCACATTTGTAACACCACCTATGGGTCATGCTCAAAATTGTATGGCAATCACATTTTTAAACAGTGAATGAAGCCTTTCAAGATTTTGCTTTCTGCTGTTATTTACAGTGACGCATCAGGTCAACTTGGGTTATGTTGAGTGTCAGTAAGAGACAAAAATACAGAAAAGATAACTTACTCACATAAACTCCAAGGGTTTAAAGGAGGATTTAAACACAATTAGTTACTCTTTTAAATGTGTTTTAATGGAGAAACAATGCAAGGCACTGAAGAAACAGAGGAGAAGCCAATAACCTAAATAAATGAAAGAAGATAATGGGCAAGAGATAGTGCCAAATTATTAAGCATTCAATCTTTAAGAAAACATGATGCATTCTTTTTCTATGCTTGCTGTATAAAGCAGTTGTTTGGAAACCTGGGGTCAACAGTTTAAATAGCAACGAACAAGTTGACTGGTTATTACAATAGAAGGCTAATACTGCAAACTATCTAGCAGCTGTCCAAATACACACCCTGTCAATATAGAGCTACACAAACATACACTCATGAATTTCCAGCTATTGTAGGTCAAATAGTGTATTAATATCCTTAACTAGGATGAACTACCAAAGTATGAGTGTGAATATCCTGGTTAAACATCTACTCTGATGTTATACAGTGGACACAAGTGAACAGGTGGGTAGCGAAATCCAGCTAACTGGAGAGCAGGTGAGGGAAGTGACAAGATCTGAAGTGAAGTGATTGGCAAATGAAGGAAGGTCTGAAGCTGTGCATAAGTGCATAACAGCACTGAAAGGGGCCTGTGAAGAACCAAATGTGGCTAAAGAGGACAGACCCAAAGATGGACTGTGACACCCACAAACTCTGAGAAAAAATATCTAGCTCTCCAGGTGCTAAATGCACCACCATTTTTATTAGCTAGCAATCACTAACTCTAAGAGGGAATTTGGTGCTAGGCATGTAGTGGGCAAAGCTTTTATTGGAGAAGACTCAAATCTGAAACAATCAGCTAAAAGATGCTGAAACAAAGCAAGAAGTATTGATGTAGTTCTCACATTAGATCTAGTCATGTGATTTATTTGACCGTTACTATAACACAATTTTATTTTTTAAACATTTTTAAGTATAAAAATAGTGGATAAACTACTGCACCTTGATGCTTTGATATGTATTCCATTAAGAGAAAATGTATAGATATCCTTAAAAAGTAAGATCTAAACATCCACAGACGTTAATTTGGCTCCTAAATTTAGCACCCGAAGACATGCCTAACATGATTTGAATTTTTTTATTGATATTTTATTGCCTAAACCCTTGTATCTTTAATCATTATCAAAGGTAATCAAAACAACAATCAGTTAATGTACACATGTAAACAGTAAATCAACAAACAAATTTACAACTCCTATAAACTAACATGATTACTTAGATTGTACTTAAACCATTTTAAGTAAACACACTATTCACATACTACAGCTCAAATTACCTTCAAATTACCATCAAGAATAATGAGATGGAGGTTTAATAATTAATTTAGACTTTGCCAAGAATAAGGGCTCATTGTTTTCTCCTTCTGTTCTTAAACCTCCCTGCCTCTGACCTCATATTGCTCTCACTTTGTTATATACCTCTTCCTTAAACTAATCCCCTTTTTAAAATAAAATCTTTCAGATTTAAACACCTATGTGCTGAACAAAAAGAGGGTCCAAGAAATAAAATAATATCAAAATATAGAAAGTACAACTGATATCTGTTTTTCACAAAAAACACCAGTCACAGATAATCAAAAGAATTTTATTCTTTATTTTTTTTTACTCAGGTTTGAGTAGATTAGCCCATTGCTTCACTTGTTAATGAAAGGAGGCACCATTTTTGCTTAAAAACAACGTACCGAGCAATTATCCATGTCATATCAAAACCAGGACTGAGGGTAATAACCCACCTGATCATTAATGTATATTTTCAATAAATAGTGTCAATTAAATTATTATCAAAGTCCTAAATAATCAATAGTCAAGACACTTTTAGATATCATTCACTGAAAAAAAACTTGCTTTAAACAACACATATGTCTTATAATCAATATAAGAACTTCTTTATTGTTAACACAATATCCAAAGAAGCAAGATCTAGACACGATACTGATTGCAGTTAATGCAGAGAAAGCTTGGACCCATCTAAGTATTAGATGTTTGAATTTTCTTAAAAAGTAATTAGCATGATAATGGCAATTTATAATTTTTATTAACTAACAGCAAAGGTTTATGTAAACAGAACATAACGACACTGGGATTTAAAAACGGACACTAAACAGAATCACCTGTTTCCTCCCTCCTTATTTGCGTTGGAAATTTAACAACTGGCTCAGAATTTTTGACAGAGGAAGTGAAGGGCATAAAGAATAAGATTTTTAGGTTGCAATAAAGATCTGTTAAACAAAGATATCTTCCTTACTCAAATATTTAACTAAAATAACACAGTTGTCTGTTTAAGATAATAATGATTATCAAATATTTAATTTCCCAAACTATACCTATGATTCAAAAAACACTTTTTGTAAATGTAATGCCTTCAACACCTCATTTGTTTTGACTTATGCACATTGGTTAAGTAAAACTCCACATCAAAATTTAAGAACATAAGGTGGCCTCAATTTCCCCAAATTAGAACTGTAATGTTATGCAATTTATACGTTTTATATAAGTCAAAGAATCAATAAAACAGCTGAAGAACTTTGGATAAATATTGAAGCCTCACAACCTATTTACATCCCTGTATATGAAACACCATAGTAACTTTCTTACAAAAAGCACATAAAAACTCTGAAACAAAGTTAAAAAAACATCAGGAGTGCAATTTAGTATCCGAAGAACATAGTTTTAACATAATCCTTCAATATAATTCTAAAAGTTAATTAAATATTATTTATCAGACATAATTTTGCATAATGTGGTTTAATCATTCACAGAACTCCAAAATTACAATTCATATTAACAAATAAGGACTTTCTCATTTTTTCTGTTTTTTACAGCTAGAAAACTAGACAACTGAAAATTTCTATTTACAGTATGATTTAGGTCCAGTACCCTTTGAGGACATTCTGCTGAGAGAAAATTGAAATAAGTGATTGACAGAATATACATGCTGCTGAAGGAAATACCTAAACATTACTTACAGCTGAGGTTGTATGACTGATGGAACAAAGTTCACCTATATAACACAATGAACATGAAATGAAATGAAAGCTTCTATTTGTGTGTTACTGTCAGCATTAACAAAAAAAATCAATGAAAATAATAAAGTACTCTAAAAATTAAGTAATAAGTTTTATCAAGATTCCTCTTATTGCTGCGTCAAGTTTCGTTCTCATGACTCCTCTGCACTCCTGGTTTGCACAAAAGAGAAAATGTGGAGTAAAATCCAAGAATGGACATCTATTATTTGTAATACAAAAAAATTCAAAATTTTCAGCAGAGCTATGAAGTTCTTACTCTACTGATTTGTAAGGGGGGGCAATTGGAAAGACATTGTTTGAAAATAACAGGCATTGAAACAACGAGATATGAAAGTACATGCATGTGGCCCTATAAGACTTATAAAATAAATTGTGGTATGGTCGGATGGTAAAGGGGGGACTCTAGTGATAAAACACAGGACACAGAACAATAATGTGAGGTGTGTGTCTGTGTATGTGTTATGTTTGCAGGGGGCAGGGGCTTTGGATGAGAGGTATATGTGAAATTAGTCTGCACCATTAGACTGTCATTATAAGCCTGCCAATGGACAACTATTTCAATCAACATTCTCCAACCCCTCCACTATCTGCATGTTACTATTATGCAAGGATGCCATTGTGGCATCTTGGCTTAGTGCTGCCCATCCAGACTATTTTTTCCCAATGATAGTGGGTTAGGGTTAGCACTCTAGCACTGACACAGTGCTGCGGATGGTGCTGGTTATGGAAAACCAGCATGTCAGTGTACGTAAACAAATACAAATGAATGTTCTTGTGTTTTGTATATTGTGTCTTATGTCCTTTGCAAATAAATGTATTATTATCATTTAATGTCAGCTTGACAGCATTCTGGGATAGTATGCACTATCTTATACATCAAGATATCACATATTTGTTGGTAAGAGATTGTTAGCAAAACCTCATGGTGTAAAGCATGAAAATAAATAAAGATAAAAAAATTACACAGACAGTATAGTCTATAAAGAATATAGACTTTAGTTCTATGGAGTCTCTTGGTATTAATGTCTTTGTTATAGGTTTAATTACTACTTGGACTCTCTGTTTTAGCTGGCAACCAGCTAAACTGATATGGTTCCTGTGGCACTAGAAGATCTATGTCAGGTTGTTTCTGCTCTTTTTCACTGTTAACAGTCCTGTATCCCAGCAATGACATGGCCCTTTTACACACCTCCTGAACACGTTTGACCTTGCTGTGGGGCAGCGTGCTACGCCAAGCCTGGGAGACATCAGCGGCATTGCGTGACGTGATTTCGAAGGCCTCTTTCTTGGTGCCTTTGCCTTTTCCATGAGTCACCTTAAAAATCCATTCCTCTAGCTGTGTGGTCATCTTCAGACCTACAAACTCATAAATGCTGTTTATCTCCATGAGAGGGTTACGCGCCACATCCTCGTAGCGGACCAATTTGTAACGACCTTTGAGAAATGGAGGGGGCTTCTGAATGGCCCTCTCATTGATGCGGACATGGCTACGGCAGATCTCCTGAATGACCTGATACTGCACCTCAGCTGCTGGTATGCTCCTTTGCTCCAAGACGACGGCGTCATCATACATGAAGGCTTTGGCTGACTGCTCTCTAGACCGCATCACAGCCCGAGGATCTCGGACCAGGTGGACGATGCGAAGATCAAGACTTGGGTCCTGTAGGAGTGGGTACAGTGATTCCAGTTCAAAAAAACGCACTTCTTTTAACACCACGTGGCTGTAAGAGCCACAGGCCTCCTCCACCCTATATAAGCCCCTAGCATTACATTTCTTGTAGCACCGAGTTTGGTTGCTCATCTGATCGCGTGGTGTGAGAGAACAGACCGGTGGTGAGCACAATGCTCGACTGTGACTCCACATAAACAAAGAGGACAGATTGTGGTGTATTGGCAGGTAGCTCTCCAGGGCAGAGAAGTCACACTGGAATGTGCTCCGTATTAGATCTCTCACCGCCATGCGAAGCTGCCGCAGTCCAGGTTGATGCAGGTTGGTCCACACGTGCCAAGCTGGCTCCATGAGATAAAAGACAGATGGATGCTGATTGAACACTTGACCCAGGAAAGATGACCCTGATCGCCATGATGACAGCAGCAGAACGTGAACTTTGCCATTGGAGGGGGCAGGTCCGCAGGCATTGAGCTGGACGTACCAGCCACAGAACAACACCACTGCTGCTCCCTGCAGGATCACCAGGAAAATCATGGCGCTGATATTAACTCTGCAGCGGGGCATCATGGCTGTGGATCACTGTCAGTCTCTAATGCTTTCTCCTCCTCGGTGGAACTGTGACTTGCCTCTGCTGCAGAAAAAACAGGGCAGGGGATTGAGAGTTAGATTAAAAGAGGGAGAGGCAACAAATAGCAAAATCTGTTAGAAGGCAAAGGTGTACAATAAAAAAAGAGTAATGACCCCGTATTCAGTG
>JAPZDY010000023.1:5373050-5387221 GCA_029783645.1 Ctenochaetus hawaiiensis
CTGTCAAATCCAGAATATGTTGCCATACACGATCAAGATGGAAAGCAATATACTTGGGTCTAGCCACACACGGCTGCTCAGTTATGTTAAAGACTTCTTTCTGAGTGGGCTGAGAACATCCTTACAACAAGTTTCATGAGAAATGAGAACAGCCAGATTTTTTCAGTCTTACGATTCTTCAGCAATTAGGCACCATCAAGGTACCATAGTAGCGTCTTACTATGCGCAATTCTAATGGCTTGCAAAACTTAGATGGTGCAATACATTGATTAGATAAGTAAAATGTTGATGTAACATTAGATTTTCTGGAATCATGCAGTGTATTGTATATATAAAGTAGGGGCTTCACACAGCAGATGACTAGGAGACTATATTTGTACAGAGGGAGAAAATGGGGTTGTATCATCCGTTTTATTAATGTCAAAGTTATTTCATGTTAGATAAACAGAATTTAAGATATTTAGATAAGGAATCTCTGCAAGAAAGCAGTCTCATTGTTATTGCAGTCAAACCCCCTAAATTAGTTCATTCTTTACTGGTTTTATTCAGTGAGAACTCATCATTGATATTGAGTGAAAAACCTATCACATATATCCTGTGATGATCAACTAGAGGACATTTTGTGAGAGGTTGGTCACAATTGAAATGCAGAAGTTGTGAACACCCCACTTGAAAGTGTAAAGTGTGCGTGCACAGATATGTACTTGACCTTAGAATCCTCACCTATTTGAATGAGCCAAAAACCAATTGTATATGCTTTTCCTAAGAATGTCTTCTCTTTAATGCTTCACTTTAACCTCGCGTACTGGAAGATTGCACATAGTAGTTGACAATTAAGCAGAAGTACTGCTGAGAGCTATAAAAATTCAAAACTAAATTTTGATACAATTTTATTAATGCATATATGCAATGCGTTAATAACACATCATTTTTACTACGTCATAGTAGAAGGATTTTGAAAAAAAAAATTGAAAAAAAAAAAAACAACTTACCACCAAGCCTATTCAACCTAGTCTAAATGACACCAGGGCCACTTTTGTATGATGAAAGCATTGAAAGTATTCTTCCTCTGTAGTTGTAGTTTCTTGTTCTGGTTGAGTCTGTGCTTTTTTTGTGGATGGTTAAAATGGTGGTGTTAAAAACAGAGTGCAGTCAGCAGTGCTAATACTATGTTGATAATGGATTGCCACCTGTAGTTCCTTTCACCTCTTGCCTATTGCAGCCCTTCATGTCCCACCCACTGTCACTCCTCCTCAGGATCACTCCTCTGGACACCCCTATGCTTACAGACAATCTCTGAATTATGTAGAGTGGACAGGCTGGGTGTTTGCAGGATGAGCTGTCACCAGGTTATTGCTCTTTATTTACTTTTTTTCCAGCCTACCAGCCTGCTGTCACCAGCTCCTAGGACAAATCTTCTCCCTCTGGTCCACTCTCAAAACAAAGCCTGCTGTGCAACCACTGAAACCAAGTAAAGCTAGTCCTGATTTGTCCTATCATTTTTCATGATGTCTTTAGAGGAGCAGGCCAGCAACAGCTCACCCTGTGGACACTCAGTGGACACCTGTCCGCTCTGCCTACCCCATAGACAGAGTTGCAATAGCCAGTGACCATAGTTAGTGTGTTGAGCAGGGAACCAGCAGTTCACAGCTGGTTTAATCAGCTCTGTTGCTGACTTTCTGTTAAACCAATTGCAAGTGAAGCAGACAACTATAAATAAAAGCCTATTTGCTTGTTTATATCATCCTTTGGGATTTGATATTTCCATTGAAAAGCAACAATGTTTGATTATTTAAATTTTGCGTGCAATCAATGTAAGATGGCTAAATACTGCTATATACATTTTAAGCTCGAGGAAAATCAGTTAAATGTTTTTTGTGAGTTACTAGATATGCTAGCCAGAGGTGGCATGCTGCTTGCCCCAGTAACTTGGGCAATCTCTACTACTTGGCCCTGAATCACTGCTACAACTCTAACCAAGAAGTACATATTTCACACTACATTATTACGTACAGTAAATTATTTTCCACGCTGACCACTGTTGTAGCACATCTACCACCCTGTGTGAAATGCAATTTGCAGGTTAAATCCTTTATCATAAGTTTGTGTAATCAGGTCTGAAAATTTGAAAAGTACATCTAGGATTGTTTATGTTTAACAAGACAGAGTACAAATTCAGAGAAAAGAGTTCTTCTAAATAGACTATTTCTTCCGACATTGTGTCATATTACATCCACTGATGAAGTCAGTGTCCTTTTCCAGTAGTTTTGTAATACATTCTCCGCCTTATATCATATCATGTGCTTGTGTAGATTGCACAAGGATAAAATATCAAGACATGGGTCTCTAGTTGAACACATGTGCATGCACTGAAAATTATTAATGACCCATAACCTTTCCCCAAGTAATAACCCAGGCACGTGTGTGCCTATCTATCGAAAGGAATAAGCTAATTAAAATACCTGGGCAGGTGAATGCCTCTCTATCAAAAGGAATAAGCTAATTAATATACCTAGGCAGGTGTGTGCTTATCTACCGAAAGGACTGGAATGCCAGATCAACTGGCAGATGTATTTCTTTACAGGCCTTACAGGTCAACTTGATGTTTATGGCTAGCCATACACAACGCATTATCTCACCTGTGCACAGGAAACATATGAGATAGTGCTGTTTTTTAAATGTATTCCTGCATTTAATAACACTATGCTCTCCATAATCTTCATCAAGCTCAGAGCCCTGGGAGTCCATGCTGTTTTGTGTGACTGGATCCTTGACTATCTTAATTTTGATCACTTGAATTTAATTTTTTTAAACTCTTCCTGACAGACAGGCAGGCTGTGTAGATTAGTGGTCAACAGGTCATCAGCTTTTATTTATTTTTATCCTGCCATTGATAAAATAAATTTTAAAGTGGTACTTTGGCTCTGGTGCAGTTACCTCTCTCTGTCTGTGGTTACCATGCTATAGGTTTATGAAACTCAGAATTTATTATTTGCCAATGACTGCCTCAGTAATATGGAATAATTAATCCACTCAGCAATAAACTTTTCATCACTTTAACCTCAAACACCTGCTCACTTCTTAATTCTTTTGGTTGAAGTTTACCTCCAAAACACATAAGTTTCACTGTGATGTCAGTGATGTTAAAAAGTTGAACTAAGATCACGAGGTCCAGGTATTTGTCATTATTACATTTATTGAAGTCCGTTTGGCATCACTTAAATGTAAAAAATTAAAGCTGCTGCAATAATACTTTTTGGAAAAAGTAATAAAGACATGAGCAACTTGAATTGAATTATATGTATCAAATAAAGCATTAGCATCCTTGAGAGATGCAATTAGGACTGTATTTTGCTGTAATTTAATAGTGCTGGCTGTTGAAGTTTTGGTTAACAGTACAGGTAAATGATTTTTGCCTATTTCAATGTGTAATCCATTTGAAAAAAAATAAAAATAAAAATAATCCCATAAATACTGTGATACCAAACAAAACAGAGCAAGTTCATATTACCTTAATGATCCTTCACCTTTCACTGGGTCCATTACAAGTTAAGTTACTGAACCTTGAACTTAAACACCCCAGGCATACTCGAGTTTGATTCAGAGAGGTCTTCAGTAAATATGACATATAACCTTTAACCTTTGATAACCTTTTGATAACGTCACAGTTCTTTTCGTGTAAAAACAATTTTCTCGGCATGTGGACTCCGGGTAAAATTACAGAGCCACCTTGATGGATTGTGATACAGCTCCCTCTGTCTTCATTGGGGGTTTGTCCACATGAAACGTTATACTGTTTGATTGGCTAAACTCCAGGTTTGATCCCAGATGCGTTTCTGTATGCGTGCAAAACCATAAACAAATCGCTAGTTTTCATGCGTGACTGAATTTTGGGGAAGAGAAGGAAATTAGTCATGCGTTGTCCCAAGAAGTCCGCAAGCTTCTCCCCACCGGTCCCAAGGAAACTATACACAAATTCCCCAAAAATGAGCAGAGAGCTCGATCCTGGACTAGAAGGGGGGAGTTTTTGTTTAAATTTAGACATTTAGAGGAAATGCCTTACCTTTGGTTCTGTTTTCGGTCGTGCTGCCTGTCGTCCGGGGCTGGTGCGCAGTGGCGTCTGTCCCAGGACACCGCGGTCCTCCACTCTCCTCCCCCCGATCCTTGGCCAGCAGCTGCTCGGCTACTTGCACTGTCCGCCGGTTGCGTACAAAGCGGCGTTTTGAGACGTGGCCAGGGGCTCTGCTGAGCTGACTGGCAGTGGACTGGGCGGGGCTGGTGGTCCGAGACACAGGAGGATAGTGGTGGGTGTAGAGGAGCAAATTTCATTCGGTGTCCCTGCAGCGGTTCAGAGGCACACTGCAGTGAGATAACATCTGAGAGTCTCACATGTGCTAAAAATGATAATGAGCAGTGAAAAATATCAATGAGGATCATTTAATTAAAACAATATCCTCTAAGAGACTCCGAAACTCAAACAAAATTACATGGTTACAAAACTATATGAAATTAAATAAAAACAAACATAAATGAGTTTCAGTTTAAGGTTTTTAACAATAAGGTGTCAGGTCCACTGCCAGGTTCACTTTTCATAAGGGTTCGTACAATTAAATGAAAACTTAAGCTACTATAAACGAAACCATTGTGACACACTCACACTAAACCACACTAGATTTCGCTAATGTAACAGTACCAAAATATAATACAATAATTAACTCAATAATCTTGCATATCACTGAAAAACTGTCAGTAATACCATCATAAAGAATCAATGTAAAACTAGAATAGCTGCATATTCCTGTCTAAAAAGCTTGAGGCAATACTGACCGACAAATCAAGCACAGGTACTTGGTGTCAAGCCAGACTGAAGAGCAAGATCTGGTTCTGCCGATGCTGGTGCAGCTGTGTAAACAACCACTTGCATAGAAACATCACAGCTGCAAGTTTTGTGTATGATGGGTTAGGGGTGCAAACGTCCAGTGATCACACTGAAATTAAAACTGAGTGTTTGTTTGTGTGTCAAATATAAATAATCTTCCAAATTTAAGTGGTAGCGTGATGGCATCCTCTGCTGAGTGGTCCTACACTTAGTGTCTGAAGTTTACACTTGTGTTTTAATTATCTAATTAATCTCCATTTGATCTTCCGAAAGTTTTGCTCACATTTAACATAAATTTGCGAAACAATCAATGACAAATACCTTTTTATTTCCCACAGCATTCTCATTTAATTAGCACACTGGGCAGTACATTAGTTTCTATGGTAGTGTGCAGATTAAGTTACTTAATGTAATGTCGCATGTCTGTATGTCTAAAGCTTTTAAAGGTTATCCTCGTACCAAGTTACCAGTTTGGCGTGTCTGCTGTTATCCACGCTGGTAAGGAGTCATTGGACTGGACTGATAGAGACGTGTCCGCCGAAAATGGGCACCTAAATAGAGGTAGGTGCTCTTTGGACTGTACCAAGTTTCAGCCATATCATGGGGGATATTAAGTTTAAAGTTTAGTAAATTGTTTATGTCTTTGGACTACATAAGTTTGTTTGTTGTTTGGGTTTGATTATTTTCTGTGTTTATTTATACTAATGGACTTATCTTCCTGTTTTGTTTTATC
The DNA here is from genome assembly GCA_029783645.1 of Ctenochaetus hawaiiensis. Taxonomy (NCBI): domain Eukaryota; kingdom Metazoa; phylum Chordata; class Actinopteri; order Acanthuriformes; family Acanthuridae; genus Ctenochaetus; species Ctenochaetus hawaiiensis. Next base: position 5,378,663 of record JAPZDY010000023.1, read on the forward strand.
TGTAGAGTAATTCATACTGTGTTTCTTTGAGTGTACCCTTTTGTTTAAAATATGGTCTGATCAACCATTATATTTTCCAATTTACGTTAAATTGTGTCGGTCAGTTGCAATTTGTTTAGTTTTTGGTAAATTAATCTGTTTAATTTTGGGACAAATGAAATCCATTTTTAAAAATAACAAATGATTAAAATTCAAATTATAAATGATGTGGTGAAATGATATGGTGGAAACTGTTGAATCAGTTGGTTAAAGAGACAGGTAGTTTTTAAAAATCTCATAAATATTTTTATTTCTCTATTTTTTAAGCAACATTGAAGCTTGGAGAAATGTGTACAAGGTGAGCAGAGACTAAAGAGCTGCACACTGGACCAAAAAACAAAGCAGACCGGGAAGAGGAAAAGGAGGCTGGTGAGTCTGGGGGAGTCATTGGTACTAGGGATAAAGGCGTCAGAAAAGCCAACACTCAGGCCTTAGTACCCCAGGCTTCTACCAAGTTTTCCCCATTACAATTGTTTTATGGTCATGAAGTAAGGGGGGCTCTGACCGTGCTAAAGGAGGCCAAGGAAGGGGACCAGGGGAAGAATGGAGCTGTTAAAACATTTCTTATGTTGCCCATAAGAGAGAAATTACAAAAGATGACTGAACTGACCCAGCAACTCATAGAGGAGGCCTAGCAGTGCCAGAACACTTTAGGGAACTTCAGGGAACCTTTATACCTGGTCAGAAGGTCCCAGCCATGCTGCCCACAAAATAGACAAAGGGGAAGGACCTTAGTCTGGCAAAGGGGAAGGACCTTGTAGGGTGGAGGAACAGCTTGGATCCACTACCTACCAATTTGCCACCCCAGGGCAGACACCATTCAGTAGGGTGCAGCATGGTAACCGACTCAGGGAATTGACTAAGAGACCTGAGAAGAAGTCCCTAAAAAGAGGTGGACCTGATGCCGCCTCAGGGGATCATTGAGAGTTCAAAGTAATCAGCACAGCCCAGTAGTTTTGGTCCCAATGAAGGATGACAAAATAGATTTTTGGATTGATTTCAGATACCTAAACTTTTGTCAAATTTTGATTCTTACCCAACGCCATGTATTGATGACACAGTTGAGCGCCTGGGCAAAGCACAATATCGACGACCATTGACATGTGCAAGGACTTTTTTTCAAGTGGTTCAGGGAGCTGACATCCTTTCCTTTTCCTTGGGGGCTTTTCAGTTTATTGTCCTACTATTCAGCCTGCACAGTTCCCCCAAACCTTCCACAGGAGTGATCAGGTGTTGAGGGGATGTTATTATGCCTCATGTTTACAGTGCTATGATAAAGATGCATATCCAGCATCTGAGGAAAGTCCTGAATTGATTTTCCCTAACATTACCTTGGGAAAGAGTTTTTCTTTAGAGACCGACCATAAAAAGATACAGAAGCTTGAAAGGTGAAGGACACCAAGGATTAAGGATCAGTTCAAAGTCTGAAATAAAGACAACTCCACTGCAAACTACCTTTCTTGCTGTCCCAGCAAGGATTTCAAAGAGGGGATGTTTGTGTCATGGCTGCACCTGCTGCCACACAGAGTAGTTGAATGTAACCCTCCTGCATTCACCTTAGTTTCTTAAGTTTATACACTTATGATTTATTTGTTATGATTATTATGTACACATAGTTATCTGTTTAGTTGACCTCTGATTTGAACATTTGATTTCTACTCAACATACATTTGGAAAACAGGTGAGTAATGACATTACAGTACACGCATTCAGCATATTTTGCAGTACAGTCATTTCTATTTTTAGCACCACATTTAGTTTGGTAATGTACATTTGAATTTCATTTTGTTTTTGGTTGAGTTTGCTTTAGTTTTTCAATTTTTTTTTTTTTTAAGTTACCAGTGTGGTAGGCTATGTCTTCTGCCAATCAATGGTGCTGGAGGGGCACATTGGCAGGCCTAGTAAAGAATGTACCCACTGAAACAGAGGCTTTAAACACCATCTGTTTATTTATTTATACTATTTTCCTGTTTATTTTTATCTGTAGTTAGTACTGTGTTTCTTTGTCACCTCCTGTTTTGAATATGGTCTTATCAGCCTTTATATGTCTCTATGTGTTCAGTTGAGTAGATCTGCTTGATTTTTGTTAGATTAGGTCAGTTAGTCTGTTTAGTTCTCCTGAGTCTGTAGAGTATAGCCTTGGTTTAGTTCTGTTTAGTTGAACTCTTTCATGGGCCAAGAACTTCATTGTACGTTTGTTAAATTTTTGGGGCAAATGAAACTCATTTTTGAGAAATTAAAAATGCCTCATCATCCCCTCCAACTCGGTCTGTCACAGTTGGCACTGAAAAACAGGACGCACACGTTTCCTACACAAGCAAGATTCATATCCTGCCTTTGTGTTGTCTGCAGTCAGAGCCAAAGCTCTTTGGTCTCCAGTACTAACCTGATAGATGAAGAGGGAAGAGTTGAGGGTGACTGCCACAGGACACCACTGTGGAGTTAGTCTTTAACAACTGCAGAAAGGTGTGAATTTCTGTCCCTCTCATCAGGTAAAAAGTTCATTTTGCACTTTGTCTGGTTCTATGACACAAGTTCAAAGCAAAACAAGGACTGCAAAAAAAAAGATGGGTGACATGCCCCTGCTTTCTTACAATATCTCAAAACATACTAAAATATGTTTTGATCCATTCATTCCATTTACTATGTTTTTGCTTGTTAAAGTTTAAAGCTTTGTTTTGCTTTTTAAAAACCCAATAGTACAAAGGGCGGTTTCAAAATGTCAAAGATGTTTAAGTAGAGACAAGTTTTAGGTTCTGAAGTTAAGCAAACAGGGTGTAACTCTTAATAAACTGTCCTGCCCAACATTAACTTGAGTAAAGACTGTTTTAGATGACTCAATACAGTGGTACTGGTCCAGAGCTAAACACACACACAATTGTTAACATGCACACGTAATGTCTCCTCAGACTGTGAGTCAGAGAGAGAATGACACCATGATTCCTGCCTCTACAGTATTGCATCACAGTTGTGGATTGTTTTTTTTTTTTTTAGTTTTGATCAATAAATTGCTTATGTGTGGCTTCATTTACTCAAATGTGTGTGTGTGTGTGTGTGTGTTTAATATAAAAACTGTTTCTAATGTCCCAGTCAAAGAGTGATCAGTTTGTATGGTCAGGTGTATTCAACTGACAGTATGTAGTATGGGATACAGTAAGAACTTTACCTTGGTCTGCTATGAGTGGCCAGAATTAGCGAACAATAGCTCACACTGTGCTCAAATCACAGGATTGTGAAGTTTGTTATCACATATCAGGCTGTGACAAAACTAGCATGGATCATCCACTACTGGTATACAGGCATGTTTTTTCACATGAATACAACAATCTATTAGTTTTATACACAATCATACATTATACAAAGGGTCCTTTTCATGGTCCCGCAATTAGAACTCTTATTTTCAAAACTTAACAAATTAAGACAACACTGAGTAAGGATGAGTAAGGTTGTTGGCAGCAAGTTTCAAGGTCTGTCCTCCAACCTTTCTTGCCATTACTCTGTTTTAATTGTGCTTTATTTTACATGACTGTAGAAAAAAAGAGTACTTCACCAAATTTGTGGTTATCACAAATGAATGTCCAAGGTTTAAAATTTTAGGAAAAAACATGAAAATAAATAAAAGCATTATGGTTTGAGAAGACACAGTGTTAAAATGTACAAACTGTCTCCTATCCATCACCCAACACTGTACAATGTACAACAGATAAATGAATGAGCACATAAACAAAGTATTTCTTTTATTACTGTCACAAGTAGTCATAAATGTACAAACAGTAAAAATATAGAAAACCTATTAATGTTTTCTTTAAATTTCTATTGCTTCAAACAGCAGAGGGAGAGGGAATGTATTTTCAAGGATGAGTACCAGTGTGGCCTGTAGGGGAGGGCCTGCGCAAAATCCTGTTCAAGAAAAGAATATGAATGAAAGTGTGCGTCAGCATGTTTGTATAAAATACACACAAATAATAGAACAGACCAAGTTCTTGCAATGTTGTGCAACGCAAACCAGAGACACAAGTCTTTGAGAGATGTGAGTGAGTTCACTCTTGAAAATGAATACAGTGGAAGTTGTGCTTACAGTGCTTACCTAACTCATGACATTTGCTTATCAGTTTTTACATGAACTGGCACAAAACTGTAACATCCTCCTATATGCAAAACTGACAGTTCCTCTACATTTAATTTATTTTAGCTGCCACATGTTCAGGTGTTCTATTACATTTGGATGTTTATGTTTCAGTCAGAGTATGAGTGATGGTGAGTCACTCAGACACATCGTAATATTCTGAAAAAAGTACCCTGGTTGTGTTTTATACCTGGAGGTCAAAGCACTACTACAGCATCATGACAGGTGAGGTTTTCCCAGTGGTAAGGGTACAGTGGTGAGAACCTGATTCTGGAAAACAAATCTCTGAATGCGCTCAAAAACCCAGAGGAAAATGAGGAGGACACTGACATACTGAATCCAGGCAAATTTGATGGTTTCCCAAAAGCCAGGACGATAGGTGGATGGAGACGGTTAAGGCAAAAATGAGGAAAAAACCTGACATTACAAGTCAAACTGTTTTTTTCTTAACTGCATTTGGATAAAGTCCAGTTTGATTTAATAAAAATACTCAGAGACAATGTGAATCATAAGTAACAATGCAAAATGTATGAGGAGCTGGAAAAGCGTGTGGCCTATTAGTGAGCTCACCTAAATAAAAAGAAACTTTTATCATATAGATAGTTATAGTTTTATTAGCTTGATTTATAACAAACCTTTTATAGCTTCAACTCTGACTGACTCTTTAACAGCAACTCCCAACAATATTTAAATCTAATGTTTTAGTTGCTTGCACACTTAAATCTCCTCCAAAAAACTTTTTTTTCCTGGACAAACCTGCTATTTCTCTTTGTTGAGACTAACCTGCACTAGTCTTATATCTGAAGATAATTAGGGATAAAAGACATTCTATGTAGTTGCCAGCAAAAATTACAGATAAAAATATATAAATATGAACAAATGAAATATAAACATACATCAAGAATATAGCTAAAATATAGAATGGGCAACACTGTACTTTAACCCAGGTTATATGAGGCTATACTTTAAATTTCTGAACAGATATGTTTATATGTTAACACACACACAAACATACACACTCTTCAATGCATTTATTAAAGGATATCTTATGACCTCCACAGGGTAACGGATCTCAGCATCAAGCTGAAAGGGAGAACCTGCAGCTCTTCCAACAGTCCAGACTGGCATGGGACAGGACAATACTGTGGTTACTATGAAAGAAAAAAGAGAGACAAAAAGATAGAGAGAAAAGTGAACTTTTGGCAATTTCACATTAACAACATTTTACAAAATAAATATAAAATTCCTCAGATGTGGGAAGTTGTGGGTTTAAATCCTGTTCAGGTATTGGTTGAGCTTAAATTGATCCTGGTTTTAGTCAGTTTAGTTAATTCTTTTTCAAACAAAAGCTGGCAAACAGTACGAGGCAATGTCAGTCTACAATTGTATCCTGTTTACACAAGCAAAAAATAACAGCCAATGTATTCAAAAGCAAATGAAACATAAAACTTTGTAAACTTACAGTTTCTTCTCTGGTAATTCCCAATAATGTTGTCAAGGTCATAGGCACTGGCAAAGGGGCTGGAACCATCAATCACTGACACCTTAGCATCAATAGAGAAATAAGACATATTGTAGGATTTCTTAACAAATCATGATCTTACGACCATCTCACATCCTTCAGAGTGTGGCAGTGTTACATGAGCTAACAGTACATGTGGTAGTTTACTGCAATGGTATATATCCATCTTGATTATTACAAGGGATTGTATGAAGTTGTTACAGAGGACATGTGCAGTCCGGGTTGAGAATATATGATATTTTATATGACTTCATGTTCTGTTTGGTTACAGGTTCTTTAGATACTGTGCAATCATTGTAAATTGTGGTGTAGGAATTATTCTACAAATAATTCTTGTTCAGTATCTGATTTGCAGCATCTGACTTAACCAAGTAACTTTCCTAACCTTAAACTTCCTGTTGTCATCAGAAAGAAAAAGCCATTTCCTTAACCAATATTAACACCACACACCACATTAACTCTTACATTTTCTTTTAATTGTTTACTGCTTTAAACAATCTTATGTATTGTCTTAGCATCCTCTCAAAAGCTAAACCATGACAATGAAATTAATTTCTTGAATGAGTGAGTAATTCCAGTTTCTGAATTATCATCCTGCTATGGATGGACTGAAAAAAAAAAATTTGAATTATTTAAAAGGAGTTTGACCTGTAGAGTCTCAGGATGTTTCAAAACATACAAAATATATTTTCATGTCAATCATTGTTGGTGTAAGGTCTGCATGACTTGACCTTCTGTTGGTGCAAAAGAGAAAAAGAGGAAAGTGGAAGAAGAAGTACAAGTGAAAAGAGAGAAAGACAGGGAGTCAGTGTCTTCTCACATTGTATATGTTGTACAGTCCTCGGTGCGGAAGGGGTGTCCTCTGCTGTAACCTCAGGTCTCCGCTAATGAATAGCTTAGCCCCAGGGACCGAGGAAGAGTGCTGCACATAAGCCAGGCTCTGCATCACTACTGTGGACATCCGCTGGCAAAATATAAAGAAAGAAAAACATTAAGGGGCAAAACTAATTATTTAGATTTATCCAAGAATTTATTTTAGATCAAATTTAGAATAGATAAATACTGTCAAATAAAAAGGAACCTTGCTGAAATTTCCATAGGTGAAAACTTGGTGCATAGGGTTAGGATCTATACAAACTTTTTATGTGACATATAGGTAATGGAGGGACTGTGGATTTAAAGTTCGACCTCAACAACACAAAGTAATAGAGCAGCGTAAAACACCCCTTAAGTAATCTTAATGTCATAATTACTTAGGACAGTTTCAAGATCAGAATTTGTGCTGAATAAACACTGACTATCAATACTTTTTTAGCATCAGCTTTTCTAATTGTGCCACAGACACAATCTACATCTCAGACTGGGAGTGGACATACAAACCAGGTAGTGCAGAGGAATACATACAAAGAGCTGGTAGCTGAAGGTGAGAAGCAGTTGAACACTGTACACCTGTTCCTGAGGTTTTAAAGGTAGCTGTAGTTGAAAAATCAGAAGATCCAACTTCCCATCCTGGTTGACATCCTCTTCTCTCACCTTCAGTGTTCACCCACACAGAAAAACAATATTTTACTGTATTACTGCTACCCTGATGACTACTTTCTCAAATCCACTGTATTTTTCTAATGAAAATGACAAATCACCTCCAACATATGACTATGTTAAAATAGCAACAGCTAAGGCTGTTTTTTAATAGATATTGGCAAACGTATGGAGTCATTTGAGACGATGAATACAAGAGTACGTTTGAGAATGCTGCAGTCAATCTCTTACAGTGACAGCAGGGATCCGGAGGTTGGTCCCAAACATGTTGTTAAGATGGGGGAAGGTGCTCCATGCAACGTAGTCTCCCTGTGGACTAGTTGATGCCACCAGTAGAGTCTGGTACTGGAACCTCACGACTGGCTGTTCCTCATAAGTGCTTCTTTTTATCCAGAAACCTAAAATAATATAGATGCAAGTTTAAACAGCACACGAGTTAAGTTATTTGTACTGATTTAACACAAGGGTGAATCTTAAGCAGTTTTACGTGTAATGGGTTTACTAAGTAGTAAAGTTTGTCACTAGGCAACGGCGACAAAAGCAGCAATTAGGATAGTTTAGTGTTAGGTACTGAAGCAAAGTACCTTGGCTCCTGTAAGAAACAAGCAGAGGTGGGATGTAGGTAAGGCACAAAACAACAACCAGAAATAGAGTCGCTTTCGTGCAAACACTCGTTTTGTACCGAACCAAAGCCGGATGAGCATAGACCTCATAGAACGCCATAGGTGACGATATACACAGGGTGCGTATCCGCCAGTATTGTTGTGTATCCTTAACGTAACCGGCTAGCTAGTAAATGGCCAAGCTAGCAGAGATGCTAACTGAGTGGATGCACCCAAAATATTACGCTCATAGACAACAAAACCCTTAACAAACACAAGTAATTCCCTTGTTAAATCATATCCATCGAACAGCTCCCGAAATTAAATATTCGTACATATTCGGGACGAAACTTAGCGTATTAAAGGCTATTTGCGTTAGCCCTCCAACCACTTTAGTCTCGTAGTATGTACCGCGCCATGTTTGAGCGTAGCTCAGCGTCTTACGGTTACCATGGCACCCAGAATACCCTTGCAACGGGAAGAAAGAATGGCGTTCTTTCAGGGCAGCGAGGAATCATGAAAGGTTTACAAATCTCCCTGAATACAAGAAACAGGCTATCAAGCGAAGTTAGTCTGATGTGACTGTTTCCCAGAAATGCTAATGCCATTAAATTTTAACAGTATTAGTAAAACTGAGTTTCAATTCCAGGCTTTATGAAAGCTTTTACCAGACTGCGCTAGTCTTAGGAGGACACAGCGTTACATAGCAATACAGACAGGACAAGCCAGTG
>JAPZDY010000023.1:5391049-5419324 GCA_029783645.1 Ctenochaetus hawaiiensis
CCAATGATGGGATAAGAGTGACAGAAAGCCAAATGATAAGGAGTGACTGGGTGAGTGAATGGCACTTATGGTTGGGAATGCAGAGAAGGAGTGTGAGAATAACGACACCCTTGATGGACATGTTAGGAAAAGGATATAACTCAGAGAACCAGTCGTCCAACTCTGACTCCACTGACAAAGTCAGTTCAGCTCTGCTCTTCTTGTACGTTTTTACTGATATATGGGTTCAGTAGAGAAGCTTTAAGGTCAATTAGAATATTTCATTCACAAATCCAAGAAAAGGTGTATAAATTACACATATATGACTTTTAAAATCAAGAGTACTACACTATATTCAAATTGAATTAATTTAAGTAAAATGTGCATAATACTATATCCAACATAGACCGTAACTGTTAGCTCTTATGAAGCAAAACTTTTCACAAATAAAGTAAGTATACAGTGAAATTTATATTCTACTGTATGCACAAGATTGATTGACCGCACAAATAGACCTAAAGTAAAATATGAAGAGCTAGTTAGCACAGCTTAACTACTACTACTTAACTACTTAACTACTACTTTTTCATCAGTAGCTACAGCTAGCTTAGGTTAAGAAAATATTTGGCTACTCTAAAACCAAATTTAAGCATTATATCTGCTCAATGTGTTATATCAGTCATTTATGGATCCTAAATATTTGTGACTCTCGTCCTTAACTCTGATCCAGATGCATTTTTTCATTCTGTTAAAAATATAGGTCTTAGGAGAAACATCAATCACTTTTCATTTTGGAAATCATATTATAATGACTGGCAGAGTAAATAAAATGAGGACTGAAAAAACATCAAATCAAAAGCTTACAGTCTTCTTGTGGTCTTTAATTTTACCTCACCCTGGCCAGTAAATGCATGTCCACACTCTACACATCTCTGGATAAGCCTGTGAGGAAACCTCTGCCATGCTGGCAGGAAGGTGATATAGCAACACTAAGGACTGACACCTCAGATAAGAGTGCATACAGAGTGACAGCATGGACACCATAAGGTGTGAAACACTAGGAAATGTACACCAAAATTCTTTTGTTTGGGTAACAATGCCTTTTAAACTCGATCCCTTTAACTAGTTCTTGCATTCTTCACCTGTTTAATTTTAAGAATAGAGGCAGGAACAAGGAAGTCTGTGAAAACAAATCATAGTCACTGCATTGTTCAATTTTAAATAAGAATTTGGGTTCAACACAAGAGGAGCTCATAAACATGAGCAAAGTAGGACTTCACAAAGGATCAAATGAAGTTGTGTGAAAGGGGTCACTCACAACCTGTGTCAGGAGTAGCATGCTACAATGTAGCATACCACTGTAATAACATTACATTTCTCTAGACTATTATTAAGGCATGGTTTGGTGAGCTACCTGGTTTTAGGAAGGCCAGTCTCACACACAATATTAATAGGTACCTAGCCCATTAGGCATGGACCCCTCTAGCAATGACCCTATTGGACAAGAACACTATTGTATTTGTACTGTTTCTTTCTCTCTTAATTATCATTATGCCACTTTGACCCTAAATTTGACCCCTTAACATGCTGAAAAACTCACCAAATTTGGCACATATATGTTTTTATAAGATGCAAAGCTAACCCCAAAGGGGCAAAATGTGCTCTCTAGCGCCACCTAGGCACACTAAAACAGCCCATAGAAATGTCAAAGAGAGATCAAACCAAAATTGAATTGTAGGACAGGCTCTGCCCATTTGGGCCTGCACGGGCTCTGCCCATTGGGGCCTGCACGGGCTCTGCCCACGTGGGCCCGCATGGGATTTGCCCATCGGGGCAAGGTAAGAAGAAAGTGACACACAAGTTCTCTGCATTGTCTGTGGGGACAGCAGCCCTCCCCAATGGGCACTGGGATGTGAGAGCCTGTTCAATTCTGCTTGCAGCTTTAATTTCATCTAGTGACACAAAGCCAACCCCTTTTATATGAAGATATAGTTTAGCGCACTGGAGCATGCAGATTCCAGCAACCATTTTTATGACAAAGCTATGCTTAAATGGCAATAAAGACATACCTGGGTTAGGAACAGTGGGAGATGTGTTCCATGTGCTTTACTACACGTAGGACCTTTTTTTCAGTTCTCTCCTGATAATTGACCTTGCTCTGAGACCACAGGACCGCTGACAAGTCTGGTTGTGCTTTATCAGGTTCAGCTGAGTCAGACAAAATGACATCCAGTGATGGCCATAGAGGCTCTGTTACAGCAGTGAACTTCAAGGAGCAGTTAACATTCACAAAACTGTGGATATTAAAGTGTACTTAAATTTGCAACCCATGACCTACCGTGCAGTGTGAAAAGGTGAAATATTTGTTTATGTATGTGCTCCAGGTGATAGTGGAGAAGGTTTCTGGCTCTCAGATAGTGGACATCGATAAGAGGAAGTACCTGGTGCCCTCTGACATCACAGTGGCCCAGTTCATGTGGATCATCAGGAAACGTATCCAGCTGCCCTCAGAGAAAGCAATCTTCCTCTTTGTCGATAAAACTGTCCCCCAGTCCAGGTAAGAGCACCATTGCACTCTATAGTTTTGATCATCAAGTAAGATGCAGTATCAAAGTAAAAATTTACAGGCATTAGGCAAATTGTTTTCTGTTTTATCAAACTTAAAGTCTTTCACCTTAAGTTTAACTTAAGACTTTCACCATCACCACGACTGTACCCATGACAGGGAGACAGCATTTATGTGTACTATGTTTTTATTGTTTTTATCTGTCTATCTGTGTTACTGAGAGGATGAAACATATGTCCTTTTGGTGTGTGAGCAAGGATGAAGTCCCACAAACTCTCAGTATTATGCTGATTTGATTTTTCTGTTCACTTCGTTCTCTTTGTTATTGACAAGCTGAGGTGGTGCAAATTAGTGCAATACACAGCATCAAAGGAGTCTGACCTGCTTCCCAGAACTTTGTATTCTATTCATTTTGCTTTTCTTGTGTGAAATGGGCTTACACACTTACTCTTCTTGTGTATCTAACCAGTCTGCTTCCTGCTGTGTTGCAGTCTGACTATGGGACAGCTGTATGACAAGGAGAAGGACGAGGATGGCTTCCTGTACGTGGCCTACAGCGGTGAAAACACCTTTGGTTGCAAGGAATTTTGTACAAAACATGGTTAATACTTCACTGAATGCCAGTATCTCACACATACACACACTTACACAGAGGGCCCAGCATATACTGGAGTACAATGTTTAGGACATCGGACATGTGATACACAGGTAATTCACCCACACTTTTGACACAGTCATTTATGGTCCATTTTTGGATACTATAAAATTTAATGACACCAAATGCTTCAGTAAGCAAACTTATTGTATTTTTTGACCGGCTCTGATAATTATAAATGTCAAGAAATGCTTGCCTTTAGGGGTTGGTCTTTTTACTTTTTAAAGGTCAGTTGTGGAGAGAAATATCTTTAACACTGCCATAAAATGAGTAAAACATCACCGCATTTAACAAGCATTTTAGATATAATTAATTTACCCAGTATAAGATTAAAGTTACTCCTTTAGGCCCTGACACAAACATGCCAGTCATGCACATCACTCAATCATGCTATATTTTCCCCCAGTCCAGATTTGTTGTCACATATGTTCATGTTCTGCTGAGGTGAAAAAGAAACCCTATAATCATATGACCAGAATCATTAACCATATTATGGATGTATTTGTATGGCTCATCATATCATATGTAAATTATTCAATATGCAACTTTAATTACACAGGTACACTCAGCACTATGGTGGGCTATAAGAATGATTAGACATATATTTGAGAGAAGGCAGCTCATGTTATTGAGGCTGTGATTGATGGTGCTCAGGGCCAGGGACCAGGTTCACTCCCTGGGATGTTGCTGAGTGCCTCCCAGCCTGCCTGTTATGTGTTTGCACACTATGTTGACTGTGTAATGCCAGCCCGCCCAGAATTCAAACACATGATGCCAACAGCAAGCCATGAATCTTGCCAACCTGCTTAAGAATTCCAACTCTTTATTTGAAGTTTATTGTCAACAGTCAATCACAACAGTCTAAGTGAAAAATCAACCCTGAACTTAAAGCAGCACTAGTGAACATTTTCAATTGCATCACATCACAATGTTTTAATGTGCAAAAGGTCACTCATGTATTTGTTTCCTGGTTCGCACACCGAGCTCTTGTTAAGCTAGTTTCCAGACATGGCAGGTAGCTGGTTTAAGTGAAAAACTCTGATTAACCTACTGTGAAACCCCCACAAAAAACTGCTGACAGACAAAGTTTGGATTTTCAAATTTAATATGATTTACAACTGAATGATTCAGATTTTTCAGTAATTGTTTAATGAAGGCCTTTACTGGTGGTTGTCTGACAAGGTCTGATACAAACTCTGTTAAGTAGCAAATGCAGGTAGATTTTCAGTTTGGTGAGTAAGTCATGGACAACTTTCTGTCACACTGGTGAGTAAATGATTGTCCCAAAATGGTCATGTAATACAAAACTATTAAGAGAATCTCTACCATATTTTTCAGTCTTTAATGGCAAAGCTGCTTCTCCTCTTTGCCACCTCTCTATAAGTTTCACACACAGGGATATCAGACTTTACTGTGCATTTAGTGCAACTGACAGAAATCTACATATTTTTGTATGTCAGAGTACCTGGGCACAGACAGAGGCTGCATTAGGTGCATTTCTCGAACTTGGAAATCTATACTGCAATGGCTACAAAGGCCATGTAACTGCTAAAACCATAAAAATATCCCCTTCATTTTTGCGTGGGCAGATTGTTATGGTCTCCAAAATGTTTTGATTCAATTCTTGATGTAAACATAAATTTTTTTGATGACGCACCGGATTAGAGGGTTACTTGTTTGATTTTCAGCATTAGTTCTCTTTTTTTATGTAGTATCTTGATACTAAAGACAAAGCAAAAAAGAGAATGAATACTAGATTTAAGGTGGACATCACCATGACTCCAAATGACTAAGCAATAAGTTTGTACCTAAGACAATCTGGAAATGTAAAAAAATATCATGTAATTGACCCTGCCCCTACACATTATATCTTGTTAAAATTTAATGGTCAACACATAGCAGAAGTTTGGGGTTATAAAATCACTGAAAGCAGTCATACTTGGTAATGATTGAATACACAGTGAACTGAATCCTTATAAGGTGAACACCAAGATTTTTCATCACTGTTTTTCACACCTACAAGACTTCAAATAAAGAGTTGCTCACGTCTTTGGATTCACAGGTTTCAGAGCTGTAAAATCAGAATCACTCGTTATCTTTCCTCTTATCACTCAGATGACTCTGAAGCTGATATATCGGCTGCAGCTGTAGTCTTTGGTGCTGAATCAGAGTAAAACATTAGATGTATTTCCACCCTTTACTTGACCCATTAAAGTGTTAATATTTGTGCACCACAAAGCTAATTCAGGCTTTTAAACATGTTATGTAGATGTGTAATATATTGATGGAATGCTATGATATTCAGTATTGTTTTATTTCTTCAGTGTGGTATGATTGTTAAATACATCTTGAAGACATAAAGGAATTTTGGATATTTGACAAAGGTAAGGTAGCTGGAAGACCTGACCAATAAAAATGAATGTAAAATGAATTGCATGTTGTTTTTATAAACACTTATGAACAGGACTATCAGATAATTATGTCAATGCATTGAAATATGAAGTTCACTTTGTATTTCCTAAAATGAAAGGTACACAGTGCTAGCACAGTGGACTTCCTCTTGAAGTCTTACAAGCTATGACACATGCAAGCACACAAACAGCATATAAAGCTTTGCCAATTGTTTCACACGATTAAGCTGATCATCATTTGGATGCAGGGAGCAAAGAAATGTTGCAAAGAGGACTGCTTTTAAGAAACCATAGATGTGCAGGATTTTAATAGTATTATAGTATAATAATAGTATAATGCAGTAGTAAATAGTGTAGTGGTACTGAAAAAGCTGTTGTGTTTAATAATTAAATAAATACATTTGAAGCCTCAAGGGTACAATGTATTTTTGAAAAAAAAATATAAACATAACTTTTTATTTGTTAACAAAAAATTCTACAGGCTAAAGTTAAAGTCACATTGAAATAAAAGTGAGAATATCCTTAGTGTATGATTCATAAATTAAGGTGTGGTTTCACTTCTAAAGGTATTAAAAAAAAGTCCTTCAGATGTGATTGGATCACATGAAAAGCTGCAGAGGACTTTTGGCTCTCCTCATCCGAGCTGATAAAGAGGATAAAGGTTAATTGAACATATTAGACCTTAGATGTAATTTTGTTTTTTATAGGATTTTATGACTGACCACACACCTCTATGACTTAAACACACCTCTGGTGAACTCATCACAGAGAAAATGGGATTAAGTGCCCATTGGGTGTCCTTCTAGTGGAGAACATGTAATGAAGTACCCTTTAGGCAGTGGAGGGTAGAGAGCTGAAAATCTATTCTCAAGTAAAACTACACTTGTCACCATAAAATAATCTAAGATTATGAAATCGGTGAACATTTTACCTTTAAGATGTCATTAGCTGCAAAATATGTTCAGCCTTTATTTGTCTTTGTAGATACTTTATAAGGTGCAAACATTTCAGCTGAGTGAAACACGACAAATACACAGATCTTGATGTTTTGAAGGTCCCTTTCAGTACACACAAAGTCTTTTGCTTACATAGTGACAAACATTCAGCTTAACAGAGACATTTGGCTAATTTACTGAGTGTCAGCAGGTATTTAAAGAAAATGTTTGCTTTAAGTACAAGAACACATAGCAAGTTTAAAGAGGAAATGGGCCTTCAAAAATCTCTGCTACAGAAAAATTACAATAACTTTAACAACACAGGGTAAGGCTTCCTAGTTATAACCTGCAACATGCTGTTCAGTATAAGCTGAGCTGAGCTGGGTTATTATTTGTCAGTGGAATCTGCTGAGTTAAAGCAATAACACAGCTGATCCTCATATATATATATCAAGTTGAACTTTTTCTTTGTGTTTTTGAGTGAGTCAAGTGTCCCAAAGGAATCTGTTCCCACACATTTTCAAAAACCCTGGTCAGGTTTACAGGTCATCACACATATCATCACTATAGTCAGTTTGAATTCCACCCACTTGAGCAGAATGCTCATGGGAGAAAACCTCAAGGGGAGAGCATTCAAACTGGGACTGGCAATTCAACACAAAACCTATTTTTCCTGCGTGCTGCGTTTTCAGAGCATGAACTCCAGGCAGCTGCTGTCACAACATGTTACACACATTGTGAAAATAAAACCGTCATCTGGGGCCACTGAAGAGCGGTCATCAACCTCTCCGAACAGCATGACAGAGCAGGGTTGTGGCAAGCAGTGACATCCTGGGCTATTAGAGTCAAATTCAGCTAAACAAGATGTGTTCAGGTTTACCAGCTGATCAAACACGCACTAGGAAATGAAGACTCTCAAAGTTAGATTAGTCCGGTGTGCCCTTTTATTAAAAATGTGATACCATAAACATAATTCAGAACATTTCTTATTTAACAGCATGTACATTACTGCCAGCTTTCATATGCTCGTGGGAAAACAAAACTTGCAGACCGGCGGTTATTTTGAGCCAGGGCTTCCTCATTCTTCATTTAACACAGCAATAAAGCATCTCTTCTCCATTAACCTTAACCCTTTTGCTGCAGAGAGTGGGCTTCAGCAGAAGAGCAGGAGATTTCTGTCACTGCGTGGCCACAGAGGGAAGGCCTGGCTGCGTAGCTGCTGCCAGGCCTGCTGGTACAACTGAGATGCCTGCTTGTAGTCCCAGTAGGTCTGCAGCTTTGTTTTTCTGAACAGATACACAAGAAATAAGAAAGCAAAAGATAAGGAACCCAATTATTGCTCAAACTTCATGCTTACATAATCATTTAAATTAATCTTCTTGCCAATAAAGCAACGCCTTACAAACACGGATCAAGCATTTCAAATTTAACAACAGAGCACAATGGACTTCCTCTTATTTAGACAAGGTTAAGCTCTAAAGTGACATCCCTTATTTTCCATGTGTATTTGTTTAGGAAGATCCTTCCATTCAAAGGGTAAATTAAATCATTGCCCTCTGAAAAAATACAAATGGCTATTGTACTGGACAGGAAAGGGCTTGAACAACAGTGGAAGTTTGTTTTTATGCCATGGTAACTTGTCCTCCTAGAAAACAAATTCTTTTCTCTGCTCAGTTTATTGCTAAGCATTTTGTTGTCCAAATATTATTTATTGGTGTAGGTTTTTAATTTAAATCCTACATCCTTTCAGTTTTGTGCCTTTTATTTGATTCATCAAATTTGTTTTCATTATTGCATTGTATTGGATTGAATGCATTCTGGTGATACTTAGTAGTTTTCTTTAGGTAAAACAAAACAATGAATTGACACTTAATGATCATGATTCAGGTCATGCCAGTCACAAACTCTAAAAAATGCAAACACACAGACACTCCTTGATACCTTGGTTTCCTCTCCTCACCAGACAAATCATTGTTGCAGCAGACAATGCTGTCACTGTGTGCTCGGGCTGGGTGCATGAGTGTGTACGAGTGTATGTGTGTTCTGTGGATCCATGTGTGGGCCGGGCCAGACTGGGCTGGTATCAGGTTGTCTGCTAAAATTCTGATAAACAGAGGGACCCCTGTTCTCCCTTTGGAGAAGATTCTCAGCCCTCACTCGGCGTGCACGCACACACACACATACACACACTCACACACACAAAGCATGTGAACAGGGACAACCATGGATGCACACATGGAAGCAATACAACAGATGCAACGTGAGCACTAAATGTCACTGAGTCACACTGAGAGCACAGCACAAATGCATGCACGTGCACACACACACACACACACACACAATCAAAATTTTTTGTGTCATTTCAGCAAGCTTTGTGACACTGCATACCCTTTGGAAAGGAATACCTAGGGGATTGTGTGTTCAAACACAAATCATAGACATAAATCATGATCATTCAGATATAAAAGCATCACTTTGTGTTCAACTGCTTTAATCCAGACTGGACTGTGACTTTAGAAAAGTTTTCATCAAATGAATTCTGCTTGACAGAAAATATCAGACCCCTAGAACATAAACTTCTAGACCACTGCACTGTCTTTATAAAGTTATTTGTTGATGACTTCAATACAAATAACGTTTGCTTAAAGCTGTTGGTAGATTGCCTCACTGTCAATTTGACTCGCTTTAACAGCAAATGAGATGAGAGTGACCCAAAAGGACAAACTGATGAAAGCCAGATTGATCTTCTAATTGGAGAACTTCCTTAGTGTTTATAGTTGTTCAGATTTTATCCAGGGCAGTTTTAAACTACAGAGTTATCAACAAAGAGCTCATTGTTTGTTACCTGAGGGAGTCAGGAAGTGCTGAAGGGTCAGTGGCAGACACAAGAGACAGAAAGGAATGAAAGAGCTCCAGTTTACACAAAAGAGACCTGAAAGACACACAATCATGTATAAATGACACAGAAATGTGCTTTATCTAATAGCTTTTACTGATGACCAGCAGAGGGTTATCTTTCATTTATATTATCATAATTTCTGATAGGAAATAGTATCAGAATAGAATAGCAGAATAAAATAGAAAAATAGAACAGAATAGTTGGCTCTACCTGGCTTTAGCAGTGCCCAGAGCCTTCTTTGTTACGCCATGCTTGTACCCATTGGCAGTGACATCTAGTGGCTGTTCAGTCACATTACACCAGCTGATGGCTGAAATGCACAAACTATATTTACATGAAAGACTGAACATAAGAAAATACTAATTCTAATTTTTTTTTATAATTAATATATATTACTTTGTTTCATAACAGTATAGCTAGGAGTTACACTTCACCCACAAAATACATACATGAAAAATTGATGTTACACATAAAAAAATTAAGTTAATGTAAACTGTTGTCTTTTAGATTTCGTTTCTACCTGCCCCACAGGGGGAGATCCGTCCCTGCCCGGCCTGATGTCTCAGTTCAGTCTGGCGCTGGCTGAAGAGGAACTCCAGGCTGGACTGGAGAAACACAGGTGGACGCACAGAGAAACCAGCGGAGAGGTTCGACACGAAGGAGCATCTGAGGAGAGTTAGAGAGCAACTTTAAAGACAGTCTGCTGACTATCTTACACTTAAGGAAAATCATCTCCAAAACACCTCAACAGTGTTAAAAGTACAGTGACTGATAAGGAATCATGGATTTCTCACATGTGACTAATAAAGGTTATGAATCACGAGGACAGCATGTGTAAATCTATTTTTCTGACTAATAAAGGTTATGAATCATGACAGCATGTGTAAATCTATTTTTATACAAAAAAAATAAAGCTTAAATTAAAACAGTTACGTTTTTAGCTTCCTTCAAGATGGAGATGGAAAACTAATATCCAATTCATAACAGGAAAAGCCACCATCGTCCAAAAAAAGCAACAATATATTGACTTTCTTTCACTTCTAAGATGAAAAAAATCCTAATAAAGAGTCGAGTACTTGGTTTGTTCTCTTATTCCCCATAATGACACTTGGTCTCTGGTGCTCTGTTTCACCTTAATAGGCAACTTTCTCACAATTTAATGTATGCAATCCACAAGAAAAATTCCCTCATCCCAGCACTGTACAAATAGTTTAATTACTATTGCACTGTCTGAGTTTTCTAAGACAGTAACTGACTTGTCACAAAAGCAGAAACAGCAACATCACAGCAATAACAGCATGCAAATTACAATAGCACTGCAACTTGTAAACCTAAGCGGAACATGCAGCTATCTTTAGCTTTATCTGTACTTGGCAAACATAAATATTTGCTGTGAAAAAGATCTGTAATATGTAAAGAAGAGACATTAAGCAGCAGAATGAAAGGGAGCAGAAACTCTGTTTAGCTTCGCTAAATTACATGGAAAAAAATGCATTACGGGTGTTTCTGAATTACAAATCCTGTCGCAATAGCTGGTCAGAGTGGAGCAAAATGTAGCAAAGAATTTAAAGATAAGGTGTCAAATCAGGGCAGAAAAAAATATAGTGACATTATGTTATTTAAAGCAACACTAATTTTACACTAACACACTAATCTTTTTATATGCATAATTGGACAAATGACTGTGAAATGTGATGGTTGTGGCTCATACTGACAACCCACAGACTAATAACCTGATTACAAATGTTGCTCTGTTTCTGCTAGATTAACAATTGTTAGCCAACATAGTCACCATTACAACCTTGTGAGGGCAAAGTGTTGTGTTTGCAACTTGTTTCATTGTGCCCAAGTAATTGAAAAGAGACAGTATTCTTAAATGGAGCTCAAAACCCCTGGTGGTGATAAATTAAAACAAACAAACAAAAGAAAAACAACTCTGACAACAATTTTATATTTTAAGCATTTCTCACAAAACTAATAAGATAAGCTAGAAATTCCTCCTATCTCATCTGAAAACTTCCATGATAATCAAATAAAGACCTAAACTGTAACACTGATGGTTGTTTCTGTCAGAGCATGAAAACAGACACAGATATTCCCCAAATCCCAAGGTGGCATCATCCAAGTACTTAATTTAAACTCAAATGTGTGTGTACATTTTATTCACTTTCCAGCCTATTGTTTTAGATGTACTCCTCACCTTGTAACCAAAGCTCTATGCATGGCTTCCTGGCTGTACGGACATTTGCCCACCACCACTGTGCTGAAGCAGATCGCCTCCTGTAGGTAGTGGGACAGCAGTGCACCCTGGAAGCCCAGCAACCCCCAGCGGGCAAGTTTGTCACTGCAGGAGAGGGAAAGAGTCGGCTCTCCTCTCCCAGGCTTCACCCGGAGCACCCCTGTGCTGTGGTACCCCACCCCAGGGTGCAGGGGGTCAGCTGGGCCGCCTGGGACACACTTGGCCCCTGTTCTGTGAATGTCTGGGGCCTGTGGGTGCAGCCCAGTGCTGTCAAATGGGCCTGTGCTTTTTCTCTGCAGATGTGCTGAATCTTGTAAGACAGTTTCCACAGGTGTTGTTGTAGAGAGACTCTGTGATGAAGCTTCACTATTTAATGATCCTGAAAGGAGGGATTGTTTTTGGTCTCCTCTGTCCTCCATCTGCTGTTCCTCCAGACGAAGCAGCTTAGTATGTCTCCCCTCACTTGGTTCCTCAGCTTTCCTTTTCAAGTCTCCTACTGCATCAGTCCCTTCATGGCCCTTGACAGATGCGACAGCAGAGCAGGGCTGGGACTGGCCGTCAGTCATGGGGATGATGGAGGCGTCTCCACCTATAATAATACATAAGAAGTTTCAGAGAGATTTTAGCTTTCTGGATAAACCACAAGCTTTGCGACACCTAATGCTGATATTTTTTAACAGTCTTACAAGAATCTAAAGTCCTGAAACAGCATTTATGAATAAAACTCTCTTTTCATAAGCTTAAAAACACAGAAACTGTAAGGAAAAGTTTAAAACATTTAAGAATAATAAATTATATGGAAAAAAAAACACTACAGACAAAATGTTGAAATAGATATATTTAACTTGTACCACACAAGAACATGACAAAATACATAATTTATATCCTAAAGATTATCTCACATAGTACATCTGAAGTTGCTGGTGATCACATTAAACAAATTCTGTAACACAGCCAGCTTTGGGGGGCAAACTGCACTCACAGGGGGTGTGACTGGTGAAGAAGAGGAAGGAAACTCCTGGCTGAAGCTGCCATTTGCCACGCTGCTCTGCCTGACAGAACACAGAGCTGTTTCCACTACTCACAGCCTTATGAAGCTCCTGGATCAGGTACCTACAATTTAACACATACAAAATGGTGACAGTTTATACTAATAATCCTGCATGCACAAGTGTCAGTGTAGAGCAACACGCTGACAACAAGCGACACAAAAGTGAAATCACATACACACCTGATGCATCCCCGTCTGGCAATTACTTCTGCATGGCTGTCATTGAGTACATCACCTGAATGGATGCGAGACCCGAGAAAAACAAAAGACACAGCGATAAAGATCTTATTTTTAAGAAACAAAAACCAACATTATTTTAATTAAATACATTTATTTAGTTGTGTTGCCTAAATTTAGTCTCCGTACAGCAGACAGAGGTATCAAGTACTCAGCAACCAAAGAAGCCCAAAAACACCTATATTAGTAACAGGATTAATATTACACACCGTTGGGACTCATAGCTGTGTGTCCAATACATTTAGTACCAGTTCCCAAAGAAACAACTTCCTTTTCAACTGTAAAAGAAAAAAGAAAAAGTTGAAATTGTCATGGATCACATATTTCAACTTTATACTGACACATATATTCTCAGATGGAAAACATTTTACTATCCTGGTTTATGTTTTTTGTATTCTACTTTGATTTTGTGGTACTCTGATAAGCCTACATTGTGGAAGAATATGATTAAAAATATTCATTTTATTCTATCTATCTAACTATTTATCCTTCAAAACTGTCTCTTTTGCAGCGTCATTTGGACCTTGGCGGATCGGATCCTTGTTTTTACTTTCTTACATGGCGAGTTTTACCAGTAACGTTACAATGCCGTTAGCAATAAGTTGACATTACCGTTTTGTAATTGGTATAACAGATGATATTATAATGGTATTAAAAATAACAACATTTTGACTGCAGCAGAAAACGTGGTTCAGTATAGTTCTTTCCACTGGCCAACCTGTATCAGAGTTGGTGCACCGGGTGAGTTTGACCACAGCGGCCAGCAGGGTCCACTCTCTGCCCGGCTCAGGCTTCCCTCTGCGGGGAAGTCGGTTGAAACACTCGTAGCACAACTTGGCGATTTCATCCGCATCTACCATGTTAACCCGGACAGGGACGTGTGAGTGGAGACTGATGGGCATTACAAAAATAATAAAACATACAGTCGCGAAGTCATGTGGGTAAAAAAAAAAAAAACGGACAGGATACTGATCAGGGTCGATCAACCAAAGTAACAATATGAGTTTACTCGAAGAATCTTGAGAAAAAGAAGAAACTACTTCCGGGCCGAGCAGAGGTTGCTTCCCTTTCAAAATAAAGGTCTTTAATATATATTTATATATATTTATATAATATTTAAAGAACCGATAATCTCAATGACGCTGTAAAATTATTTCAGGGCTCTTTTTGATGCCATAAATACGAATAAAAATGTATTGATACATACAATTATATATTTTGGACCCTAGAATATATTTAAAAGATGTCAAATATGAAAAAATAGTCGGAAATTGATCGTTTTACGCAAATGTGTCATTAAAAGGAACAACTGACATAATGAAAAAGACAATCTGGAACCAAACACCGCAGACAATTTGAAGTCGTAACTGAGGCTTAGATGTCTTCAATATATGATTCCACCACATATAATTATTGGGTTATATGGGCTAAACTTTGGACTGATAAGTACCGACTCGAGTTGTATATAATATATATAATAATGTAACACATATATGATTATGACTGTCAGCAGATCCAGAATGAGAAAGATCATACGGGGAGTGATCACCGGTAACGAGATTTGTGTCCGCGCAGCTACATAATTGCAGAGATAGTGTCGTCTTTATCACCAAGAAGGCGCGTCATGTCAGGAGCGCAACTAAAAGCGACCTGGTGGTTTTCGTTCGCAGGGTTGCGCACAAATTTGTCCAATATAGGATCAGCCTTTTGATGCCGAGTACTACTGTATTTTTCCGAAGAGCCCGAGGCAGAGCATTGGGTGCACACTCTGTCAGCTGTAGCGCAGTGGTAGTCTCCAAAGAGTCAGGGCACTCGCTCGGTGCTGACTGGAGATGCGCAAGTTTTTGCCCACAATCGTACAGTCATCGCCCAGCACCGACCCTGCTTGTCGGATTTGGCTCCTTGGAAACTTCATTCTGTTCCTCAAAATGAATTTTAATCCCCGGGTCAAAGCCTCAGACTCAAGTTTTACGTTTATAAAGAAATCACAAATGCGTACGAAACAGTTGTCAGATGACGTGCGTAACTCCGGTGTTGATGATGATCAAGTAGCCTGAAATACCTAAGATCTCGAATATTACTTGATGCATTCATATTACAGAGCAGTGTTGAATGAGAAGCAAGAGAAGTCCCTAGACCTTCTTAGATCTTAGGTCCAAACCTTGAACCGATCTGTCTCCTCCTTTCATACAACCGTATGGAAGAAGCAGACACATAATGCCATTATCAAAAATGTGCCTGTTTCTCTCCTCATCTCTATTAGAAATTTGCTGTCATTAACTGCATGTTGTCCTACAAGACAGTCTTTCAAGGAAGTAATTATTCTGGCCGTATCACAATTCAAGTTTCAAGACTTTGCTTTGTTGGGTGACCAAACAACTCATTATTAAAGTCAATTAAAGTCAGTTTAAATAGTTGAAATAGCATGCCTGTAGTGGTTTATATATAAAGCATACATACGTCTTTCAAAAGCATCGACACAGCTCAAGATTGAAACCTCATTTATTTTTGTTATGTACAGGAAGAAAATGCTGAATTTCACAATTAACAGAAAATAAAAAATAAAATCACATCTCATCTTTCAGCCTCTATCACAGAGGTGCACTGCTCTCTGTCTCTCCTATACAGACACACATGCACTCATACAATGCCTCTTCTCTCTCTCTCTCTTTTACTTGTTACATTAAAATGTTAAAAAAATGCTTCTCTCTCTGGTAGATATGTTATACTGCATTTGCGGGTAGCTGTGCTGTTGTTGTGAGTCACTGCTGACATAAAAATGATCCTCTTGTCTGGTTTTGGTGCGTTTCTAAGCAGTGAATAGAGGTGGTCGTGTGTGGGGGGGTTAGACTCTAGTCAAATATAATTCTCTGTATGTGCCGTCCAGTCAACTTTAAATGCATATACACTATGGAATTAATGTGAGCAACCACACACACGTACATACAAGTAAGCATACACACTCTTCTATGTTTTTGTGTCTCCATCTCCCAGCTCGAAATGTATCCCATAATTCAGTTCACTTAGCATGATCCTCCCCCAGGTGAGGGGATAAAGACGACAGGTGATTTCTCAGCCCTGTGATTACAAATGCAAAATAATAATATTAATAACTAAAACAATCCCATTGAATTAAGTGTTCCTCTCCAGACGTCTTGTGTCTGTTTTCCTGCATCACTCCTGTCCGAATCCCTCCGTCTCTTCAATGGCAAACAGGAGCTTCTCTCTGAGCTGCTCAAGGCTTCTGTAGGGCGGCAGGTCCAGACGATTGAAGCTTTGTGAAAAAGACAAGCAGGTGGGGGCAGACAGGTCACTATCAGTCATTTATCTTGGTCTTTAAATTGTGATCAGACTCTATACAAGCATGTTTGAATGTATTTCAGCCTTCAGTATTAAATTACACACACTGGTCTATCAAAGTTTCTCTTTATTCAGAAGTAGTTTTGGTTGTTATTGTAAGAGATGAAGCAGCAGCTCACCATGTGTGGCTTCTTGGAAGCCAAGTCTCCTTCCCCACCTTGTCTATGCAGAACTTCTGGGGACCGTTACTTCCTGAGGGGGGAAAAAATAAAACAAAGAAGTTATTTTGTCAAATACGAGCTCTTTTTTTTTTTTTTTTTTTACAAAATTTTCTTAGAGTAGCATATATGCACATACTTTTAGTTTTTTAGCTATAAATAATTACAAATTCTCTTCTTTTTCTGATTTCCTGATCAACATTAAGATGTTGGTAATAAAGCGTAATATAGATTTTTCACACTTATAATCAATAGCATCAATATTGGAAAGCTGGAATACAATTAAACTGAAACTGGTTGGTGAATAAAAACATTTCCCTCAAAAGAGACTGATCAATTTTGTGCTGAGGAGAAAAATACTTATCCCAAATAACCGATACTGATGCTCAGAGAGTCTGATATCCCTTGCTTTTTTATACTGTAATGCTTTGTTTTTATGACTAGATATGTTTATAGTATCCACAGAAAAGTGACATCTCAACAAATATACAAAGCAAAATGGCAGTCATCATCTCTCATGTCAACAGTGAAACATCATGGACGTGTGGATCGGTGTTTTGTACCTATGAGCTCAGAAAAGCCTCCGACAGGCAGCCGGCAGGTCCCTGTTACAAACTGAAGCAGACGGATTCTCTTCTCGTTGTCCATCTCTTTCACCACCTGCAGCAAACACAACTCCATCATTCACTTCAAATTAAAAAACCAAAATAAAATCTAAATGGCAAACTGAAAAAACTGATTGCAATGCAAAGCTATTATAAGCCTGGTTTAGATCAAGGGTTCACAAGCTTTTAACATTGAGCTTTATGCTCACTGAACTGTTGTGGTCATACCTGCCAGAACCAGTGGATCTGCTTGCTGTTCTTGGTGTAATGTCTGTAGATGGTGTTCTTCTGCCAGTCTGCCAAATCGATCTCCTGCATCCCACACAGCATCAGCTGCAACACACAACATGACGTTTAAAGTCCAGAGTGCAATCATGTGTTCCTTCTTGTTTGTGGAGGGTAAAATGGACAGGACAGTGTTAACACACTGTAAAATTCACTCTGTTTGACTCTGTCTCTGTCAGACTGAGTTTGCCCGGGTCCAGACCTTTAAAAGCAGATGATTTTTCCTACACTTCAGTCTTTGAATAAGTATACTACAATTAGGATAGGTAATACCTTGATCAGGTTTGATTATTGATTATTATGATGCATTTGGTTCATACAACCCTGGCTCTGAATTAGTCTCAAGTAGATCAGTGCACCTTGCTCACAGCTTTAAAAAGGAGGACACTCATTGTTTCAAACTTGCTTTTGTCTTGAAAGAAAAGGCTTATAGTATTTTACCTCACCCTCTATTTATCCTAATTTTCATTGCCCCCATATGTCCTGTGGATCAAATATGAGAGGAAATTTGGTGCAAACAAATGGAAATAACAAAGCAAACTTGAATACAAATGATTGTATTCCAAAGACTTTCAAAGAAAGTCACTGACTTTCAAAAGGACCTTGTTGGCACTCCCTCTAGCCCTCCCCCTTTTCCTCACCTCCAGCTCCTTTTCGTCAAAATAGCGAAGCCACTCCAGAGGAACCACCTCGTTGAAGCCATCCAGGAAGGCTTTGGTCTGCTCCTCCACCCCGCGGGTGAACCTCCAGTCTGTCAGCAGGCTGAGGGAAGGACGATTGGTTGCTATTAATGTTTTCCTCTCCATTGCTGACATAATTTCTCTCAGACTCCTTGTTAATAGAGATTTTTTTTTGCCAGTTACATTCATCTCTGTTCAGCTGTGGTGACTCTCACTTCCTATGTCAGCTCACCTGATGTACTCTTCCTTGTTTTCCTCTGTGACAAGCTCATTTTCACCGTCGTCTTTCAGCTGGTGAGTGGACACCTTCCCGAGGATCTCCATGTCCTGTGCAAAATACAGCTCCACACCACACTCCTCTAAGTTGTTCTCTCTGAAAACAAACACATTTAACACACAGAAACACAACTGAAATTTAAGGCAACAGAAACACAATTTTTTTGAATTAGAAATTTAGTTTTACTCTTCCAAATTTCATTCAGTTAGATCTGTTAACTTCTCCAGGACTGAAAAAAGGTAATCTCTCACTTCCAGTTAAACTTCATCAGTTTATTGATCTCAGATTTTTTTTTTATTAGCAAAATTTGAATTTTTCTATTGATCTTTGTGTTGTTATCGAATAAAGTCATGACATTTAATTGACTGTTTTTTATTATGCTACATGTTGATTGTTCTTATTCAGTTCTTTCTTTCAACTAAAATCAAGTAGGAATATTTATTTTTAATGTACATACGCATAAAAAAACTGGACATATGGCTGGGAAAAAATTTTATACTCATTATTTTCCACAACCTTCTACCCTTGTGTGCACAAAATCCCCTCAGAGATTCAGATCTCGACATCATGTGTTACTTACTTGACCCACATGATGGAGTTATAAAACTCTGGGTCTATGGACTCCAGGTCTTTGAGGGTGGGTTTCTTGTCCAGCATTCGCTTGTAGAAAGGCAGCGTGAAGCCGGTGTCGATGAACTTTCCATGGTACAAGGCCTGCAGAGAGGATGTGTGACATTAACACTCATAATACGGGAAGTCACCTAGTCTTCCCTAAACCTGATGACATGGCAGGTTTGAGTTCCTGGATCTTACAAAGCAGACAAATGAGGGGAGTGTTTTTCCTTTACTGTAAATTGGTGGTTTTACAGTGTTATTGTATGGCCTTTGGTGACATATGGTTCAAATTTGCTCTTGACAAAATACACTTGTGTTCCTCTCAGTCACTCAGTATTTGTGTCGATGATTCACTGGGGATTGTTTCATGCCCATTTGAGTGTTAGAAATGTTCTAACAGCCAGTCACCGTCACAGGAAACATGAATGGACCTTTTATTAATGGAATCATTGCAGCCTGATATAATTCTTCTCCTGTCAAGGTCATTAACAAGAAAAAACTCCACACCTGTTGGCAAACACAAAGTTTAATGAACAAAACCACAATTTGTAACTCATGTAGTGCTTTTGTCACAAATGCTTCATCTGTGCACATTTCTGCATCTGCAAAGCTGACATTGCAGCTGCAGCTATGTGTGCATCTGACTTCAAAGTTACATTCTGGTGACCTATTCTGTACCTTTTACCCTTATTTTTATAGTGAAAACTAAAAGAAGACACTAAGATTAGATTATCATAGAGAGACAAAACATTTCGCCAACTGAATGCATTTACACAGCTTCTTCTCATGAGTGTGTGTGTGTGTGTCCACAGAGAGGTAGTCAGTGGACTCAGCCAGACGGAGCTGTTTAATGTTATAAAAACCACAGAGGACTCAGCTGCACTGGGCCAAGAACAGCACAGGCGCCCACTGACTGACTCAGTCACACTCTGTTCTGTCCTTCTGTATCCTGAATGACCATGTGTCTGTCTCATAGCCAGCAGTGTCTCTCTCTCTCTCTCTCACACACACACACACACACACACACACAAGCATGCTAGCGTGCACATACACACACGCAAGACAGGACAATCTTAAGACAAAGGAGAGTGTGTCTGTGGAAAGCGATGGTTAAAATGGAAAGTAAAAAAGGTAAAGCAAAGATTTGAGAGAATGAAAAGGAGGTTTGGTAACGGAGACTTGGTAGAGACAAGCATCTTTACAAGGCCAAACGGCAAAGTGCATTTTGGGACTAAATACAGGCAGCTGCAGGCGGGTGTGGGCTGGGTGTGGCAGTGAGGTAATGGTGTGGGTGCGGGGTGGGGTAGCAGACGGAGGGAGGGGTGGAGGGTGTCGGTTTTTGGGGCCATCAGCTTTTCGGAGCTGTTCCCAGAGAGAGAGACTTTGTAGTACACACTTACATCATGTTACTACAGATAAGAACTACTCAATTTTACAGAACTTAAAATAAAAAGTGGTGGTGGTTTAATCTGTGTCGCATGATCACAGTGTCACCAATTCAAGTCCAGCCAGGGACCCTCACTGCATGTCATAACATTGCCTATATCTCTACTGCTGCTATTGAATTAAGACAAAAAGCCCATAAAAGAATAATTAAAAAGAATATATGTCAATGGAGCATGTGAATAATAGTTTTCCTTGAAAAAATGGGACGTTTTCACATCTGGACACAATGCATCAGTTTGTAATGATTATTTCAAGGAAAAATCCATGAATCCAGCTGTCACACTTCAGTGATTTACAGGCACATAGTAAGAAGTATATGAAGTGGTTCTTTATAGGAAAGACTGCTCTCACATTTCTGCTTACACTCAATGGAGTTCAGTAAGTTTAATGTGTCAAGACTGCTTCAAAGTTAATATTTGTGTCTTTTTAAAAGTGGACAGATTTAACACTGCACACCTATCACAGCGTGCACCTGTGATGGCAGTGTAGGACACCTTTTCTCTTAAGTTTTTGAGTTGTTTGGCTGCTCAGATGTTACAAATACAACCAATGAAAATGAAAAAAGAAGGATAAAGGTCTGGATAGTAAAAGATACATTTAAAAGGGTAAGTGAGAAGGATACTTTTTCAAATTTGCCTTCAAATGCTAATAAAAATGTGTTAAAAATACAGTAAAAGACAAATAAACTTCCTGTTGGAGTTCAGTTTGATAGTCCCTGAAAGTAAATGATATTCTCAAGTATTATTCTCAATAAAAGCATTTTCAAAGTGAGGCTCACCATGGCGATGAAGCGTCCAATGAAGCGGAAGTATGTGAGGTGGTCAGGGTTGATGGAGGAGGCTGGGTTGATCTGCAGACAGTAGTTGTTCTTGCCGGCGTATTCGAACAGACAGTACATGGGGTTCAACACCTCGTGGGACAGCAGGAAGAACCATTCCCTGCAGGGCAAGAAGACAGAAGACATTGATGCTGTGGAGGAGCATATTATACCTTATTAAGGCCAGAGACTGAGAAACAACAGAGGAAAAGAACTATTATTATGTCAGTGGGCAATGCAAACATTCATCATTTAACTCCGAAAATTATACATGCTTTTTGTTGAAAAAATTATTTTTCTATAAGTCTGATTCGGTAGAGAAAGTGGTAAAGACTGTGAGCAGAGAAAAAGTAAACCAAAAAAAAAGACATTTGTGTCTTAAAACTAGATGACAGATATTGGAGAAAGAACACACGTTACAACAATAACAGTACAATAAATCCTATAACAGAATGTGAATCATGACCACAGTTTTTGAAATTATTAGTACAAATTTTAATAATAACTCCAGTAAGATTGGAGTTTATTTTGTAAATTCTTCTAATGTTTCACACCACTTAAAAATGATTTTCCAGTGTTGCAATCACTTATTGTGGTATCTTCTCTTCACCTCTGTATCTAATTAATGAATCTAATAAAGTTTTTTGAAATATTCACCTTCTAAATGTAATACATGATGAGGTAGTCCCAATAAAGCAAAGAGAATCAACACTGAGCTCTTACTTAGTCAAATCAAATTTAGTGAGTTTATTTTAATTTATTTTAATACTGAATAATTACATGGAGCCACTTTTGATGCTACCTAAAATATAATGTCATTAAGTTTTTCCAAAGAGAGAGAGAGTACCTATGCATGGTTGATAAATACTTCTGACAATAATTCATGTAAACCATACATTCTTGTTTTTCACTACATTTTACCCACATTAAATAAATCAGATATCATATGTAAATCAGAGGGCTTCAGAGGTGGTGCCGGGCAGATTTTTGCCACCGTTAGACGGAGGCAGGCTGATGGCTTTCCTCCCAACTACCAGTCTATATGCTAAACTGAGTTAATCATATGCTAGCTCATATTTAAAGAAATTAGAGAGGCAATGATCTTCTCATCATTGTAACTGTCGGCAAAAAATTAGAAAAAGCACTTTTGAAATGTAGGATTATTACTTTAATGAGAACAAGACACTCATTTCTCTTTACATTATTTTTCTGTTGTAGTCTTGTTAAGATCAGCTGTGAAAAAAAAAATCCACCCACTCTGGATAGTGGCATAGATAGGAATAAGCAGTACATCGAACAAATCTGCACACAGCCTACAATCCAAATTTGACACACAAATTACATGAAGACAAAACATATAAAGTGAAGGATAAATACACAGGGTAGAATAAAAATAAAAGAAACAAACAGATTGTGTAAGGATGCATGTTAGAGAGAATGAGGGCCCACCAGCAGCACCACCACCAGCTGCAGCACCAGAACCAAGCGCTCCCAAGGCCCCTGCCCTCTCCCTCAGGGTTTATGGGAGGGGGTTATGGACTGACGCACGGACGGACGGACGCAGACACCTCCCAACATCCCGTCCGTGGTTCTACCCTGTGGTAGAACAGCATGATGTCACCTACCATAGGGTAAAACCACTGACGTGACACCGGAGACAGAGACACAATGCAAAACCAAACAGAAAAAATGAGAACACTGCCAACAGAAAAAATAACAACATATAAAGAAAGGAGGCCTTGAACACAAGAGACGAAGGGGGCAGGATGGATACATGTGATGAGTGAATGGAGGGATGAGGTGAGGGAAGGAGGACAGTAATGTTGCAAGAAGGCAGGAGGTGCTGTGTGGTTTCAGCAGGCAACACTTAAAAAAGGGGCATGAAGCGATTTATAATATGCCCTCTGCTGGCAACCAGTGAAAAATTCATCCCCACACACAAATCTCAGACAAACTAATGTACCCTCAGACAAAACAAGTTATGCAACAAAAAGGATTTCACGAGAATGGAAAGCTTTAAAAGTGAGCAATCTCAACACCTTGAGTCAAGAATCTTGTAATGCTCCTTGCCCACAGCTCCTTTAAGATCTTTTAAAATAGTTTCAATCCTGCCTGGAACTGCAGGAAACGGCTACTTAGAAGCTGGTTCCAAAAGAGAAAAGAGACCGTGGGGAGGTGGAGAAGTAGTGAAAGAAGAAAAACACCATCACCATAACCAACATTAAAAACAAAGGTTAATAAATAAGGTCTTTTCCATAGACTAGTTGGCCTGGTCTGGCTTGGTTGCCTCGGCACATCAGCCCAGCATGGCAGAGATTTGCATTTCCATTAAAACAGGGCTACCAGCATGAAGGCGTGTGTTTAACTGATGATGTGCTTGAATAGAATTGTTCATAATTTTTGCTGTGAGTGTCTCTCCATCATGCAGCAGGGCAGGTAAAAGATGCTGTTAGCAGAGATGCAGTAAGAGCCTGTTGTCTGCAGCTCTACATCTAACATCTCACTGTGGCTGATCCTGCTCGTACTCTGCCCCCTTGCAGTATGAGCAGACCTGGTTTAAATTAAAGAAAAAAATGCTACAAAAGGTTGGTTATTATGTTGATAAAAATTCAATTTCCTGAAAAACTTTCACAATAAGACTCTTCTTGTTATTTAGTTATATAAAGCTGCAGTTGGAGAGACGTCACTGCAACCTGCGTGCTGGCAGGTTCTCAGCTGCAGCCTGGCACAACCTGGTGTGTTTAAACTGCTGATGGAAATGCAAATGACTCTGGCATAATTTGACTCAAAGTTGCCTGAAGTGTCGATGGAAAAGCCCTAAATAAGACAGAACGGGAAGAAAAACAGAAAGGTGTGTTTGTTTTGCTGTCGCTCTCACCTGGCGATGCCACCATAGTCCAGTCCCTCCTCTCCTCTCATAATGATGTAGAGTCTGCGGCGAAGGTCGTATGGCTTCACATTCATGATCTGTATGTTATTGAAAAAGACAAAAGACATCAATATTTTTAACAGACAACATTTGATATTAATAGAAAACTGGAGTCAAATACAAAGTGGATGAAGGTGTGAAGTGAAGTCTGGTATGAGACTGATATGACATTAATGGCGCTTGGTTTTGAACTGTATGTATGAACTCATCTGAGCCAACTTTAAAGACACTTTCATCAAAACAGGCTGATAAACTTTTAAATATTTTGGAGCAAATATTTGAATTACACGCAGATAAAAAAAGAGGGGATACATGCAGTTAGGTGTTCTGATGAACCGTGGTTCAGATACTGTAATCAGCCAATGACATGTTTCATCTCACCATCATATATTGTGCGAAGACTATAAATAATGCCGAATCAAGCTCAGAGCTTTGTTTGATATAACTTTTTTTAGTTAACTGGTGACTTTTTAAAGCTTAAACAAAAGATGAAGTCAGTGTTTTGGTATTTCAGTGTAGGACACGTGTCTGTCTCTGACCTGCTGAAAGGAGTCCTCAAACAGTGTCTGCCTGGAGACAGAGATCTTTACGTGGCTGGGCAAGGCATTGGACTGGAAAGAGACAAAATTTAAAAAAAAAGTTAGAATTACTGTTAGAATATGCAGAAATAATTTCAGGTGTACATCAGACTGACCTTGTGAAAACCCTTGGTTAACACTGTGAGCTGCTTGTTTCCTCAGTTTTCTGAATTCTCACCACTAACTTAGACACTAATTCTG
Organism: Ctenochaetus hawaiiensis; assembly: GCA_029783645.1. Taxonomy (NCBI): domain Eukaryota; kingdom Metazoa; phylum Chordata; class Actinopteri; order Acanthuriformes; family Acanthuridae; genus Ctenochaetus; species Ctenochaetus hawaiiensis. Next base: position 5,415,973 of record JAPZDY010000023.1, read on the forward strand.
TTTTTTTTAGAAAACTTTCTGTTGTTTTACATACTTTTCTGGATTTTGTAAACAAAACAAATTGCTTAAAAAAACTGTGCAAAATTCAGCAAGTTATGATAATTTTAACTGCCGATAGACCTCCTGTCTAATGTGCTTACAAGCAGTTGGAGGCTTTGCAGTCCTGAACTAATATTGCTGCTGCCTTATTGGGAAGTAATGTTGAATGTGTGTATTCTACACAGCCAGAAACATACTTTTAAGCAGATGACAAACTACAACTACCAAGAAGAATAGCAATGTGCCATCTATTCACCTCTAGCTTTGTCATACACATGCACTGCAAATATCCATCAAAAATTGTTACTGCTATAACTTTTTACCTCATAGCACAGACCATTTTTTCACAGCACTTACATGTTGTACTGCACAGCCCTGTGGTACATTCTTTCTAGATATGATCTTTTATTCATCAGCATCCAGTCCACCACTGATGACGAACATAATGCACTTCATTACCGTTATGAAAATATTGCCAACATGCAGCCTTGAGCCAAAAAATTCCAACCTTCAAAACCAAAACTGGCTCTCGGTGGGAACCAGTCAGACAGAGGGTTTTTGTTTTATTAGCTAAGCTTTGAGATATCTGCCTCTCAAAATTTCTGCCTCCACTGAAATACAATGGAGGTGAATGGAAGTTTGTTTATGGAGCTCAGAGAACTGAAATATTGCATTCCTACTAAGGAAATAGTCCCTACACGGACTGCTGACAGTTTATTCAAATGGGAAAGTGTTTATTAACAGAAACACTGCCATAAATGTATTCTTCAAACCTGCAGTGAGCACAACACATAAAAACTCTATTTACCTCCACTACATCTGGGGTGGATACAGACATGACAAAACATGGTCTAATGCAGATAACACTGTACAAGGTGAGATACCACGACAGGTAAGAGTAAAAGTATGTTTTTTTCATAACTTGGGTGAACAGACTCAAACTCAGGTATCACACAGAGATCAAGGTGATGTGTGTAACACTTACATGGCACAGGAAACGGAACTGGTGGTATTTCCACCTGAAGCTGCGGTCGTAAGCACCGGGTGAACCGCCCTGCCGTGACCTGCACACACACACACACACACAAATTAAGAGAGAGAGAGGAGGGAAACTGGTTGATTTTCCACTGTTAACAAATTCATGAGGAGTAAATAATCTAAATTCGAAACTAAACAAATTGCTGGTCTTGGTGTTGAGTGTTTTCCTCTTTTTACTGGTCAGTTGACCAACAAAAACATGATGGTCTCCGTTAAGAAACCTCGATGTTCCCGGTTGCAGGCCAGACACTCAAAGTAAATATTAAATTCACACCAGCTATTCTGTTCTAAATAACGACTTGGTGCGTCTGGTTCTCAAAGACAGAGGTGAGTCTGGGCCTGCAGCTGTGTTAGTATAAGCTCCACAAACACTGCACGCACACACACACCGGATATATGCCCTGTCAGCACCAGAGAGGCTGAGACACAGAGAGAGAGAGTTAGACATATAATGGGAGGAAGGGAGGGGAGAGAGAGAGAGAGAGAGAGAGAGAGAGAGAGAAATGGGGGGGAGAGACTAAGAAGGAGGCCTCTAATATGTCGGGTTTGTGCTAGCCGTGCTGCCAGGCACATCTTGGTTTGGGTTATGAAATTTAGACCGCAGCGGCAGAGCTCTGGCTGTGGACACACACTCCTGCAGTGCAAAAACAGTGAGGACTTTTTCAGAAGCCCTCTGAGACCACCAGCCTCAAAATATGTTCAAATATCAGCATGAAAAGCAGCTTGCAGATGAACTCTCTCACACACACACACACACACACAAACACGCCACAAGCTATCACACTTGCATGCCTAACATCAACACAGGAAGGCACAAACACCAGCGCACACACACTCCCACCCACACACATGCCAGTGCAGTCTGCAGTGGATCTGTAGTCGTACATCTGCACATTCTCCCGACATTTGCGGTAAGATTTGAGACTGCTTCAAGGCAACGCAAACATCCACAGGCTGAGGGATAGAGGTATGTGTGAATGTAGGTAAGTGTGTGTGTGTGTGTGTGTGTGTAGTATTTTATTGTTGAAATATCTGTGATGCTTTAGTTGATTCTGTCTGGCTCAAAGAAACATTTAAAAATAGGCAAAGAAATGAAAGGCAATGGATAGAACATGGGTTCACTAAAGATGTCGAACAGAAAAATTAAAAGATAATGCAGCTTAGATTGAATTGGTTTTGACCTCTTTTAATCATCTCGTGAGTTAAAAAAAAAAAAAAAGTGGATTGTTTAAATCACATTTGCAATAGTCTTTTATCAGACCTAGACAAATTCATCGTGTGATCATTTAAAAAATTTGAAAAAAGAAGCTAATTCAGTTAACCTTTTGAGTGTTTTTCCATGACTTGAATGACAGAGATCATTTCCTCACAATGCCTTTGCCTCGGTCTGTGACATACTTTGATTTTCTACAATAGCAGGTTTGGAACGTAGGGCTAAGAGAGAATATTTACCCTGACTCAAACCCAGGTCGGGGGTCTTTAAAGGTGGTGGTGCGCGAGTTGTGGTCCACAAAATATCGGACTCCCTCGGCGGTGTACTTCATCTCCCAGCCCGGGGGCAGGGGGTGCTCCTTGATCATCCTGCAACAGGGAGAGGGCAGTGAGCACGGTCCCAGCCAGAGGCGCCCCGTCCTGGGAATGAAACTTACACACCTACCCCATCAACCTGTGGATCTAAAGCCCTGGTAGACACTGAAACCAAACCCTGCGATGGTAAAATTGTGCTTTTATTGAAAAAAGTTGTTCCTCTGAGGAGTATTTTGATTGTGGCAAAAATTTCTTTGTTCCAACCTTGCCTCAACTTTTGCCTCTTGTGCTGTCAAAACCAGAAACTCCTGTTGTGCATGAATGGAGTGCTACACACTAATGTGAATGTAGCAGGTGCAAGCTATACTGGTACATGCACATCTGCAATTTCACCATGACCCCAACACTTGGGTCTTCTGCTATGACAAAGATTGAGATGACAAAGTCTGGGTCATCGTGGGCCTGCAGATAGAGATCCTTTCAAACTTCAACATGGTGCTGCTTTTGTTTGGGGGGAAATTGCAAATGCACACATACAAGTGGACACAAAAAAGCAAGTAACTCTGTGCTGATATTGATCAAGCAATGAAACTTGGAATGCTAACTCACGAAAAATCATTTTTTGCATCAGCTACATGCACATTACTGTGTAGCACCCTGTTCATGCAATACAGGAACAGGCTTCAAAATATTTATTTGCACCTCTTATGGTTGAATCACAGAGCACCTTTTTTTTTTAAATTTTGTA
>JAPZDY010000023.1:5430157-5441772 GCA_029783645.1 Ctenochaetus hawaiiensis
CAGGGTGGGGTGTTTTTATAGAAACCTATAAGAGTTTCAAGACTGGTTTTAATAATGGCCCATTGAGAAAACACTGTTGTTTTAGTCTCCTAAGTCTTTATTGTCTGGTTGCAGTCTGACCTTGACTGCTTCACTGGTAGGACGGCGACGGTCAGAGACATTGCCGTACCTCAACTGACTCCAGTGACAAAACACTATAAACAAGTCTCACACAACATCTTTAGTCCTAACCATAAAAGGTGACATGTAAACCACAGCGTTGCATACAACACCGATCTTACCCGTTGTTCATTTGTATGGATGAACTAGAAATCTAAACATAGATCTATGATGTGACATTTTCATGAAAAGTATTTCATTGTATATAATCTCATCAATTTGAACTGAAGCAGAGAAAAGTGAAAAAAAAGAAAAAAACTAATTCCAGTAAAACCTGCACAAGTTGCATGTTGTGGTTAGTCAAGTAATAGGGGTGCATATTGCTTTTGCTGAGGGACAAACCTGTTTCAAATGAAAAAACAATCTCTCGCTACCTTTGCCTCAGCATGTGGTGTGCGTATAAACTTGGCAAGTGAAGGCTTGGAGTACCTGGTAGAGGAAGCGCTGGCTGAACTGGTGCATGGCACCCTGCAGCTGGCTGCGCTGGCTCTGCCACTGCTGGTAGTTGCGCACAGACTCGGCAGTGGGCCTCTGCCATGTGGTGGTTCTGGTGTTGTGGTCCACGTAGTAGTATCTGCCCCGCTGGTCCACTCGTTTCTCCCAGCTGGAGGGGTGGGAAGAGAGGTGGGGAGTGAGAGGGGCTGTGGCTTTCAACAACATCTTTATTAAGCACATTAAGAGTGGGTGGTTGTATCAAAAAGTTGTGCTGTTGATAGTAACAGAAGAGATTTATAGAGACAGAAAAGAAACAAAGGCAAGAAAAGGAAAGAAAACAGTCAGAGGAGGGAGTGCGGGAGAGGAAATGGGGAAGAAAGAGGAGTACAGATAAAGCTGGAGATGAAGCAGGAATAACAGGGAGAGGGAAAAACAGGCGCAATATACTTTGTTTAGGTGGTGGAGTAGTTGGGTGAGTGAACTAAACCTAATATTAACATATTTTATCACTTTTTCTGTCTTTAAATGTAACAAGTAACCACTTACACATGATTAGTGTCCCACAGTAAACCTGTAATTCTCTTGGTACAGAATAAAGATGGTCGATATTCAAGTGGCAGGTTGCATGACTCTTTTTTCCAGAGTTGTCACTCGTTTGGCTCAACTTCAAACATCAAAAAGTTTATTCACATTGAAGACCACGATGAGGGGACACAATGGGAGTTTCTGACTGACAGTAACAATATGCTGCTGTGTGTATTTGTGTGTCAGTGCCTGCCAGTAGCATTACTCAGGGCTCTATCTATATCCTATCCTTCCCTTGAGATGGGGGGTGTCTGGACATGGACTGAGATATAGACAGTCCACAGAAACACACAGGCACACTAACATGGCTTCACACACACACAGCTAAGTTCCCTGGACTCAGCAGGACTGACTGCTGTTCCACAGCTATTCTCATATCTCTGACTTCAGCCCTGCAGAATTTGGAAGAGAAAACAGCGTGGACTTCCGTATGCTAACAAAAACACACTGTGCAGATACCAACAGGCTTGAGAAATGCACAAAAGAGCACAAAAAGGGATAAACACTCATGTAGAAAATGACAGCAGTTCAAGTGTAGCCTTATTTTAAAAATTCTTTTGTGTTTTGTTGTGTGTGTCTTTTTTTTTTTTTGATTCTCATAACTGCTGGTGAACAGTATTTTGGTGACCCTCTTCCTCTCTTGGTTTGTTCAGTGTTTTTCTAAAGTGGTTCACCAGTCTGGTTTCCACTGCAGTCATGATATAAAACATCAGCACCTGAAATGAATGTGTGAGACAAGCTGACACGAGCATTTCTCTTTTGCCACTTGTACAAGGAAAGCTAATCTGATGAAATCCTTTTTTTGAACCCACTTCTCAAAGCTCTGTAATATGGCATTACACATGAACACAAGAAAGACACAAAAATGCAAATACACATACACAAAATCCTAGTCTAGCTCTACCTTTACTTTGCACGTTACAGTAAAACCAGTCGACTTTAAAGCCACTAACTGTTCGTTCACTGGGTCCTCCCTGTGGTCCAAGTTCTCTGAATAGGCTCACTTTTGTTGGACCAAAGTTATTAATGCAAACTCACACACACATTTAGTGTGCAGGGGGAAAGCTGCATGACAGATTTACTACTGCATGTGACGCAGGGTATTATGGTGTGAGCTTACATGCTCAGTCAACTTTCCATGGATGAATAGATGTTTATCTACAGTTGTAATCCCATTATAAAGTTTGCATTCTATCAAACCCGATACATTGAGTATTTTGAGGGTGTTTTATGCCTTTGTTATCAAGTTGACAGTTGAGAGAGGAGAGCAAAATGAGAGGAAAGAGATAAGGAACTACATGCAACAGAGGTCCACAACCAGACTGAATCCAGGGACGTCACAGCTCAAAGTATCGGGCTTAATACGAGATCACCAGGGTACCACACCCCATTTCTGATGCTATTTATGGCCAATATATTTTCCAGTAATAGCAATTTTAATGCATTTATACACTGTAACTGCCCCTTCATGTTTTCATTGTTTTTGGCGTAGTCAGCCTTTCCCACAAGAAATTAGCTGATCACAGAAAAAAGGCATTCAAGCGCTCCAGTTTTACTGTTCCCTAAGTTTCCCGGTTTACTGATATCTCTCCATCAGCCATAGCTTATGCAAATCAAACATTTCCTGCTGCTGCTTCTGATTAAACTGTGACTGTGAGATCTGCACAAAAATCCCAATGCTCCTGCACATGTACCTGAACCTGAAGGCAAATAAAGACTCTTCTACTCTACTATGGTCCAGCTGGCAAATCACAGGGCACTGTGAAGCAGCCACAGGCAACACAATGTATTTGCCATTGAGATTAGTGGCACGACTTAAGTTAGTCTGCACAACAAGATATGGACCATTTCAGTGATTTTTGTCAGTGATTTTTGTCATTGTGTGGAAAGTTTTTTTTTTAAATCTTACTTTCCATCAGACCACAGGTGTCTCTAAATGAACTAAAAGTGAAATCTTGAAGACTGTAATTATCATTAATTCTAATTAAAGTGGCTCAAGACTCATGTTTACTGAAATTGTCCACCAAAAGGACTCTTCTGGCACTTTTACTGTTTCTTTAATTAAGTCTGGTACTGGAATGAGATAGCATTTGTACCAACTGAGGTCGCAAAAACAACAAGTAACAACTCTTTTACAAGCTGTAATAGACTTTATAATTTAAACAAGTTTTCCTAGAATAAGTTTTGGCAGCACTGATAAGCCAAATAAATAGTCATGTTTTCAATAACTGTTTGTGTACATATGTGCCATTAAAAGACATTTTGGGGGTCTAAAACTTCTCTATGCTGAGAATCTTTGAGCATAAAGCTGACATAATCAGCAGTGGTGTTTCCAGGGAGAACTGAGCCCACATGGTCTGCATTATAACACAGGAGATTTCATTTCAGAAAACAACAGGTTACTAGATGGAATGATAGAAGGATCTGCATAACAAAGACACTTTGTTGTCTTCTAAAGGCCAGATGTCTTTTCTCTTGTGGTCAGAAGCCAGGCTCAGCTACATGACAGCACCCCGAGGAGCTGGTAGGTTCAATATCTTGCTCAAGGACACTTGAGCAGTGTAGATGATTGCAAACACAGGGAGTTATTTGGTTGATGGATGGTCTTTCTGACCACTATGCCTCTGAGCTTCCTTTAAAAGGCAGGAAAACACTGTTCCCTCTCTGATATTAGCACTAGCTAGTCATTTGCTGGAGCCAGGGAAAATCCTAAAGCCCGCAGTGGCCTGTCTGAGAGTCTCTACTTAGTTCTGCTATCTGACTTTAAGTCTTTGTGTCAGTCACGTCATTAACTATCTACTCCACGTATTTCTTGGAACTAAGTGCACAGTGTCCTCAGCATGAACTGTCCAGATTTAGATTATGCAGTTCATCTTCTTGGAGCAGTCAGTCATTATTCATCACCCTTGTGGCTGACAGCAATCACTATGAGCTCCTATCTCCTGTTTCCATCCTATTTTGTATTCACATGGATGTTAGACATGTGTTGACCGAATGAAACTGAGAAATCTGCTGTAAGACTCAGCTTGATCATTTGTCCATACTTGGCCTTAGTACTCCACTGATATTTCACTGCTGAAGATACTCACATGTACTCTGTAGGGTTTGAAGTGCAATTGTATCTTTAGACATTTACTGAACACATCATAGCTGATAATAAGTATTTAAGCAACAAACACATGTGCAAAGACGAGGCCTACATATGTGTGGGACAAATCTTTGATGTAGAAATGTGCAATTTATGTACATTAAGGACTTAAACTAATCAAGATAGAAATAAGAATAACAACGCAAAGTGTATATTAGCATGAGCTCTTTTAGATTGTCCTTTGGCCTCAGAAAATGTTTTGGATTATTGGAATGCAGTGTTGTATATATATAACAAAATTGTGCTTCACAGTCAATTTTCTACTGTTAACTAGCCTAGAAAAATGTCAATATTGTGTAAAGGACTTGTAACTTTGTGGTTGACAGAGATCATGCAATGCTGACTAGAGCAGCTTTTGTAGCTCTCTATCACAGTGGCTGAACTTGCCAGGACACAGTATGTTTAATAAAGACCAGTGTGAATCAGAAGCTCTCCTCAATCTGTCTTCGGATGGCTTTCATTATTTCTAAACCTCAATTGCCTAACTCACCCCACCCTGCTCACAGCAACTTCTAAACAGTTCCTGGCGTGTACATCTGGAGCACTGGACCAGTATTAGTTTGTTAATTGATCCTCTAAAGGGCCACGACGGCCAGCAGCCAACACAGTTGTGGATGGAAGTACATGTGGCGCTAAGAAAGGACTTTTGTTCTACAGGCCGTGCTGTCGTTCCTTGTATGGAAAAACTGAGTTGGGGGCCTGAGGTTTAGGAAAGAGGGGGGTTGACCTTTTCCTTTAAAACAGCCTCTCTTTCTCTCTGTCACCAAGTCACACACTCTGTAATCAACAACTAATTGGCGCATGTAAAAATGTTAGAAAAAAGCTGGACCTTGGCATGGGTGCTCAGTGCTCGTAATACAAAACACAAAAAAAGGAAGAAAATTGTGTCTTGGTTATGACAGCTTAGCACACAACACTAAAATCAAACTGGGTGGAGTTAGGACCAGTTACAGTGTGAATTTACAACTGAGAATGTTAAAGATATTCTCAGAACAAACACAAGAAACATGAGGTCTTGGACTGACTGCAGATGAGACTGAAACATGTACATCGCTCTACATAGACTTTTCTGTTCTTTATCTGCACACATCTGATCGTTAACACCTAAACACCTAAAGATCTGCTCACAACAGCATTTTAAATGGAGCTAAACTCAGTTTATTTCAGCAGAATCAATCAGAGGATATGCCTGCATGGCTGACGTAAATCTGCAGTTTTTTTGCACTGAGTTCAACTTTGATGATGAAACACAAATTTCCATCACTGGTTAATATTAAACAGTCTTAATAGCTCTGACCTTTGTAGAAAAAGAGAGCCAGAATATCCAAATCAAAGGAAGCTATCATAGCTTTCTTGTTTCATTGCAACTTTAACTTTTTTTTTAAATTAAACAAAAGAGAGGTAGTTTGCCAAAAGTGAAAAAAAAACAGTACTCATACGTCTTTTGAATGAACTGTGTGGACCTCTCAATGGCGAGCTACAGCTTTTAGATCCAGAAAAAGACATTTGATTCATCTAACATATAGGCCTGATGGCAATCCATATACCAAGTTTATTTAGTAAATAAGTCTGTTAATTTTAAAATAAAAAATTTCAAGAAAGATGACTTACGGACTTGTCAATGGTTAATTTATTTTATCCGATAAATATAATTAAAGTGCATTTATTTACTGACACTAGGCCTCTAGTCGTTTTCAAAAGGGGTCCAAATCAGGTCAAGTATTCCTGCATTAAAACATCTAAACTGATCTTATCCATCCTTTTAAATAAAGTAAAAAGGGGGCATGAAAGTTTCCTGCTTGCATCAAGTTTAGCAAGGATCAGTTTCTGTAATAAGTAATTGCGTTGTTACCCATTTTACCAGGTGAAACAAACACTAGTTTGGGGACTTTATTTGTCAGCATGTTTGTTTTCTGTACCTGTGGACTGGCTTATATGCTGACCTTAACATGTCTCTTAGCCTTACCTTGTCTCACCCTAATGTGTGGCATTTAATGCATCAACACAGAAAATGCATATAAAAATGTAGACATACCCTGGTGGCAGTGGTCTCTCCCAGGTTGTAGTTTTGGTGTTGTGGTCTACGTAGTACACTCTGCCATGAGGCAACACCCTCTGCTCCCAGCTACACACATACACACAAACACACACAGACACACACACACACACACAGACACAAGCATTGGAGTTACTTGAACAATTCCACATTACAAAAGTTTGAGACCTTTTTTTAAGATGTCATAATTTATGCAATTAAAATGCACAAACTTCCCTTCATACACCAATTATATTATGTGGAGAGGAATGGGAGTGTTGCACAACAGTCAGCGTTTAACAGTGTGTGTCCAACAGAGACAGAGAGGGTTACTGATACCATAGACCAAGAGGAAATACCAGGTCTCTATAAATGTCTTAATCACCTACAATCATCCACTAACTTAAGTTGTTTAGTGCCATAAATACCTTTGCATTTATTTACTGAATATTACATATCTATCTTTGGAACCAGGGGTCCTTGTGTTTTGCTTTGCTGAAAAATATTGTTGTATTTCATGTTGATAAAGCTCATTTGACCTAGATTTATTCTGAAAAGGAGCAATATGTGAAGTTATATAAAGAAATATAAATTGACGATTCAATATTAGGTTTATTAAGCTTCGAGTTTAACAAGCAGCTGCACTACAAAGACTCTAAAGCTTTCACCTCTGCTCACCAATTTCAGTGCCTTGTGTTATTTACATGTATTTACATTTGTATTGTAAAGCCTTCTTACTTTTAGGATGCATTAATAAAATTAAAGTGCACTGCTTCCAGTTGTGGGCCAAACATGACATGTTCTGATGCACTTCATCTTGCGTGCGATGGCTCTTACCCTGCCGGAAGCGAGTCTGTAGCAGACTCTGTGTTGCTGTTGCTGGTCTGTTCACTGCCGGTGGCATTGGGGACAGGCTCTGATGGTGCAGCCAGACCCAGGGCATCCTGACCGGGAGAGGGGCTACTGCTACTGCTGCTGGCAGCTGGGGATCTGCCTGATGGGGAGGACGAAGGAGGCGTGTGACGGGCCACACCCCAACGACTATTCTCAAGCCCATTGGACGTCAACTCAACTTTGTCTGAAAGACAACATGGGGAGGTTATAAAACATCAAGCTACTGTGTTGGAAAGATGGGTCAAAAATAGCTGATCATACCAAACTAGGAATTCAGGTTTCAGGATGAATTAAGGTTTTAAAATCTTGAGATAATAATTAAACCATTTTGGATCAGAGAGAATTAAATTTTTTGTCAAGTACTTCAGGTACACCTTGCACACAAATGACATAATATTCTTATTTTTTACTGTGTGGCAGTCAGAACATCTATAAGTGCTCTGATAAGGATGATTGAAATTCAAGTTAGAAAATGTAGCAGTCCAGTTAATGTCAGCTTTGTGTGAAATACAGTAATAAGATGGGGAAACATTTTGTCTACCTGTGCTGCCTCCAGGACTACTGTGGCTCTTGGAGGATCGATGGCGACCAGATGAGCCTAACGCAGGGATCTGCTCCTCGTTCAGCTCCCCGTTAGTCAGAGAGCCCCCTCTGGAGCACCCTGGGGAGCTGCCCTGTGACCCCCCTACTGAGTTCCTGTTACTTCTGAGAAAAAAAAAAGATACAGCAAGAGAGGATTGAATGTAAAGCAGAAGAGAGGAGAAAGTGAGAGAAAAGGAGATGAGTGGGAACAGAAGAAGGGGAGGTGCAATGAAATAATGAAGAAAGAAGGCAAAGAACCATTGACGTTAGCTCTTACTGTAGGGAAAAAAATGCAGGCTGTTGTGTTGTACTCAATCTTTGACAGTTCTTCCTGCGGATCACCCCACAGCTTTGTTATGACATATTATAGCTAAACCTATTGTTTTTCCCTGACAAAGGGGAAAACACCTGGCACACTTAAGAGCTTGTACACGTGCAAAACAAGCACACAAAAAACACACACCAAGTTTCATGTTGGCTACTTTTCCTCTCTGAACACCCTCATGTTTTCCTAACACTAAATATAACTTTTCCGACAAGAACTTTCATACAAAGAATAACATGTTGGCATTCCCTCCCCATCACTGTGGAATGCTGAGGCCGAGCTTGGACAGCCATCAACAGAAAACCAGATCCAGAGCTGCACTCTGCCGTTTATTCTCCACAATGAGAAGAAGCAGCAGAGGAAGGAAGCACAGATTTGAAATTAACACTAGGTGGTGTGTATGTGCTGTAACACTAATGAATGTGTTTGTGTGTGGGCGCTGAGCTTCTCATTATAGGAGACTGAAATCACTTCTTCTCCTCTTTCTCTCTGTGTCATCTGGTCTTACACAACTAGATGGAGATGTTGACTGCTTCTCCATGACAGCAGCGGTTTTGGCTCTTGGCTGAACTGTGTTTAATGCCCCCCTGTAATGTTTGGAGGGAAATACCATCTGACCCCATGCATCCCCGCCACAAAGCTTTGAAAATAATGCAGTCTGTTCCACTATTTATTATCCCACTACCATTCTAGGCGGTGAGAGCAGCGTCTGAAACCACATTCAGGGGGGGAATAACATGCTGGCACTCTGCATAAGTGCTTTAGCCGACCATACTGGCACGGGCTGCCTTCCCTCAGTCGTTTTTTCTTACTTCCATTTATTTTGAATACAATCATGCCTCCAGTTTATGATTTTCATTGAAGCACTTGCAATCAGTGTTTTAGAAAAAGGTTACGCAAGTTTATTATTGCACTTTCATTCTTATAATTATACCAGAACACTAACTTCTGCAGAAGTATTTGAAACCAGCAGTGTGGTGAGCTGCTCTGAATTCAGATGCCTGGAAGCCGTTTTCCTTTGAATGTGTGTGTGTATTAAAGGTTGTTCGATAGTGGATTTTTAAAAGTCAATGTAATAACAATTATTTACATGTTTGTATGTTACTCTGGATACTACAACCTTAAAGTGGACTTGGTCAGCTAGGCAAGGTTGTGAAGTTGCTTCTGACCATTCTGAACTTTTAATGCTGCCTTAAGAGTTGTGTTTCTGTCAGTTTATAAAGGTCGTAAAGGTGTATATGCGTGTGTGTTTCCCGACCTGCTATGAGATCCAGCTGTACTGGGAGTCTCCTCACTCTGTGTCCTCCTCAGGTTGGGTCTGTCTGACTGCAATATCTCTGCAAAGACATAAAACATCAACATTTTACAGACTGTAATAATAATAATAATAATAATAATAATAATAATAATAATAATAATAACTAGCTGTCAGTCACAACACAATCAGTTTGAGAAAAAGAGACCGAGAGCCATTTTGATAAAGAAACTAGAGATAGTTCAGCTTTCATAAATCCAGTACTCACATCAATAAATTTATTTTGGTACATCTTTGCGACAAGAGAATGCTAAAAGAGATCTTAGTGTGAAGAAACAGATATTCCCCTGTTATGAAGCCTAAATATTCACTTTGATAGCAGAAGATCATTGATTACACAAAAATTAAGCCTGCAGATGATGAAATGTTGGTTATTTTCAAAGACAAGGAGATTTTGACAAAAACAAGGAAGACATGTTTGACATATCATTGGTAAAATAATGCAAATTCAAGAACAATCTTGGCTTGTTATGCAATAGAGAAAAATGATAAACAGTGCATTTACCTTAGAAAGGATATTTGTAAAAACAATGCTCAAGTGTTTGTTGTCTGCTCCCTCACATTTGTGATTTATAGTTTAATTTCCATTTTGTTTACACTTGTCTTGCATCCTATTTGTAGTTTTTTGTATTTCTTTGGTTTTTGGATTTCTGTGTGCTTCTTTTTGCTCCTGTAGTTTCTGTTTTGTAACCAGCTTTTTTTATTACAGCTTTCTTTTTGTTCACAAGCCTGTTGTGTTAAGTGTTGTGCTTTTGGGTCCTTTTGTATTACCACGACACTGACATTCATGTGTGTATTAAACACCACAGTGCTCACAACAGCCCAGTGGATTTTTGGGGTTGACTGCTTTTATTCTTCATCAGGAGTGGAAGTATTGAATTACATGGATTGTGAACACTTGCATGTGTGTATTTTGCGATTTCCTAACATCTTGAAATGCAGAAATTTCTCGTCTACAACAACAAAGTCATGGCTCCTCACCTCTACTCACCAGATCTGCAACTTCTTTCAGTTACTCATAAAGGACTTTGACCTCTCAGTCATGAGAGGACTCAAGACCCAACCCATAGTGAAATTGCTAATGCACATGTACCAGTTGTCAAATAAACGGGTGTAACTCTATGTCAAAGATCAAGTGTAACTTGTAACTTGGAGTACTTACTGAAGTTCCTGATCACACCTGCCACATGCACATTACTGTGCATCACTTCATTTCTGCACAAAAGGAACAGTCTTGGGAGTCTTTGATCGCATGGTGTGTGGAACTTTTATTTATTTATTTATTTATTTTTAATGAATGCAGCAAAGGTGGAAGCCTGATCCAAATTACCAATAATGTGGGACAATAAAATGGTTCTTGAACTTTTACATGCCTCTAACTCTTATCAGTATGAAAAAGAGAGACAACATAAATTCTGAAACAGTCTACTAAGACTCAGTGCAGGTTTGGGGGCGTCATTGCCTGCCATTGGCTTTTGAATTTGGGACCTACCAAATCAAGCTTGTCCAGGTTATTTTTGAATTTAAGATTTTAGGGAAGTGCATAGACATCTCCTCCTTCAATAGAGGAATTAGAAAAACTTTGCACAGATACATGTCAGTATAGTGGAGGTTTTACATTTTAGGGGGCATAAACACCAGAAAAACACAATTTTGAGTGAACAGTGCTCTCTTTAACTGTTACACTGGGGAAAACTTTAAAAGCATTCATCTCCAACACTAAATCTGGATCAACACCAGCATCTGTTCAAGTTCCTAGATGATCTGTCATCACATTACTGTCACACTTTGAACAGTCCGGAGGTTGTTGCTCCTCTCCATAGCTGTGTAGCAAATGATTTCTCATAGTGATTCCTTGGCCACTTTGTGTTTGTAAAAAGCTCCAAAATAATAAAATCTATATTGACTTGAAACATTTGGCAATGGAAGCACAGTTGGTGGTTTAATAGAGACCATTCATCCTTGTATGTTCTGTGCAGTCTGTGCTGGTGTGTGTGTGTAGTGGTACGCGGTCTTGGTGGTGTGAGGGAATGTATGACTATATGTTCAGTCCCAACTGTGACTAAAAACCACAGGTCTGTAACATGCTTTTCATTAACACTCACTTTCTCCTTCACACAAACAAACAGAGGCATGA
>JAPZDY010000023.1:5456421-5512531 GCA_029783645.1 Ctenochaetus hawaiiensis
TACATTTCAAATACAGTAATATTATAATGTAACGAATTACTTTGAAATGACAGTAATAAGTAATAAATAATGCATTACGTTTTTGAAGTAACTTGCCCAACACTGATCATGTATAAAAATACCTGTTCCCCTCCTAGATCATTACTGGTCAGCTGTTCAGGTCTGATCTCCAGCAGCTCAACACCTCCCTTCATCGAGTTGTCTTCCAAAATCTGCAGAGAAAAATGTGTAGCGTCAGCACTTCCTAAAATGACTCTGGAGTTTTGTGTTTTTGTGTTGATACCTAAAAGAGTGCAAATACTACAGAGTAACGGGCATCTCTCAAAAATGCGGCAGTAATATAAAAACTTCTTATTTACCTGCTCAATAACATGTTTGGACATTCTGGAGTGTTCCAAACTGAAGACCTAAGCAGAAACCAAGAAAATAAAAAAGACAATAACAGTCAGATAATATTTGGTTTGTAAAAAAACAGTGCCCACACGGTTAAATCAGAGTACCTTTCTAGCTCCAAGCATGTGAGCAAACACAGGAAGCAGACTTCCATCACTGACGCCAAGACACACACTGTCCTCCCTCAGAACCTGTTGACGGCACAGGAGGTCATCAGAAAGCAATCATATCCCATATAGGCACACACAGCAACAAGCAAGTTCAAGCCCGTTGGTATTCAACAGAAAGAAGCAGTGACACAGACAAAATTAAAGTAGAAAGGAGCAGGTTTCAGACTTAACAAAGCTGAGCAATGCCACTTCAGCCAGTTTACTTCTCTTTAAAGAAGGAGTTGGAACAATTATTGATAATTTCTGAATGTTTCTGGTAGGCATGTTTAAGAGACAGCTTTAATCAGGATAAAATCCACTACCTGTGCCAAATTCCATGCTTTTTGCTCATTTCTGCACACAGGAATTTAAACCCTTATCAATGAACTGATGGATCTGACTCTGGTTGGCCATCACTTACACTACGCAGTGCGCTGACGTAGCTCTCTGTGCGCTTTCTGTCATTAAGTTCACCAAAGCGGGGACGAGTCCAAACCAGATGAGCTTGGCAGGTACAACATGGCCGAGGGGGGAAAGTGTCAGTCTGTGTGTCCTGTTGGCTGAGGACATCAACATATGGATCATTTAGAGCGTTTAAACTTTGTGATGTTGAAAGTGCTGCCAATTCTGTCAATCATGGAGAAGATAGATTTAAACAGTATTTCAAAAGTAAAGCAAAAACTTTAGAGCACACCGTCTCTGAGCTGCTACCTGTGAGACTGCAGGCTGAACCACAGACTGTAGTCATCATGGCACACAGTAAGACTCAGCTCCTCTCCTTCTGTCACCCTGCGCTCCTCAGACAGGAAGTACACACTCTGCATCCAGTGGTCCCGCCACTGCAACACACCACAGTGATCATCAGGGGCTGATGGGAGCCCGACTCCGAACATCAGAACATCATATAGTGTAACTCACAGGTGCCGTCTTTGGCTGTTGGTATGTCCAGCTAGGAGCCATGGTGCACACAATGCTTCCATCAGGATCCATGTCGAGGTCCCACCATGACAGGACGACCTGGGCCCGACCGCCCGACTGCGCCACAAACTGGCAGGGGTGGGACTGAAATGCGCTGCTCACTGGCTTACTGAAATCCACACTACAAAGGAAGGCAGAGTGCAGAGGATGTAAAATATTACTGGAAACACTGATGTTGTGAGGACGTAATTTAGTGAATGGGGGGGATTTTTCCTTTCATACAAGGATATAAGTGTGGTTCCCTCTTGATTAATTAATTGATTATAGAAAAAAGAATACCTGAACATGGTGCAGAGAGGACCCAGAGGGGTGAAGCTCTGAGGAGACACCTGACTCAGCTGGATGTCACACACTGAATGAGCGCCGGGGCAGTGGCCCACATCCTGCGGCGCAACCAGACGGGCCCCCTCCACCTCCACCTGCTGAAGCTGAGCCCAGCTCCACAGCAGCTCTGACTCCACCAGCTGGGCGTAGACAGTGGCTCGGTGAGGGACCGCCTCACACCCCCCCTGCAGGGTTGGGTGACACAAGAAGACAGATCAGACCACAAATCGGGGCTGAAGTTGTCTGACTTTCTATTATAAAAGCAACTGTAAAAATTCAAGCCCGGTGTCACACCTACAAATTAATGTCAGCCTACATATCATGCAAATACATTAATGCATAAAGACACACACACACACACACACACACACACACACACCTGGACCAGATGTAGGTGAGCATGTTCATAGCTGGGTAGTGCCCCTTCGCCTATCAGCTCTGTATCAAACAGCTCTGTGATAAGAACGTTGGCCTTTTCTTGCATATCTCCATCTGTATTACATATACATACAACACAAATTGAGTCAACACAGACTAATTAACGTCATGCTCTTGTTTGCAGAGTTTTCTCAAGACAACAATTCACAGAAAATCCCATTTATAATAGAAGAAACCACAGATGCCTGCAGCTTCCACCAATGATCAGACAAAAAGAAAAGAATGCCGGTATTCATGGTGCAGCAGTGTGTGTGTTTGTGTGGCTCTCTCTGACCTGGCCCAACGGTGACATCAGTGGAGTGTTTGTTAATAATCTTGATCTTTTCTGAAAAGCCGTTCTTCTCCACAATTCGCTGTGCTGCCTCAGCCATGGGCTTAAAAACCTGTGGACACAAATGAAACTGAGACCATGCAGCTGCGTCATATCTGGGATTTGTGACTGACGGATGTAAGTGACAAGAGATAAGTGTCCTATGGTGACGGGTTAGGGTTATGTGGACTCTTTGCTCCTGGTGATGTACGGTCCTCATTCGGTGAAATACAAGGAGAGGATGTCTACCTCCACAGCATAGCAGAAGTCAGCTCCGGCAGTGACAGCCATCATGGACAGAAGGCCTGTTCCTGTCCCAATGTCAAGGATGATGACCTTCTCACCCCGAGCCTTTACTCTGGCTACAGCTGCCCGGATACCCTGGTAGTACTTCTTGTTCTGAGGTCAGAAAGTGCATCAGTTGTGTTAGTGCTGAAGAAGACAAGATTTAACAAAATGGGTATGGTGCCTAATTGTACTAATCTAATAACTTTGAATATTTTTTACCTGATCTTTGTATTACTGAAGTCAGTTAACTTTTCAATAAAAAACATTATTGACTGCAGTATAAACTGCATTTGCAACATTATGAATATGGATCATATTTGCACGTTTAGACAGTCTTAAAGCAGAGGTTGGGTTACTGTTTTCATGTACTCACCCTGTCATGGTCATGCAGCATATCTGCATAACAGGACCTGGAAGATCAACATGCAAGACTGATCATCAGGACAACAGATTCTTAAGACTTTTTAAGGGATGCTTCTCAGAAATGTTTGTTATGGTTAAAATATGACGAGCGTCTGACATCATTTAGAAATCCTTTAATCTCAGAACTCATTCATCGGTGTGACTCAGCAGATATGAACATAATTAACCGCTACATTTGAAAAACACATGATAATGTATGACAGTATATTCTTGCAGGAGCTTTAATTAACTAGTTTATGCACAGCAGGTTAACCCTCATATAAAGTAGCCAAAATACCGTTAGCTTAGCCTGCTGACAAACGAAAATAATGAGTGGAAAAATCAAAAATACAGATTGTTTGTGGATTTCTAAACTTAACAATTCCTTTCAGCATACATGGCAGTCCGACAGAAAGCACAGTTGTTATTAGTCTTGTACCATGATTTTGACATGTTTCGGAAAGGTTGCATTATAAAAATTTCTCTTGTCCACATAAAAAAACATTAAAACGTGTGTAATTTCTCTCGGTGTGATGTTAACTACCTGGCTATCTCCTGATGGTAGTCATATTCCTCGCTCTCCTCCACCCAGTCTAAAGCCCCTGTGGCGGGGTTGGCTCTCCCGCAGAAGGTCTTCATCTCTGCGACAACCTCTACGAAAGTGCGCTATGATGTGCTGCTTTTAAAGTCTAATTTTGCAGGGAAATATTACAAAAGTTTGACAGTAACATGGGTTACAGAGACAGCGTTGTTCCAGTGGAAGCGGCCATCTTTCCCAGCGACGTCACAATCTCTTTAGGTCACGTGACTGGCATTTTTTTTTTACCTGTTTTTTTCTTTGTCTTTATTAAAAAGCATAAACAGCATATCTTACAGTATATATATATGCACATTCCCACAAGAAAAAAAGAAAAAAAAATATTTTATAATGTATTTATTTTAGGATTTATGTGATAGAGTTTACAATGTGCTTTAGAGGCTGGCTTTGAGACAGGAATCACTATTCATACTGAAATTGCAGAATACATAAATACAATAAATACACACACAAAAAAAATCAGATTGAAAACACCCAGTATCATCAATGATAAAAGATACAATCTGATAAACTAAGAAATACAAAGAAATACAAGTTTATAATAATAAAAAAAAACCAATTGAAGTCACAAATTAGCAGCCTGACTTCCTCAGGTAAGATGTTTACAGTGCAGAAGCCCTCACTGTAAAACCGTGTTTAGCCTTGAGTCCAGACTAAAACATAATGATACTTTAATAAAACTGTGTTTACATCCTTCAAGTCAAATACTGTCTGCTGTGCTGCTAAATGTACAATGCTTCTATCTTTCATACTGCAAAACAATCACACAGATTAGCACTACGTACTGGATCTTTAGTTTTATGTTGTAATTGTTGTTTGACTTTTCAATGAGTTCACCAGAAATTTGGTTTTGTTTTGATTGTATTTCAGCACTTGGCAACCTTGCAATAATCATCATCCAGTACAAAGATATTGATTTGTCAAGTCAAAATATATTGTTTATTTCTCCATCAGGAACTAGGAGGATTTGCAGTGGAATACATTCAGAAATAAGACATTCAAGTAGACCTTGATTATCCTAAAGCTCTTCAGTGACTGTCTTTTGGTGTTTTCAGTTATTGTCAGGATTCAGAAAGGTGTCACAAGTTCCTGATTACTTGTCTTCAACAGCTGATATTGGGTTATGTTCTTGGATTTTGAAACATCTGCTTCTAAAAGCGTCTGCTGCCACCTGAACACACTGAATGCAAAGGAATTTGCTGATAGTGTTAAAAGCATTTGTCCAGTTGAAAGTACTGTAGTATAAAATCATTTATACAATCGTTTATGGTAAACAGCAAGTTGATTCTTTATAGACCATCATCCATTTGAAATGTCACACAGGAAACAGAGAGCTCTTCATGTAGTTTGCTGACATTTCTGAGTGACATAAAAGAAGTTTTCAAGCAGTTACAGTTTTTTGTTTACAGATGCTAATTGCAACTTTAATGTGTAAATCTAGTTGAATTATTAGCATAAATAACTGAGAAACATGACAAAGGCAGCAGTAAAGCAGCACTTGGAACCAATTTAACTGCAGTTATTGTCTCACAGAATCAGAACTTTACCGGAGAAATGAGTTTTAACTGTAGTTAGACCAGGATCCGGAAGTCAAATCCCTGACAAACTATAAGGGAAGGAAATGGAAATAAGAAACTGTCCCGTTGCTCAGCAGATAGTGTTTAAGTGTATTTGAGCAAGGCCCTGATCCCCCTTGGATAACAACGGAAGACAGTGATGCCAGCATTGAGCAGTTCCCATTGATGACATGTGAAACACTGTGAGTGTGAAGGAAAGACAAGTAACTCAGTTGTTTCTTCCTGGAAACGTAGAAAGTGACAGAATCCTGCATATGTCAGTGTAACAGTGAACTATGGACCTCTGGCCTGGTGACTTCACCCTGAATTTAATTCGCAAAGACTGAGTTCAGACTGCACTTTCAGTCCCTGTCATGCACACTTAGCAGTGGGCAGACAAAAGACCATGGTTGAGGGAGGCACCAGGATGTCTGTGAAGATGGGCCGGTATCCTGCAGGCAGAGGGGGGGTGCTCTGCTCCAGCAGGTCAAGCACAGCCCCTCTGATGTCCCTGGACACATCACCACGGACGTCCAGCAGCACAGACACATGCTCTTCACTGAGGGAACAGAAAAACATGTAGGTCCAATGCCTGATCTGCTCATAAAAACCAGTATGATAATGCTGTCAACAAAGTATTTATGATTTGCACTTGGGAGAAATAGTAGCAATCTAACTGGTGTATACAATACCACTTATTTATAAATACTATATGATATTTTAACAGCTACTCTACTGTGGATGTCAGATTACCTGATGTCTGGGTATTTGGCTGCGAGTCCAGATACTTCCAGAGATAGCATGGCAGGGTCTTTCAGCCGGATGAAGTCAGCCAGGACGGGCAGTAAGGCCAAAGGATTCACTTCAGGCACTGAACCCTCGCCCTCCTACAGACACAGAGGCTTTGACTGATGTGGGACTTTGAGTGTAGATAAAGAAATTAATTCATCTGACTGAAGCTGTTTTTGGCTTCATGGGACCATCATGTGACACTAAGATACAGGATGCCAGTGCTACTACTACAATATATATATTTTTTATGTATCAGCATCAACAATTAAGTATTCATGTGTACTCTAGTCATAATTTTGCCAAAAAATCAGGTCATGGGCTCTCAAAAAAAAGAACTGCTGTAGAATTGATGATTATTTTAACATCTGCAGGACACCATGTTTCTGCAGAACACTGAAGTGAGTAAATGAACTTTTCTAAGCCATGACAGAAAGAGTCAGGTTCTCCTCACCAGGCCGTGGAAGATTTCTCTGAACTGCTGGTCATCTTGAACCATCTGCTGGGCGAGCTGCTTCCTCTCCTCAGTGCTGCGACACACCAGCCTCTTCTGCATCAGAGCACGGACGTACTCCACCACCATCAGCCACTGGGCCTCCTCCTGCAGACGCTGCAGACACAAAAATCAGATTCAGCAGGCCACATAAACAAGGTTTAGAGCAATGTCAAGCAGTTCAAGTGTGGATGTGGAGGTTTTGCTACACACACTGTTTTGATGAGATACATTGCTGGGAGTTACTGTAAGAGTTGTATTCACTGCATTTGATTCAAGTTTTATGGAGTCTACATGATTAACTAGATCATGTCACTTTGTTGTGTGAACCAGAATTGCCAGTTTAATATACAAATTTAATGGCCCTAATAAATTGATGGGATTAAGAAACCTGTGCTAATAATTATCAGTGCCATTTTTCTCTGAATTTATAAAGAAGTGATTCTGTGTTTACTGTAGATTTAACTGTAACTCAGACTCAAGATGTACATTCAATTTATGTTATACTTTTGTCTGACATGACACTTCCACCTGCACTGTGGGGACAGAAACAGAGCATAGTTGTGACCTGTCGACAGGGAGGACGAACGCGGCTGTAGAGGTCCAGGTGGCGCTCCAGGACACTGCAGAGTTTAGGGGTGGGGTCTCCCTGGACCAGCCAGGTTCGGGTCAGCAGGCCTGGGAGGAAAGGCTGAAGTTCCAGCAGAAGGTGATCCATCACCAGGCGACACGCCCGTCTTACCGCCCGGTCCAGAGCTGCCAGAGGGTTGGGAGGGGTCCGAGAGAACTGACCCGCCGACCGAGATGACTGCTGCTGCTGCAGACTCTCTGTGGACTTTCTGCACCGAACACAAAGGAAACATATGATTTCATTCAGGCCTGTGCTTGTTATTCCCTTGACTTAAATTAGCTTGTTTTTGTCCACTGGCAATTACATGGAAATTGAAAAATGTTCTCTGAAATCCCATTTATTTGTAAGCAGCACAATTTGACTGTCGATGAGTGTGGATTGACAAAATGCAACAGAATATCAGGTGTTTCTGTTTTTAGCCTCTGCTGGTGAAAAGGTTTTGTCCAACTGTTTTCCTTGGCACAGACAAGAAAGTGATCCTCTCTTTCTCTAGTCCTCTGGCATTTTGTTTATAAATTGAACAGAAAGTTGCTACCAACATCACAACAATGCTTGTCAACATTATATTAGAGTATTCTGAGTTGAGAAACTGGCCAAAATTTGGCTTAAATTTGTGTAATAAAGCCGTGAAAGCTTTGTCAAGGGGTTAATTCACCACCATTCTGTCTTTATCTCACTTGAGGATGATGCAGTTGCTGATGGAGGCCAGCAGATAGTGGAGGTAGAACTTGTTTTTGTTGTTGCTCGGCTCCCTGCGATGCTCCTTTCCAAATTCCACAAGTGCTTCTCGAAACCTGTGATGTGAAGGAATGAAAGTTAAAGTGAAGACCTGTCCAAACCCGTCTGATACATACTGCAAAAAATAAAGGTGGACAGGCAGTCAGAGGCTCTATTTGCACAAATGCAAACCTGTTGAGGAGATTCTCCATCTCATACAGTCCCATCTGTATCGTCTGATCTCGTAAGGATTCTCCTATCATCAGAGCTACTCGAGCGTTCTCCTCCAGCATCTATGGCACACCCACAAACAAAACAAACAAATTACACAATATGATATGACACATCCAGACTGAAGAAATACACACATCGCAACACTTAGGTGTAGGTGTGACTGTGGGTGTGGCTGTGCTTCTTGTGTATCTGTATCTCATGGTTCACCTGCGTAATGATAGTAGGAAGGCTAGTTTGGTAGAAACCTTCGTGGTCTGTATCTGGTTCCTGGTCTCTCTGC
The DNA here is from genome assembly GCA_029783645.1 of Ctenochaetus hawaiiensis. Classification (NCBI taxonomy): domain Eukaryota; kingdom Metazoa; phylum Chordata; class Actinopteri; order Acanthuriformes; family Acanthuridae; genus Ctenochaetus; species Ctenochaetus hawaiiensis. The sequence continues at coordinate 5,465,002 of JAPZDY010000023.1, forward strand.
CAGTCCTGCAGCTCCACCTGTAGAGCTTTGTGCATCCACTCTGACACACTCTTCTATAACAGAAATGACATGGACACACACATTTAATGTTTTCAGCGTAAAAATTCAGGAACCACTGTGTTCCTCAACACATCATATCACTTTTTTTGTGGGTCCTACACAATTTTAATTTGATAATTCCCAAATTTCTCAAGTTATAAATTTAAATTTAGGTAACACAGGTAATCAATAAATCCCTTTCCAAAACAGCATATACATATAACTGTAATAGAAATTAATCAGGGAAATGTTGGAATATTTTATTTGATTGACAATTAACACAAAATGTGTGGTCCTACGTGCATAAAGACTCTATTTGACTCACTCGAACGCTCTGCACATATTTGTTCTGCAGCTGTTCCAATCTCTCGGTGCTGATGAGAGGTCCCAGTTCTTCCTTTTCCATCTCAGTCACCAGCTCAGGATGACCCATCATGTCTGGGCTATCATAGCAAGACTGTCAGAGTCCAGGCTTATATGATGGTTAACAGTATCTAACAGTGGCTTTCAAAATGAGCTCAAAAAGCTTGTGATGTTAAATGTTAAATAAAAAAACACATAATTTTGCATTAATAAAACTGAAAGAATGAATAGTATTTCACAGAAAGCAAAGATTTAAGAGAAATAACTCCGGTTTATTACAGCTCTGAAGAATTTTACCAATTCAGGTTAGATAACAATTTCAAAAGATGGCAGCTGTTCCAAATGACATGTACCAAATGATAATGGAAGGAAAGAGATATGGGAGATGAAGTATCCATTCAAAATAACCAGTTGCATTTGAAATAAATATACTATAAGAGTCTTATCCAGCTGAGCCAAAGGACTGTTCAGGTTCATGTCTAATTTCTGGATTAATTTTATTATCCACTCACACAATAAAGAGGTTTTTATTTGCTTAAATATGTCCGATCGACGTGAGAAATTCAGTTACTTCAAATTCAAACTTCCCTTGTTCTTAATGTAGATGTAGCTACACATTACATTAACTATATGGAACAGATGAACAAAGAATAAAATACAGCATGTGTGCAGTTCATGGACCTCACCTATTGTAGATGTGTAGCACCCAGTTAAGAACGGCAAAGATTTCTCCACTCTCCAGGTCCCAACTGCTAACCTAGGCCACAAGTACAACTTACATGTGTATCATGAGGTGGACAGTAAACAGCTAATCATAGCTATGATTAACCTTTAAAGTCCAGTCAGTAGTTGTCAAAGAGAAAACAACAGCCAATAAGTATAATTAACTCAGTGTGGTCCATTATTAGGTTGTATTTAAGTCTCATGACTCTTACTGTATTACATGTTATATGATGGCAGATGTAATTGTCTCTGACTTGTGCTTCACAAAGTGAGGAGTCATGTGATGCAACATTGGTTTATTTCTCTCACATGACTGACCTGTGCCAGGTGAGTCTGTAAACAGTGGTGGCTGGCTTTAAGGTAGGCTCCGGTCAGCTGGTAGTGTGGCGGGACACAGTGCTCCAGCAGGTGGCGTACAGTGGCCAGGTCAGCCATGATGCTGTGCTGGAGAGCAGAGAGGTGGCCTGCTAAACCCGGCCCACGTGTATGCAGGTAGGAAACGCTGCGAAACCGTGCAGAAACCGCCTCCTCTAGTACCTGAAAGAAAAGAAATATGAGAAAGTAGAGGCTGTTTACAGGCAGGTTTTAAAGTATGTAAGAATGCTCTGATGTGATTAATATTTTTTTAACAGCTTTTGTTTCCATGAAAAGTAGAATAGATGAAAGTACCTCTACTATTTCTTTTTCATTGAAAAATTTTTGGCTAGTAAATCACAATTCTCATGCTTTGCCCACAGCTGCTTCTTGCATTTGGTCAATGGCTGACTGAAGAAATACTGGAGAAAATTAGCTCCATGTTTGAAACTCAGAGGCTCAAACATGTGAGGAACTCAGATAAAGAGTGTGTTGTGCAGCAAAATCAGCAGCTAGTAGATGAATCGGAACGGTGAAAGGTGTTGTTGTTTCTTAGCTTGCAGCTGAATGACACAGTGCTAGTTTTTGTTTACTGTCACTTCCTGTGCTGTCACATCTGTGCAGGAGGTTTCACGTTTCTCTGCCTTCAATTGGCTTTCAAATTTGTGAATACGTGCACAGACATCGCCTCCTTCAGGAGAAGAATGTAAAAACATCTCTCTAATAACAAAGTTTGCACAGACATAAGGCAGTGCAGTCAAACCATCAGTGATATTATCATAAGACAAACACCTCTCTGAGTGGAGGTGGGCTGCTAATATAATGATACATTCAAAAGGGGAAAACTAGGTCAAAGTTGAAGTGTTATGTTTGTTTCAGCTGGTGCTGACCTTGAAGAAGCATGCTCTCCAGCAGCGAGGTCGTCCTGGTGGAAGGGGCCTGGCGTTGCCTCTGGTCCCCCCTCTCTCCTCCAGAAAAGCTCGGTCCAGGGCCTCCTCCCGCTCCACTATCCTCACCGCTGAGACAAATGGTGTGGGGTTTTGTCTCGCCAGTGCCAGAGCGCTGCTCACCACAGCCCACAGCTCCTTACCTGAGGGGACCAGTGATCAGCAGTGGATAGAAAAGGAAATTAACTGTCAACGTGGTGGAACGTTTAACAGCTTAAGACATATTAGAGATATCTTCCTCAGGTGTTGGTGAGTGACCAGAAACATGACCTTCCATGAATGTTTCTGTTAGGAGTCTACCGGATGTGATAACAGATAACCTTTTGCTAAAATGTTTGCCAAAACAAGTCAGTCAGATTAAAATATGTCAGTGTTATTGTGCTGTTAGCCTTTTCTGCTTCCTCTAAACGGCCAAAAGAAAGAAGAAAAATCTACTGGTTGAAACTTTTCCAGGAGCAATTTTCTATTCAAGCTAAAAAAAACTGATAAGCTCTTATACGTGATAATCATATATTATTATTCATCACAGTTCCCAAACTACAATATCTTGTTAGTTGTCATTTTTTTGTCCTCATTAATCAAATACAGGAGTTCCAGGTGCTTTTTTGACACTTTACTTTTTCACAAACTTTTCAAATATATTAAAAATTGTTTAAACACAAACAGCCAGGTATTAACTTGGTCATGATAAATTACATTCCAAAATCAGTAAATGTCTTATTTAAATCAAGGAAAGTCAAAACCAGAGAGTAGTAAAGCAAGAATTATCAAGGTTTTAGTGCCAACTTTTAAAGTCCCTCACTGTTTTAAACTCTTACAGCCTCAGAGATGTCTATGTTGGTACAAAAAATGATTAATAAGGTACTAAGTGCTCAGAATCCCCCCTTTTTGTGGAATGGGGGCACTTTTGATATTGAGATTGTTTGGCCTTATTATGCACAAAAGTCATGCACATCATCATCATCTTCTTTAAGGAGCAAACAACATTTTAAATCATGGATGTGTATAGATAATGAATTTGCAGAGATTTTTTTTTAAATCTTTATATACACTAAATATGTGGCATTATAACCACAGACAGAGGAAAATACAGTTGCCATGTATGATATGATTGCTTTTGAACCAAAGCTGTCGACCCCCCTTGTCTACAAGATCTCCTTACCGAGGGCGTCCACCAGCTGCCCGACACCAGAGAAATATTTGGCCACCAGCTCCTGGTCTTCTGTGCTGAGTGAACTTCCTGCAGCCCCATGGAGCTGCCAGAGGATGTCGTCCTGCCAGTGTTCCAGATCCATCAGCCGGGCGTGGGCCTCCAGGAGACGCCGGGACTCCACCAGACGCCCTGTCTCCAAAACCATGCTCCGTACTGCAAAGATCAAGGATGAGGGCATTTTTTTATACACACTGTCAACAATTTATGTAGTAACCTTTTGCTACCACTTGGCACTGTTAGAGAGTGAAGATGCATATTTCATCAGTAAATGATTTTAGGTCTCTGTGTCCTCAGAGCAGCTTCTCACCAGAATAAAGTCGTGGCAGATTGCTGACGGCAGCGAGGAGCTGACAGTGATTGACTGACACTTCTCTCAGCCTCTCCAGAGACTTCACCCCCTCTGTGTTTCCGTTGGACTCCAGTCCTGCTCTCTTCAAAGCCTGTGACACCTCCTTCAGCTCGGCTCGGGCCTCTCGGAGCTGCTCCAGACCCCAACCGACCCCCTCCAGGTATGACTGGACCATGGACTGGAAGGACGGCAGCAGGAACATGCAGCAGCACAGTGGTAATGATTAACAGGAACATCTGGGGCACATCCATTGTGTCAACAGTGTTTTGTATGTGTGTGTGTTTCATGTGTCACCTTGAGCCTGGTGTGTATGGAGGCTGTTCTCTGACTCTCTCTCTTCCTGTACTGGCTCAGACGCTCCAGATGCTCAGGTCGGCAGAAAACACCTGACGCCCACTTCAGGGCAGCACCGCGGGCCAAACACTCAGCCCTCTCCACCTCTGGCCACACCTTCGCCATGGGCATCGAGTCTGATGGGAGAACAGACAGCACAGGAGGGACAGATGACATTATGAGGCTTGGATGTAAAAAAATAATGGAGAATAAATCAATGTAATAAAAAACATCTATGTTATATGGATTTAATAAGTAATATATCTTAAATAAAACAACAATACTGTACTATCCATGTATTTATATAGTTAATGTACTGGACTTCATTCTAAGTGCTAAGGTAGACTGAAATGAAGAGAAAAAAGGTAAGTTTTCAGCTCTGATCGGTCAGTTCATGCCTCAACACATTTTGATGGTTTTCTTCAAATTACCCTTTTCAGTTTGTTGAAAGGCACACACAGAAGGCACACTGTAGAAAAGTACTGTCGTAGCATCAGAGAGCAGGCTACCTGGTTCATCATTGTGATGGGGATTATGTCTCTTTTAAGTAAAATGATTCATTTGGCTTATCTTTTCAAAAAGAGTCGTCTCTGTCAGTTTTCCATTTAGTACAATGTCTGGCATTAATCATTCAGTTAAACCTGGCAATGTCATGATTGATATGTGTGCATATAACGCTTAAATTATGCAAATGTAATTATACTTTACCTCATAATTTACAGAATACCATAATTTTACAGTATACTTGGTACAAAACCTTTACATTAAATTGGAAATGTCAAAAACTATTCCACATGTGTATTGAATGTTTTATCTGTTTTGCATGTTGGCTACCGCAGAATTATACAGAAGTCTCACCATGACTTGGTCTTAATGTTATTACTAAGTGAGCTGCTTCCTGATTGTATTTTAAAAAATATGCTTCAGGATATTTTAGGATATTAGGATATTTTCTCATATCAATTTATTAAAAAAATAGGAAGGAAAAAGCAATGGGCTTTTAAAAGGGAGCCGTATCCCATCATTCACTTATTTGGCCTGCTCACTGAAACAACTTGTTCATGGATGACACATCAGCAGTTTATCAGTTCACGTCTAAATATCGTAAACCAGACACCACACTCAGACATGTGCAAAATAAACAGTCTGGTCATATCTGGCACATCAAACATGTACAACATCTGCACTAGTGCTCATTTCTGCCTGAGAATCAGCCAGTGTGCCTCCACATTATGACACCTTCACCATGAGCCCGTGTATCATGATGCTCTTAGAATGTGAGTATCTTTACCTGAAAGGCCATTTCTCTATTACCATTACAAATGCACACTGTTTTATTACATGGATCAGAAGCCGTCATACAGTAAATCTGACCATAGCTCAGGACATCATGTATTAACTAAACTGATCATTAGGTAAGATAAGCTCCTTCAGGAACTGGATGGCAGTTTTCTGAAGGAAACCCTGTATTTCATTTGATCAGAACTGAACAGGCTTTACCCCAAATGGATAAGGACCTTTAATATGTCTCAGTATTAAAAATCTCAAACTGTACAACCAGAGGAAGAGGAAATTATCTTTTGCAACTGGGGCACATCCTCCCCTGTGACAAAAACCCCAGAAATGGCCCGATTATCTGCTAAGTGACGTTGAACTTACTCACCAATGTCATTTCTGCAAAGCAGCTCAGCCTCTAAGAAATGTTTTAAGAGATAAAATCAAGTTTGCTGAGATAAAGGGTTTTTTTCTCGCTTGGGAAGTTTTCCATAAAGAGTGACTGTGTATTGCATTATTACATTTTTTTAATAAACTGTTTTCCTCTACAAGCTCAAGAAAAGTACACCCTGGATTTTGTTATAGCTCCCAAGATTGCCTCCAAATGTTCTCCCCCACTCTCCCATGCATTTTCTGTTGAGCAACCAACTACATCATCCACAAAAAGAGAATTTTGAGCAAACTAAGCAGCAGCAGTGTTGATATGAATGGGATATGCTGCACAGTCTGAGTCAAACATTTCAGTGCACCACAATGGAGAGGTTCTTTATAAAGCAGAGAGAAGTGAGGCTCTGTTGCTCTGTCGACCAGTCAGGTGAGCAGGATATCATTTCTCATCTGTTAGTCAGCCAGACAGGCAGGCGTGCAGCCATTAGAGTCGCATGACATGACAAAACTTCCATTTGAATTACGCATCTTAATTGGTTTTTACTGAATATTGTTCTGCTCAGTGACTCAGCGAAGAGTAATATGTTGTTGGTCGCCAGCATTGAGCGGTCTCTCTGTGATGTCAGGGTTAAAAGTTGAGTTGACTGTGTTAAGATAATCGTCTAACAGTCGTAGGTCCAGGAGAGTTTAGTGTGTTGACTTTGTGTGTGTGTGTGTGTGTATGTGTGGTGTAGATGTTTGAATGTCTCCATTACACAAACAGGGCTGTGTCTGTCTCAGAGGAGGTCATGGGACACTGCCATCTCCACCAAGGACTAAATCTGAGCGCTGAAACATCATCATCAGCAACTCTGTAAAACAAAAACCCCTCGGAGCTCACAGTCAGGACAGTGATGAGTGTCTGGAAACTGGTGCTGCAACAGCACAGTGATAAACACAACTGCGCAGAGGACAATACAGCAGTTACTCACGACTGTCACACCATAATGCTGCTGTAGTGGCGCGTTGGTATGGAAACCAGGCTTATGGTGGAGAATTACAGCTGTACTGACTGCAACACAACAAACAGGCCTACAGACGTGGACCTTTGAATAAAATGCTAAATAGTTTTTATTCAAATATTCAGAGTCTTTAAAGGGACATTTCTCCCCTTGTCTATATGTTAATTTGTTAATTTCCTAGTAATAGTGAAGACAAAAGATGCTACTGAGCTGCACTATGGGAAGTGAAGGATCCATGTTTTTCGGAGTTTGACCAATAGTAAATAGTAAAAGTCAGGATATCTCTGTTTCTGTAGTTATCACCGTTCTGTTGATAACCTGTCCCTTCAAAATACTCCAGACTTTATAAACTGCCAGACAGTCCTTCTAAATTAGGCTTTTTTTCTTTCTAAAATAAATAAAATAAAATGTACAATTCCTTTCTTCCTTCTCAGGGTAGAAATATATTAGAAATTGCTTATTTTCAAAGTTTACTGTTGCAGCAGATGTGAAAATCTCCCCACATTTATTTAATAGCTACTGTGAAACTGTCATCATCAGCAGCATCAGCAGGAGCAGATGGAGTTTACCCAGTGTCTTTAAAGTGTTAAAATATTGATGATAAATGGAAATGTAAACATCTACTATTTCATGACCAGACAACAGTCCATTAAAACATCAGATCTGTTTATGGCGATCATATGATGGGGTTGAAAATCAGATTTTAAACATGAAATCAAGGGTCAGTGCTGGCCCACAAATCAAAACATCATTCAAATCGAATACCTGAACGATTCAGTCTCAGAGGGGTTCATTCATTTACCCCCTGCACGGCTCCGGCTCCAGCTGCTGAGAGACTTTGGAAGAAGTGGGTGTTGGCCTTTTAGCAATGTTGTCAACAGACAAACACTGCATTTCTGTGCATGTGTGTGTGTTCAGTTAGTGTGTCCCCTTACCTTCTGGTTTGTCACCAACATTCTTCTGATCCCCTGCTGACATTGAAGTTCAGTTTCCGGCTGCCCGTCCGCCCGACGAGTCTCCTTTTCCCTGAGGGCTGACACTGAGGGTGCCCAGGGTGCAACTCTGGCAGAGGAGGGTGAAGAAAGACACAGATGAGGCAGAGGAGAAGAGGAAGAAGGAGAAGAAAGGGTGGAGGAGAGAGGGCACATATCCATTCTACTGACGGCTTTCCTCTTTTTCCTCACACACACTCTCTCTCCCAGACACATCCTCTGCTGAGAGGCCGGCAGGAAAGGGAGGGAGCTGGGGGAAGGAGAGGGAAGAGAATAATGCTGGAGAGGAGGAGGGAGGGTGAGGGGAGAAAGGGGCAGGGATAGGGAGGGTATAGGGACATATGCTGCATTCAGGGGCCTGCTGGGAAGATGGAATAAATACTTTTAGATCATTTAATTGACCTCAGCTTTCTAATTACAAAGCTTTCAGCCATACTGTCTTCATCAGACAGAAAATATTGTGTTGAAAAAGTCTTAACAGCTACTTAGCTTAGATGTAAACACATCTATCACCATGACAACTGTGCTAACCTTCTGAAGAAGACCATGTGATAAAAGTTGAAAGCTCCATTGGGAAAAAAACTGGTAAGTAAACCATGAGTTTGTATTGTTTTGACTATATACTGTTTCCAAGATTGAACTATAATCTGTTTCTACATAGAAACTTTAACATGTTAAAGTAAAAGTGTAACATTTTGGGAAATACTCTTTCTCAGTTTTGTCGCTGGGAGTTAGATGATGTGCAATGGCGTAGCTTATTACGAAGACTGAAAACAAGGGGGGAACAGCTAGGCTGCTCCTGTAACCAAGGGTAACAAAATCTGCCCAGCAACAGCTGTACAGCTCACTAATCACCTTGTTATATCTCACTTGTTTTCTTCACACAAGAGTAAGAAAGACATGTTTTACACGTTACTGTGTTTATACAAATAGCATGAGTCAAGGTCTGAAATTGAAACACTAAATTAAGATTGTTTTCATATTCAAGTAATTAGGGTTTTTTTTGCCCTACAGGACGCTAAAGGCAGCGTGAGATAGAGAGAGAGAGAGAGAGAGAGAGAGAGAGAGAAGGAGAGATAGTTATGGGAGGGGACCAGCAAAACAATCCAGATGGTGGCAGAGGGGGTGAGGGATGGGTGGGGGGGTTTGCGGTAAGTGGACCTGGTGTTCCACAGAATCTCAGGGGAGTCTGAAAATCTCCATGACTCCAAATGGGAAATCAATTGCACACACAGTTACAGGAAGAAAAAATATATAATGCATAAGTCATTAGCCTACAGCCCAATGTAAAAGAAGGGGAGACAAAGGAGCCACAGAACTAATGGAGTCCATGACTGCTGTTGTTTCACTGGTGTCAGTAAATGGTTTAAGCCAGACTTCTGTCATGATACTCATAACTCCATTATTCAGTCGTTAACCTTTTAACAGCAGGCAGGTAAACAATGTGGCTCTATTATTGATGCTGAACTAAAAGAGTTGAATTTTTCCACTGAAATAAAAACAGACGGTGTCATTGAACCTCTCTGATCCTCTGCAGCTGTTTGACCAACGCCAGCTACCACCACTAAGGGGAGATTGTTTATTAAGTCCTCTGACCTCGTCGCCCTGTTTACGCCTCTAAACTTCCCGGACCTCTTCAAAACAAAACACAAAGTGTGCCAAGTGGCCCTGAGGCTGGAGCCAGCACAAACATGCTATTCGGAGGGAACATGGGAGCATCATTCCTTTAAAGCTGCACTTCAAATTTCCTCATGCAATTTTAAAATTAGTGTGTGGGAACACTGTGAGCTTTCTTTGAATAACAAACTGGATCTGAACAAAGGAGGAAATTGTGAAAGAACTAAAATTTGAGAAAGCTTGCATAGTTTGTGACTGATATGAGTTACTGGATAGTAGTGACTGTACATAAATTAATGCGGTGGGAAGGGAACATTCATGTTTCACTTCATGAAAACAGCCAAACCTTCCAACAGTGAATTTCTTTGGGCCGTTCTTTGACATTTTTCCAGCATCTCAAAATAAAAAAGCATAAATAATGAAGGAGGATGTACGCTAATGTAAATGTGCAATGACTGACCACTTGACCACCTGAGGTCAGTGGAAACAAGCTGCAAACCCAACTGTCGTATCATCAGCTTATAAACTGACAGAGTGAAATGGTTGGCATGCAGGCCTCAGCAGATATGAAACAACATGAGCATCCATTTAAAGTCCTGTTTCTGACCTTCTGAAAAATGTTATTATGTTTTGGTTTGGTATTCATAAGCACATGAGAAAAACATCTGGCTCTTGGCTGCTGAGTGCTTCACTATGTTCACCAGCTAGCTGCTAATTCTGTCTGCTGTTTGTTACTGAGTAGGAAGATTACAATAGGTTTTTTTTTTGTTTTGTTTTTGTTGAAAAATTGCTAAGAGCAAAGTTGCAAACAAGGAATGTTATTTTCCTCTTTTGAGGAAATTAACCTACAGACCCTTATTCTCTTTATTCTAAGAGCATTAAGACCACAGGAAGAAAAATATGTTTACTGAACAAAAGAATCAATACTGGTTTTATACTTGTCTAACCCTCATCGTGTCAGCTTGGTTTCCTCTTTGTTTGTCACAGTCTAAAGACCACCCTCCTCAGTATCATCTCTTGTGTCTTCACTACAAAGGAACAGCTTCCTCCAGAGCCATGTAAGGAACAGAGGGTGACATGGCAGGATGTTGTGCAGAATGTATTCCAGTCAGGGTGGGACCACCTCACCGAGGGCAACAAGGCCGCTGACATGCTGTGCTTCAGTGTTGACCAGCAGGGTTGTGTTGACAGCAAGGATCATCGCTCTCCAGTTTCTTCCCTTCTGTTCTGGCGGCTCAGTCACTACCTCTGCTGCAGATCAAATAATGTGTACAAATCTGTGTGTCAGCTGAGAAAAAAAACATGCTTTCGAGCTTTCATTTGCATTAACCCTGTGTACTGAACTTATAGCTGTAAAAGCTGCAGAAGGTGACAAACCTGCAGAAATCCACTGCGCTGCCTATCACCCAGGGTGTAAAAACACTGAAACAGCCAGTGTTGCTGGTTTAAAACAGCTGCATGTGTGTCCTGAATGCACAATCAAGCCCTCCCCTCTTCTTGTTGTTGTCATCACCTTGAGCTCCATAACAGCCAGCAGCGTCTCCGCCCAGAAGAGCTATGGGACGAACAGGAAGTCTAATTCTAGACCACTTCCTGTGACATTCCTGACCTGAGCTGTCTTCCTGCCAGACTCTCTCAGATCTATTATTCCACCAGAGTATGTAAATGTATATAGAGAACAAGAGCCTGAGTCTAAAGGGATGGGAAGTAATTTAATCTATTCTTGAAGTCTGGGATATCTGTTTGAATTGACATTGTGCTCTAAATTTAACTTCTGCTACTTGGGAAAATTCTGAATACTAGGGTGTTAATATAAACGGTAGGTGAGTACTTATATATTAGACATATTGGAAATTTCATAACATCACTTAAATGCAAACCTGTATCAGTCAAGTTCATCAATATAAGTTGTTTTTATATAATCATTTCAATCTGTTTATTTACTTATTTATTTATTGGTGCAATCAATTAAATGCATTAGAGTTTACATGAATAACATTTATGTGAAAGTGACAGACTGACAGGTGGAAATACATTGAAAAGAACAGTTCATTGGAAAGAACAGACTACATTCATATTAGCAGCAACACTACAGGGTTCACTTTTACCTCTCCCATTCAAACTTCAATCAGTTTTTGTATTTAACCTTTTATATAAGTAACTCCAGTTCAAAAGGGTTTCACAGATGTCAGAAAAGCATGAAAAGAGAACAAGTGTAGAGTGAAACATATTAGAGAAAAAAAAAGGTTTTAAAAAAAGAAAACATGAAAAAATATGAAATTATATAAAATAAATTTGAATGCTATATTAAAATGGAGTTAGATATGAGCACGACACCCCAAAAAAAGATAAAATGCAAAGGAAAACATACCAAAACAAAACAAAACCAAATCAAAAATCATAAAATTGATAAATGTCTTCCAGCCTAATTGCTGCAAAAACATACAAACAAACCCAATGATATTTCCACCTTCAATGTAGCAAAATATGTGCAACCAGACCTTTCTTAGCACGGACACAGCACTGAGATGGTAGGTCTTGCTGAGAGATTGTAAGGCAAAGATTAAAGCTTGCTTCAAATGCTGCCTTTCCCCCCTGCATGCATCTGGCAGGTGGACAGCAACTGGTTGAAAAGGCCATAAATTTTCATACATTTCACACAGTGCAGGAAGGAGTTTAATGTTACTTAGTGTGTCCATAATGGGATGACAGAGAACAACTGCTAACCGTATGTTATGCTCCAGTGTATGAAGTGTTGACAACACCTTGAAAATATTATGTAAAATATTGGTTGTTGTACAAGGTTTGTGTCTTGTTGCCAGTGGTGCAATGTCTGAGTCCCAATTGGCAAGTGGATGTCCTTAGGATGGGACTCTTATATCAAGCATCGTCAAATCAGAATTTTTTTATGTTTGCTGACTGAATTTTAGGTGGATCAGATTAACCTCCTACAAGTTCATTTCAGTTTGATGTTAGCAGATATCTGTTTTTGTCACCTCTGACAAGGGTGCCATGCTTTGAGTTTTCCAGCACTCCTTGACCCTTTCTGTGTTAAAGTGAAACCATGGCAAAGCTGACCTATGACAAAAATTCACAGGCTTTCCAATATAGTATCAAGACTGTTTTCCAATTTTGTTATTTGCTAAATGTTTGCCAAGTTTCCCGAGTTTCCAAGCACCTTAAAGCCTCCAAAATGCAACTGATTTTAGAGAAAAGAGGACCAAAAATTTTGCATTCTAATCATTGATAACAATTATAATAACTATTATGGCCTTGCAGTGAGGGTCCTAAAAGAAGAAGCCAAGTTTATATTTTAATCACAATGTTATTATGAAGAAAGCCCCAGAAAAGAGGCAACATCTGGTGAGAATACCTGTCCACATCTTGCTCCGCTTTGTATACAAAAATGAGTAATTTCTTAACTATTTTTAAAAAATATTTACTTGAATATGTTTCTCAATCATAAGTTTACTTTTACTTGAGTATAGACATTCAGTACTCTGCACACCACTGGTTTATTATGACTTGATAATTGGTCAACTTCTCCAGGTTTTTCTGGACCCACAGGCACTGGTAGTGTGTACACAGAATTTCTGATGTGCAGGTGAGTTAATGTAGGGGGGCTTTGGGATGTATGAGCAGATGCTTGAAACCTGTTGTGTATATTTATTTTTATTTGCATTTTGTTTCTCCCTAATTTTCTGAATATTCTGCTTTTCAGTTTACATTAGCCAACTCATTCAGTTCCATGTTTGGTTCCATGTGTTAAAGTCCAAGAGAACTTGGTTGAGTTTGTCCATCCAGTCCAATCGTTCCTGTTTGTTGTCAGCTGAAAACCAGCACCTGCAAAAAATGACATCCATCGGTTTATGTTCTGTGATCACAGGATAAATACAGTGTAGATTGGACAATGTAAGTCTTTTTCTCAATAGTAATTATAAAATAAAAATCAAGACACAGCACAATCGATGGTGTCACAGAAAGGGGTTTCCCATTAGCTGTCAAAACTTAAACACCCTCTGTGACATCAGTTGTTGTTGGCTGCATCAGGAAGAAAAATATGTTTCCTCTTACTGTTGAACAGATTTTCTTAAGAAACAGATTTTCTTAAGAAATAGGAGTGTTTTTAATAATGACCCAAATGTGCAACCTCAAAGATGAACACAGCAGTAAAACACCTTGACTTAAAACACCTAGTATGAGGATGGACACACAAAAAATATCTGTGCTGAAGAGCTCAATTATATTTTAAATAAATTTTAAGTTAATATGAGATCTTACTTAGCCAAGGCCTCCTGGCTGTCATCCTGCTGCTGCTGTGCGATGCTGCTCACCAGCTCAAAGGTGAAAGGTCGAGCACACGAGTCTCTCTTGACAGGCCTGACAGACTGACAGGGGGAGCTGGACAGAGAAATGCTGCCCTCTGCCTCCTGGGAGGTTAAAACAGAGTTAGAACCATTGAGAGTACCTTGGCCATTTAATCTGACAGTGTGTTGGTCTTTACATGCCTTAGTTTCTTTGTCGTTGGGATGATTCCAGTAATACATGTTGCATCCCTCCAAAACAAAATATCTTCGATGCCAGACCCCAAATCCATTGATCAACTCAAACATTGTCTGAAACCAGAACCACAAAAACATGGAGAAGAGAGTTTTGATGCAACAGTTGTGTTGTGGAAAAAACAAAACAAAATGTTACATTACTGACCAGGAAGCCTTGGTGTTGTATATTAGAGTGACTTTCACTGTCCAGTCGGAGGTAGATGTCGCCCTCTAGGGGAGAGAGAAAAGGCACCTACAGTTCAGAAAGGAAGAGGGAGAATTCACAGTTAAACTGGTATGATATTGGAAGACATACAAAAAAAATAAGTAGAGTATTTTAAGAATTTTATTCCAACAAGTACTTCATTCCACAAAAACAAAGTTAACTGAAATGCAGCTGTTATGTCAAACTGTGACCAGTGGTGGTCATAAATTATGACTTTTCATAATTTCATTTCATTTATACCTATTAGATTTACCAGGTGTCATGAGTTGATGAACTAGAGTTGAGTAATTTATCCGTATCATATTTATACAGTGGTATGAGACTAAACATCGTAGAGTTTGGATATTATTATCTGGCATTAAGTGTAAGCCTTTGCTGGTATGATGCAATTTCACCAGACTGTACTGACCTATCCCAATATTTGCCTTTACCCATCTAGTCATTACAGCTGCATTAGTAAGGATTATTTATAAAAAAAAATCTCAGCGTTTTGTAATTTAAAGAACCCACAGTCATTCTTACAATGTTGTCACAATATACTGATTGATGTATTTAGTCAAAAAACATGGTATTTTTGACTTTGAGTTTGGAGAGGTCATAAAATATGAGGACAGAAATTTAAAGCTTTATTCAAAACTGCAGAAAAAGCTTTGAATGTCAAAAAATGACAAAGCCCTCATATTGTGCATCACCATCCAGCCTGAAAATACAGAGATACTTTCAAGACTGCGGTAACTGTTCACTTGTGTGACTGAAATCTTGAGTCAGAGGTGAGGTGAGAGGTGAAAGAGTGGAAAGTTGTGGAAAGAGTGAAACCTTTTGCTGAAATTCATCTCCTAGGAGTCTCCTGATTTTGCCTTCAAGTTTCATCTGAGTGGAGGAAACAAGACATAGAGGGGGAGGGAAAAAACAGGAGGGGGCAGACATATTACATCACCAGTGAGCCCACCCATGTGGGCTTGAAACAGAGAGTAAAAGACCAAAAAGTCATATAGTGGTGCCAAAAAGATGATGTTAAAGACAGTGTGAGCAGTCCCTTTACCATAACAACAGATCATTACCTTATCCAGAGGGAACTTGCTGTGCCCCAGTGAGGCCAAGGTGATCTTATGGGAACCCACCAAACAAAAGTTACTAGAGCGGCGAGTGTTGAGAGCAGGAAGAGCAGCAGCTGAAGGACGAAAAAAAAGGCCAAATTAAATTTTTTTAATAACAAACATAAGACAGGTAAATAAAGCTTATTTGGTACAAATCAGAATCAGATTCTTTGGTTTTGTATAACAGATTTTGGAAACATTTACTAAGTACCAACTTTAGAGCTGATGTTAAGTCAAACAGTAAAAAACTGAAGTTTTGTTGTACGATCACAAATATAAAACTAAACTTACATGTTAAATTGGATTTCTGTTGGAAAAAAAGAAAGTGAAACAGTTCAGTTTATGGTTCTCTGAGAGGTAAAAGAACAACACACATTATAATATTAAAACACGGGACAAGAACCAGATACTCACTGTAATAGTGTTCAGGAGCTTTTTGGGTGTGACCTGAATATGAGAATACATCACAAATGAATTAAACTGATAAATACTTATATTGATAACACACGTCTTACTGTTTGACCAATGCACTTACCCATGATTTGGTGGTGGTCCGGTCCATACTGCTGCAGTTACTGCCTGGTGTGTGGGACTAAATGGCATAAATATTTGCACAATAAAATTATTACGATAAAAAATAGTGAAGGCCAGTAAAGGGACATTGGTCTAACATTACTGGACAACAACAATAACTAACATTATGTCAAGCCATTTAGCATGCTGGGGGGAAAATGACAGCCAAACAAAAAAACATGAAATATAAAATAACATGTGTCTCACCAGGCTGTAGACTTCCACATCAATTTCAAAGGAAGCACGGATATCCTTCCTGTTGTATTAAGGAAACAAAACCAGAAATGTATCAATCTATACACTACAGACATGACACACTGATACAGCTACAAGACACAATGCAAAAAGATCTATCATTACAGCTGAAAAAAGCTGATTTTTATATGCAAATAAGAAAAACACTCACTGTCAATTTGGAAAAACAAAGAAAGATGTAAAGGCTGGAAATTCGGGCTTCAAGCAGTTAACAAGAATGAACCACAAACCAGCTAATGAACCATAACTTACAGCGTGACAGATGTAGGGAAGGAGATGGTGTCTCCGTTTTTAGCATCAGCAGCTGTGGCCAGCGGGGTGGCGACGATATTGCAGGGCCCATAGCGGATTAGGACAAAAAAGTAGTGACTTGGCCGACCTAAACAGGCACATGAGCACATCAGTTTACTAAAACTGGATGTTAACCATTACATTTGTGTTCATTTTTTTCTGAACTTTTAAAAAGGTTTTTACTGAAGACATACAAATCAATTGTGATTGTGAAATTGCTTCATTACCTGATTTGTTGTGTGAAGAGCAGACAAATTCAACCTTGAGAGGCAGCCGGATGTCTTTGATGCTGACAGTCCCTCTGCAGGGCTGCTGGGAGGCGCAGTCCCTGTCCTCCACTGCCTTATCTCCTGATGCTGACTTCTTCTCCTCCTTCAGTCTGGTCACCTCTGCTAGCAGGGCAGAGCGTTTCTCACCTGAAAGACAAGTAAATTATAAAAATAATTAGCAACACAGAGAGAAAATTTAAATATAAATTACTGTCTTTGAATTTAATTAAGCTCTGAAACAAGATGTATGGATATAATTAAAATTAAATAAAAAGTTAAATGTACATTTGTATGCATATATGTATTTTTTTTTAACAATGCTTTTATTTTGCTGTTTATACTTTTGCATCAGCTGTATATAAAGGTAAAGTGTTAAAAGAAAGACATTGATGTAGATTTTATGCATCTGGAAAAACAGAAGTCAAAGCATGACGTCCTGCCAATTACACACAAAGATGATACTATTAAACCAAAGATCTGATGTGAACATAGTGCTAAGGGTTTCATAGAACAGTTGACTGTAAAAACCACTGGTTGACACTGTGCATAGTTATCAACTAATCATTCGTCTGTGATGTAAGCTCAGCGCAGTAATAAAGCAGTAGAGATGCATGTACAGCAGATATACACCTGGGGGTGCTGTGGGTTGTTGGTGATTGTAATTGTCCTTTCTGATTTTCGGCTCTAAGGCATCAAACATTTAGCAAAGCAAAAGGCAGAAAGGAGCATGGCTGCTCAACTATAATAACTACAATCACCAGAGCAGACAGCCTTATTTGAACAATCATTGCCTATATTATGCCATGTTAAATAAATAGAATTTAAGGTCATTCATAAAAAAAGACTCCTGTCCTCCAAAGCTTGCTGATCCGATCGGATCCTGGCTCAATTGTGAACAGATTCTGTGAACCAATAGAGGACTGCTATTTCACCTACTCTCAAGTGGTCTCTGCTCAGATTGGTTAACCCTTTACTGGTTGTATCTGAGACATTTTTAATGAGAATTGATCATTTTTATTTGATAAAACAGCAACAACAACAACCATATTTCTCTTGGTTAATCGACTAGTCAAAAATGTTTTGGGAGCACTTGATGACTGCTAGTCATGCATGCCCTTGTACATACAGGAGACAAGCAGCAGTTTCTCAGCTTCAGCCTCCTCCAGCGAGCCTCGTCCATGCTCCTCATCAGTACAGCAGCTCAGAGCCTGCAGGGTCTGGTTGATCACAGTCTGCAGCTTTGCTGCTTCTTCATTAAGAGCCTGAACAAACACGGAAAAATATGCAAGATTTAGAATCAATAATCATCTTTACTGTATTTAATTCAATCAAAACCACAGTGCAGTTTCAATTTATATTTATATTTGTTTTATTATTTAATTTAATTTAATTGAGCTGAAAGATCTATGTAAAGCAATATGACAAGTTTGACAAGTACTCAGATTTCATTAATATTCACTGACCCACTATGAAATCAGTGACTAACAACAACAGTCAATGTGTTAGCGTTCTATGATTAAAAGCAGTTTAAGACAGTGCTACGCACCGCAATTTTCTCCTTAGTGTTGACAGAGGGTTGAGGTTTGGACTTTTCTAGAGCTCGTCTCTGAACCCCAGGAGTGACACTCTGATTGGTGGGCTGCCTATTACGTCTCTGTGTGCGGTAGGCATCAATACTGTCAATCACAAAACAAATCAAAGTTAAATCACAGACATCTGAGAGTACCAATCAACATATACCAACTAATTAAGGGTTAGTAGAGTATATACTCTACAACTGCTCCATTCAAAAGAAAAGCTTAAGGAAGAGCAATATTTGACACAAGTATAATAACAGAACAATATATGTTAATAAAATTACATGGTTAAAATATGATGCAGCCTCTAAATATAGACCCTTATCATTTTTTATTTTTCTAAATGTGTGTGGTAAAAGTCAACAACAGCGACTTAAGACTGAGAGCTCGATTGCACTGTGCTGTGTTACAGCTGTAATTACCTGTACAGAGGAGCAGATTCGGCAGGAGGGGAGGGGGTCTCCTCTGGAGTCAGGAGCAGAGATGGAGGATTGGACTCCTGGCTCACTGCCAGTCGCTTTAGGTAAAAAATGGAAAATGATCACCTTAGTTTTCCCCCAGGTAGTTTACCCAGAAAACTCTACATGGAACCAATGCATGGGCAGTTCAAATGTATGAATTCATTTTACCAGAGGGGTGACCACAGCCTCTACAGACTTGCTGAGAGGAGAGAGGATGCCACTGGGAGGAAAAGTCAGTAGCTCATCTCCGTTGCTGTCAAGCTTATCGCTCTTGTCACAGTCCTCCTCTCTGGTCTCCTCCTCTTCTTTACTTTTCTCCTTCATGGACTCTGTATCCAGCTTATCTTTGTCTCCAGAGCACACACCAATGCCACTGTCGTGGTCCTCAGTGTCTACATCATTCACATTCTCTTCATTCATCCTTTCAGCATATTCCAGCACCTCCTCAAACATCTGGTTGATTATTTCAGCAGTGTTGGTTTCATCATGAGAGCTCAGTTCAGCATCTGTGCAAAGAAACATTCACACATGCATCAAATCACTTTATTACACATTTCAACAGTAGGTGGACGGCTGACGGTAACTAGCCAACTACATGTAAAACTGAAGACAATCCACAGCAGATGGGCATCATCCATCTGACATTTTTTCCCTCAAGTGCGGCACCTTGTAGCCTGATATAGATTTTTTGAAACCTAGCATATGCAGTGTACCAATAACCAGTGATTTCTACTCAATACTTCACCAATGTGTTCCTCATCTCCTATGGTGTCCACAAGCAGCCCAGGTGCTCACATCTACATCTTTTTATTGTTCTCACCTGAGATACTTGTCTCTGCCCTGAACTCCATCGAGGTATTGGTCCCAGGAATGATGGAGTCATTGATTAGCTTGGAATCCACAAGAAAGGTGACTTTCTTTGCGCTGTCCCCTCCCTCTGCCCTATGAGTTTCATCTGTCAGCCCATATACAAAATCCTGCCTCTCATCTACTGCATCCTGCTCCATGTCCTTTGTCTCTAAATGGTGGTCTGATGCCTGGGCCTCTGTTAAACACTGAGCTCCATCACTTCCATCAGTGTCTGATGAACTTGTGAGTATCTTCTCGTAACATCCTTCAGAGGACTCTCTGTTTAAAGCAGACTGGTCTTTCACACATTCATCTAAGCAGCTTTCTGACTCATGTTCACATCCTTCTGCTCTAAATTTCTTATCTTCCTGCATTTTAGAGGAGCCAGCAATTACGGCAGAGACGTCAGCCAAAAATTTACCTTCATGGATGTCAGAGGGTTTACTGCCATCTGCAGCACTTCCTCCTTTCTTTTTCTCAACTCTGGGTGATTCTAAGCCCTCTTCTTCTTCTTTAGCACCCATGTCTTCCTGCTGTTTTTCAGCTACAATAAACTCCTCCTCCTTGCATTCACCGTCCTGAGGATACCTCCACAACCTTGACTCCTCATCTGTTGAAGGAGCATCCTCTTCTTCACTGTATGACTGACCATTAATTTCTTCAACTTCTTCAAATGAAAACTCCTCAAATCCAACCTGTTCCGTTTCTTTTGAAACCTCACCTGTTTCCTGCATGTTTGACTCCTCTGCATGAGTTGACTCCAGCAAACTCTGCTCATCCCCAGTTGGCAACTCTGACACATTATGAGCCTCATAAAAAACTCCTCTGGAGAAACTCTGATCCTCACTAAAAGACAGCTTTAGTACAGTCCTAGTCTGTGACTGTTGGGACCCTAGGTGTTTTTCTTCATTTTCAACTGAAGCCTGGTGCTTGTTCTCCTCCCTGACTTCTTCACAATGATGAGTATTTTCCTCACACTGCATTTGTAGCTGCCCTTCAGAGTTTTGAAGCTCTGCAGATGTTGCTGGGCCTTCAGAGTTAAGGAGTGCCATTTCACCTGTTGAAAAAGTAGTCTCACATCTCAACACTGGGCTACCTAAGCCTCATATTAAGTATATATGCTAGAGCATGGACTTTGTATTTATATTGATCAATTGTATAAAAGTGATAAGAAAAGTTATTCAGCATCTTTATTGTAAGATATTAATAATGACTGTGTTTACAAAACAAATTAAAGGAAACAAATTTGGCATAATAGGAGAATGTAAGGGCTGATTTAGTTTTAAAATTTGTGTACAAAGGATCTGAACAGGATCTCATCTGAACAGAAAAAATACTGACTTGGCCAAAACACTGGCCTTGCAGATCAGTGAAGGACACATCTACTTCTGTTGCTACCACCTGTCTCCTGGCTTAACAGACTATAGAAACAGTGTTTATTTAATTAACAAGGACAGTATGAGGAAAATTAATTTTAATGTCAAAAGTCTTACCCGTCCTGTCTGAAGATTGCTTCTCTGCATCTGATGTAAGAGCTTCAGTGAAGCTGCCGTCTATCATCTCAGCATTGCCGTCAGCCTGCTGAATTCAATATACAGATATATATAATCTATTCAAGGAAATAAACAATAAAACACATCAATACAACACAAAATAATTATCAAAGATATTACTGACAGCTGTGTCTTCCATATTTTTCAATGTTAAAAGGCAAAATAAGATCACAAATCCACCTGAATTAATGAGGGATCAGAGACACTCCTTTTCAGCCAAGCATTCTTGCTGATTGGTTGCAAAAGGCTCAATTCCTGCTTCCGTTCCTGATCAGTAAAACAAAGTTAGATGTCAGAAAATAACACCACAGGGGTTCCAAACACATATGATACGAGTACAAACAGCACAAGTAGAAAAAAGGATGCATTAAATTTTAAAGCTCAAAGGTTTGCAGACACCACTGAAGAACACCAAAATTCCAAACGTATGTTAACAATTTAATTAAAATCATTGGACTGAAAAAGAAAGAAAAAAAGAAAAGAAATAATCAAGTAGATGATGGCTGGCCTTTCAAAAACCCTCTCTTGCGTAATTAGGGCCACTTCTCTTTACATTTATGCATGGACAAACTATAAATTCATGTATATAAATAATTATATCATTAGTCTTTTGGGTTCATCTGCCCATCTAAGTACAAAAAGGTGTTGATCCCAGTAATGTAAGTACTATTACTCTCTTTCAGTAATAAAAGCTTGTGAACTGACCTCGCGTATGCGAGAAGCCTGCTTGGAGCTGGGTGTTGTAGTGGCCTGAAGTTTCTGCTGAATTTCAGATACAAAGTCTGAGCAGGTCCGAGTGCAATGTTTGTCAGAGTTCAGTGCAGAAGCAGGGCTAGCCTGGAAGACAGGCACTTTGAACCGCTCCATTCGCTGATTAAATTCTCCCTCACCTAGAGAGAAAGCATTTATAGAGATGAAATGTCAAAGATAATTAGATATGAAGTCAAATTTAGAGGAAACATTTTGGAAGTAGTATCCTGATGATGTTTTCTCACTACAGTCTAAGGTTTCCAATGTTGAGTGCCTGCCAATACTGATTATCCACCTGATATGTCTTCCTTGGTAATACCAAATTAAGGCATCCACAGCATAACCTAAGCATAATATCTCATTTCAGGGAATCTATTAAAAGAAAAGTGCAGCTTCTTAACAGTCTCATTCAATGTTAGTGATTTTCTCTAAAAATTAGTGAATGACTTCACTGATATTTTAATTTGTGAAATGTGTTTGTTTTTGTTGCACAATGTAAATACAGCATTATAAGTGCTTGTAAAAAATTAATGCCATATATATTGAAATACTGTGAATATTCAATTTTTTTCATTGATTTACATACCACAAATTACAGTTGACAAAATGATCAAGGAAATACATTTTTTTATAGTCATATAGTTTTACTTTGTATACAACATGTTTTTTTGTTTTTCCATGTTTCTTTCTGACTTTTAAGACCTTGCCAGTCACAGTACTGATGTAACTAAATTCATCTCCCAGTCAGATTGCAAACTTTCTTCACAAGTTGTTGACCCTTGAACCCCTGCCAGGCAGAGCTGAAGACCAAAGACCACTTTAGTCGTTGACTTTTATAGTTTATTGTATTGACTTCCATCTAAAATTGCCCTACATGTTTGTACTTTGGATCTCGTCTTTCTTGAATGTTTGCTTCACCCATATTGAATTATGCTTTATCCATTCTCTGTTTTTAATCAGAGACCAGGAGAACACAATTTCCATCCTTAATTGACTGTACTGCATTGAAAGTAACTGTTTTAAACAGTGACATGTCTGATGTTTATTCTCAGAGGTTTTTTGAATTTGTGTGTTTATATGCATTTTCCTCACCAAGGAGCTGCTCTCTGAAGCTCTTTTCGTGAATAGTGAGAGATGGGCTGCCAGCTCCAGGATCAGACAGGCAACGCTGAGCCAGAGGAGCTCCTCCTTAAACAACAAACACATGCTGTTAGATTAAAACAGTCCTTCTCTGGCATGCAGAAAATCCAGTTTGACTGTCGACACTGGCAACCATAACCCTGACTGAGCGAACTGTTACACTCTTGTATGCTAACTCTAACTCATGATCAAAATTAGGTGGACAAAATGTTGGCATACCTGCCGCAACACTGATGGTGGGATTTCCATCTTGTCTCTGGGTGAGTTGCTGGACTCGAGATCGAACTGAGGGAACTATAGGTGTGTCTGGCTTTCTCTCTAGCTCAGCCAGGCGTAAAGACGAGGATGGTTTAGGACTGCAGTTCTCCTGACCCTCTGCCCCCAGACGCCGCCGCTTCTGGCCATCGTTTACCTCTGAGATATCAGACAGAGAGATGCACATGGACAAAAGTCACAAATTTGTATTACTGCAAAGACTGCTGTGAATACGTAGACAAAATGAATTAAAGAAGATGTACGTATACAACTAAGTTTCATGTTAATACAGGCACAAACAAACCTGATGGTAAGAAGACATTGTCCTCAGAATCTGACAGAGGTGCTCTCTGTCTCTTCAGGTTGATGTTACCACTTTTTTCCTCACCAGCTTCCATACTCAGCTGCAAACACAGTGACATTACAGACTGGATATATATTTCAGGATGGCATGTTGAACAGACACCTTTAAGCAAAACAGCACAGCAAAAACAAAACACAAAACAGCACAAACAAGAGTCAAGCCATGGCAGCCTCTACAGCAGTCACTTCTTTTACAAAACTCCTGTTTACGAAATAAACGAAATAAAAAGTAGATTTCTTAAATCTGAAGGTCATCTACGTTACGTCACTATTATGGCTAGTTAAATTTTAACAGTGCCAAAAATAAAATATTTGGCCAAAATAATTATGGCTAGCTTTCACATGTTTTTATTCAGTAACAGAGGAAAAACTAACGTTGATACTACATAAGAACGCTCCAGAGTTATAAAATGTGACGACATCCAGTTTTTTAGCTTCAACTCAGGTTATTTCTAGAAATTAAACGCACATTGATAAAGTTTTGCTAGCTAACGATAACGTTGGTTAACAGTCAGCCTAACACACGTTATCTAACGTTAGTTAACACTGCAACACAGCCATAACACAATTACTTTTCACTTACGTTAGATTTTTTATAAATCTACTAGCACAACCTGTCACTTGTCAACTTAATAAAGGACGTTACTACATAGCTAGGTAATGCTTTAAACACCGTCCCAGGTCAATTCTGGCTAGCATAGCGTAAGTTAGAGTTGGCCAGCGCAGCATTAGCCTAGCTTAGAGTGACTTCAGCAGAAACAAATTGTCCTACTAACATGTTATTTGAGTTAGCATAGCCAATGTGCATACATCGCAAATCGTTTGTTACCTTACCTGAATGGGTGTCTCTATGAGGTCAGGTCAACGGCAACTGACAGAAAACAACAAGTTATCTTATTATGCTTTAGGTCTCCTCCTCCAACTTTGAATTTCAGCGGGTCTTCTGACGTTAACTGAACAAACAACTGCAGTCCCGTAAATACCCTTAAAGAGCGCACAGAGCGTTGATCAGAAACCACGTCTGCTGACAAAGCTCAAAGTGAGGCCGTTTACCGTATTAAACTCAGTAAACACGCAAATCCAGATTAAACTACGTCATCACAATGGTATTTTAGAGCTTTAACCATAACTATCAGCGTGTATTCTGGCTTTGACATGGGTAATAACTAGTGCTAAGGTGTTAAGTGTTGAATAAAGTATATTTTTTTATGCATGATTGGTGTGCTTTGGTATTGTATGTATTTGCATTAGGTGTCAAAATAGACATCAGAAACACAGTAGACAGGCAAGTTATATGGTGAGATAGCGTCAGTCTAGTTGGATGGTTACGTCCTTCACTTCACATTAATTGAATTCTTTTGGTGACAAACCCTATTATGCACAAGCACCACTCTGTAAAATTGATAGAATTTATGATCCCTCTCTCTGAGCTGTATAATATTGCACTGTAATTTCTTGTCACACGTCTATTCTCTTAATAGTTTTCTGGGTCACAGTCTTAATGGAATGACCCAAATCTCCTATCGCCAAGAAGTTTCTGTTATTTATATGAATATTGATATAGATTTTAATATTTATCATTGATATTATCTGCATTTGGGCTGGTTTGCCCAAACGACTTCTGATAGGGAGATTGTTTTGGTTAAAATGTGGCCAGGCTCTGAGAAAACAGCTTTCAAAGCTTTCAAACTTCACATCTCCCTGTCTACCGTTTTAAGAGAGAATACCTCTTAAGTTTAAAGTAATTCAAATAAAGCTGTGGATAATGCAGAGTGATGATTAAAGTACTAAAAACTTTATGTCCCACATTTTTTTTTAACGAAGGCTGGGGAAATTAATAATGGATGGAAAAATAATATCATACATCTTTCAGTTCCTCAAAAAACAGGATTTGTACACAGATACAGCAGAGAGAGAACACCATCATCATCATCGTCATGAGGACTCTCTGCTTCACTCAGTGGCTGTTGCTGCTGCTGACTGTCTGATAATGCCAAGTTATGGTTGTCACTGTTTAAACCCAGCTAAATGTGGGACTGTGCTTCAGTTAACTCACCCTGTTGCAGTAGCATAGAGATTCCAAACAATTAATTACCTTAATTAAAAGATTTCATGACAAGTGTTGTTTTTTACTCTTTTGTAGGTTTTGCAGATTCCAGGTTATCAGAAAAAGACAAGTCAGACTTTTCAGAGGGCAGTTTTACAACACTGAGGGCTCTGTCCTACAGCACTGAGGATCAATTATTATATGAAACCTTTCTAAATTAACACCTAAGGTTTGGTAAAGGTGATTTAAAAAAGGAACAACAGGGAAAATTTCCTATGGTATAGAAGAAACCAAAACTAAATGTTGGTTGTAGATAGAACATGGACTACAGGCTCTTGCTTTTAGCAGTATCATCACGATGACTTACCTTTATTTTCTATACTGTAAGATAAATTTTGATATTTTTGTATTATTTAACTCATTTCCCAACTGTAAAAAATATTCTGAATGTCTGACTTACTATTAAAGTGATATTAATTTCATAAGTGTGTAAAAAAAAACACTTTCACATGTTGGAGATTAAAGCATAACCTTGTCAATTTTAATATTAACCATGTACGGTTAGAGACAGAACACAATAAAACAAAGAAGAGAAGCAAAAAACATTGTGTGTTTGTGTATATGTATATCTATACACACACATAAAGAAAATATTACAAAAAATCCATCTAACACAGTATGCCTATCTTAATCCGGTGTTATTGGAAGGGTGAGTGGTTCACAAGTATTTTACAGAAAAAAATCTGTCATTTCTTTTAACTTGTCGGACCACAGAATTGCTTTTCTCTGGACTTTAAGAAAATATAGCATAATAGAGCGGTCCTGAGAAGGTTTACTCATTGGCATAGATGTACATGTGTATAAGTATGTTTAAGTGTGTGGGTGTACAAATGTCTGGAAATGTGTTCATGTATTCTGTCTGAGTACGAGTTCCGTTGTTTCTGGTATATCATATTCAGGATAAAAACAAACAAAAATAACTCAAAAAAGGCCACTGAGCAGCCTCCAGTATGTACACAATATATGCATTTCCATCATGAACTACTCCATACAGGTGATATTACACATGCTAAAGGTGTAAGGGTTTGCCCTTTAGCATTTAAATGCATCATGACTGGGAAGTCTGAAAAACTGTACTAAAATAAAAGATTAATCTATGAGCCATTCCAGAAAACTACAAGGGATTTAAGGAATCGTTCTTCAACCATATATATAATATCATCAATATCATCATCATCATATGAAAATAAAACATGACAACTCTTGAAAAGGTATATTCAAAGTTTGGATGCATTGCAGCTCACTGCTTTCTTACTCTGAATTGACTCAGCCCTGGACTCCTCATATTCGATTTTAGTAAACAGTATTAATGTATAATCTACTGAATATTAGTGAAAGATACTTACAGCTGAATTAGCAAATTTAAACAAAGCAACTTTCTTTTTGGGGAGTCCAGCGAGAAAGAAAGGTTCAGGGATTATTTCAGCTCTTTGATAAATTGTCCCTTCGGAGGTTAAACACAAAGGGAAAATATCACAAAAAGCTTGACATCAGGGTTCAAGTCTATGACAACATCCATCACTCACATCACAATATAAAACATCGTTGTAATTATTGTTACCTGTAAAGTTTTACACACCAATGAGGCTTTTGCATATTGTCTACTTCTTGAATAGAAATACACACCGCAAGGACAAATTCCTGGTTGCTGTTACACATAAGATCCTTAAGTTCCTTCTTCTGACTGTCTGGTTCAAGTCAGACAGTATCTGAGACCTCAAACACACCTGCCCATACACACACATACCACACCTGCCGGTCTACTGTGAATCCCGTTTTAAGGCCCGACCACACAAACATTTAAAATCGCAAAAATTGGATCAGTGGATTAGTGAGGGCAACTTCTTCACATAGAGTTTGATGAACTTTAAGGGCCGAATTCGCGCTGTTGACCCATAAAGCTGCCTTGACAGTGCTGAGAAAACAAAGTACAGGAATCTATTGAAGCCTGACAGCTGTGTTCCACCCTCCGCTTTTACTGAATCCCCTCTGTCAGGATATAAACTTCTTCACAGAAAAGAAATGGTGTGTGAACAGTTTTAAGACAGGAGTTGAGCTACATTTCGAATAGGACAATAGGTTTACTAACAGAAAATTAAGTTCTGTCTCTATTCAAATCACTGACTGAGCCAACAAGCTTGCTGCTTTTTTTTAACTTTCAGCAACTCTGCTGAAAATTTTGATGTACAATCCTGAAATTAAATGACATATCAAGGGGAATTAACAGCCTCGTACTGAGAAAACAGAACCAAGTTAAAAAACTTACTGTAACTAAACAGCGCAAACATGTTCCCAGCTGGCTAGCATGTTCACAGAAAACTCACCAGTAACAGGAGTTTATTAACTTGCATTACAGGAAGTCACGACATCACCATGAGGAACCACAAACAGTTTAAAACATAAGACTCACTGATTAATTTCACTTTGCCACCTTTCTGGTGTGATCGGGCCTTAACTCCACCTGACCTCTCCCCCCTCAGCTGCCATCTGATTCAGTTGTCTTTCCTCACATACACCCAACCCCCCTCTCCTAACACACTCAAATTAGGTCTTTATGACTTAGTGCGTTAATGTGTATACACTTGAATTTTTTGAGAACAACAAAAGTAAGAGTTTCAAGGAGAGGATAGCACATCTATCTGCAGATCTATGGAATATGTAGAGAACATACGACTACTACCTGTGTACAAATGGTTATGCACGGTCCCTGCCTTGTGTTAACTCCATACTGTAGCTCAGAGGAACTCGGGCTTCTCCTCTTTGTCAAGAAATATAGGAAAATAGAATTTCACAAAATCATGCATTCCCCGTTAAAAGAAAAAGGTTTCAACAGATGCAGTGAAACCCTGCAGAGAGACGAGCATGTGGGCGGCTGTGGGCAGTTGCAGTGTGTATACATGTGTATGTAAATGGCATCCATGTCACACAGAGTGCATGTTAAATGTAACACAGAGAAATGATGTGGAATGTGCTGAGTGTTTTTTTTTTTTTTTTATCCGTTTGTGTGCATGTATGTTCTGAGCGCCACAGCAGATTTGAACTTGAGAAAAGATGAAGAAAAATGACTATGTAAAACTGAAGGAGCAGGTTGTGTCTCTTCAAAAGATTTTTCCTTTCTTCTTGTTCTTTTCCATCGTCCTGTGTGAGAAACAAGAAAGGTGAGAATATTAGTTCACATTACTGGATGATAACCATTAAAAAAATCTTTATCAGGCTTTGAAGGCAGCTTGGCAGTGTACTGCAGCAATCTTAAAGGATAGGGTCATCCAAATCCCACACACACACACTCACACACGCTCACACACATTTTTTTCATTTGTCATGCAGCTAGTTTTGTTTTCCTTGCCAAGGCTGTGAGATTTATGTTTCAACCTCAATACTGTAGAAATGAATGGAATTTCCTTTACCAAGTGAAAGCACTGATGCTGATTGGTGACAACACAGTTCTTGTATTACACATTTTTTCTGTCTGAGGTCCAGCTGCAGTCTGGTCTTATAATGCAAACAAATATTTCTGCGGCATGCAGGAAATTCCATTGACCTCCACCACACTTGAGACTTAAAATCATGAGGCTTTCAAGAAGTCTTGTACTCTGGAGTTTTTGAATGTTGCACTCAAAGAGTAAGATTTTTTCACTTTGTAAAACAGATCTGTTGTGTGTGTTAGCTTATGTTAACTGTAAATGCCTGTTACTGACTTTGAGGCGTCCAGTTTCTGCTGCTCGAGGATTTTCTGCTGAGCCTCCCAGTTGGCCTTCTCGTCCTCAAACACTCGCCTCTTCTCCTCCAGCTCTTTGTACTGCGCCTCCAAGTTCCTTTTCATCTGTTCATGGCGTCGCTCCAGCTGCATGTTGAAACAATATATAGACTCACTCTCAAACACAAAGACAGGAAACTCTTATGAACACCCACTGTCCATGGTTGAACTCGATGAGACAACAGCTAGAGTGATTTGTCCAGATAATTGTGAAATATTTGGTTGTATGTTTCCTTCAATAGCACACCTACTCATTATCTGTCGTTAGTTTTTGATTTTGTTTTTTTATTTTACCTTTTGTGCCGTTTTGCAAAGCTAGGCACAGAGTTTCAGTTTCAGTTTCAGTTTTGACATACATTCATTAAGACACTGAATAGTTATGACAACTCTAAAGAAAAGCAGCTCAGGAAAAGGGGTGTTTTTTCACTATATCACTGGATTACAAAGCCTTAAACTGGGATTTATACCAACACGAAGTCTCATTACAAGCTCCAGTGGACAGAGCTGCTCATAGGTTCAAAGACTTACAGGCGATTTATAATTACTTATAGGTTATTAACTTGCATTATGTTGAATGCACTGAATGGTGAGAGTGAGCGCACACACATACACACCCACCCACACACACACTCACTCCAACCCACCTCAGCTTCTGAGTCCTTCAGTTTCTGCTTCTTCTCCTTAACCTTCATTTCAAAGACCTGTTCCATTTCTGCCTCCATCTTCTTCATCTTCATCACATGCTCCCTGCGCTCCTCCTCCATCTGTGCCAGAGGACTCCTGTTAACCAAAGCAGAAGCAGAGGTTGATGATGA
Organism: Ctenochaetus hawaiiensis; assembly: GCA_029783645.1. NCBI lineage: Eukaryota > Metazoa > Chordata > Actinopteri > Acanthuriformes > Acanthuridae > Ctenochaetus > Ctenochaetus hawaiiensis. The sequence continues at coordinate 5,495,474 of JAPZDY010000023.1, forward strand.
AAATTAAGAGGAAGGAAAAGACAGCTGCTGTATAAATAATCTTGAGAATATGCTAAAGGTTGTCCAAGAATAAAGGCTGTGTGATGAACAGCTATCATTACACTTTTTCCATATTTTCAATAAGTGTGTTGTTAACATTAGAGAAGAAGTATTTTAGCAACTGATGCATACTTAGTGAGCTGTCCCTTGGTCTTTGAAGTGTCAACTCCATTACAGGTAACGGCTGCCAGTTTCTTACTGCGATAATTCTCATAGTGGACGTTGTTGGTGACGTCCTTTAAATCCTGCATATGGGTCCTTTCGAATGGGAGGAAAAACAAACAGAAATTAGGTATGGTAAGCTAGAAGGAAAAAAAACAAAGGACAGACAATCCCAAAGAAAGAAGCAGCTTATTTATGAGAAAATAACCTAAAGCCCAAATGCATTTAATATATATATCACTGAGCAGTCACCACATTAAAATCACTTGTTTAATGTTTTGTAGATTTCATTTATGCCACCACAACAGCTCTGACTCATTGAGGCGTGAACATAGAACCTCTGGCGGTGGCACCACAACATCTGTGGACGATCTTCTGAGTTTGTTTTGATGTTTCATCAGATTGGGATGCAAAGCATTTAGCCGCATGATGCCTTGAGCTCTTAGTCACATTCCTTAAGCCAATCCTTGGCAGTTTTTCTGGCTTGGCAGGGCTGTTGTCATGCGAGAGGGGGCACTGGGTCTGCCCCAGCGGTTTGGGTGGGTGGCACATGTTAAAGTGACACCTCATAGATGCCAGGGCCCTTGATTTTCCAGAGGAACATTGCATTGTAATGTTGATCAATGTTATTCACTTCACCTGCTGATGATTTTAGCACTGTGGCTTATCAGTGTAAAATAAACTTCGACCATTGTTATGTTTGCATCTGAGACAACATGATGGATGAAATTTGACAGCCTCTGGTGGACTCTCTGAGGCAGATTTGACTGGAATAACTAAAACAGTTTAATTCAAAGGATTAGAAATCAAGTTGCATTAATGAGATAAGGGAAACAAATGTTCAGAAGAACCCTAACTCACCTGATCAGCATGTTGCGTAGCACAGTGAAGTCGCAGTGTTCCCCATTCTCCACTGAAACACATGGGAGAGACAGGAAAACAGAATGGGAGAGTAAGACACACACATAACAAAACTATTACACATAACAAAATTCCCATACTAACAACCATTATAATCATCATTTGGTCTCAAGGGAATTGTAACTAGAAATACACTGCAAGCATGAATATCTGGCCCTCTACAGATGTTTGCACATACTGATGGTGGAGAACTGTGATGAACTCTGAGCAAGTTTACTAGATTTACTGGTTAATTAACTGTTAAAACTTTGGCTTATGTCAGGTTATGTGTTTACATTGAGAGGCAGTCCCAGCAGAAAACCAAAAAACAAACAAACTCATTATTGTGTTTTTGATGAGTAAGATCAATACAAAATGTAGTGTGTTATTTACATGATAAAACATATATAGTGTATGAGTAATATAGCAAAAAATAGATTTAAGAAATATAAGAAAAACAAGACCAGGTTAAAGCTAATGTTATAAGTGTCATTGGAAGATAAAAACAAACACATATCACTGTAGAGTTCATTCATTCATCAGTTACAAAGGGGAGAGGTACATTAAGATAAAGGTATTTTCAGGTTTTGCGAGTGTTAAGAGTGAAAGGAGGCATTGTGGGATGTCAGTTGTAGTAGCACATTCACAGAAAACAAAGGGGAGAGTGACATGAGGCCATGATCACATAGGATGGCTTCAATAAATGCTTCTGAGGTTGTATATCTGTCCACTTGATGAATGAAATTTTAAATATTTACCCTTCTTTTTTGCTCTGTTTTAATCTCCATCCCCTTCTCCAATCACCTTATCTGGCTACTAAATTCTCCAATCCGTTCTCTAGCTGGTCACTCTGAGTGTCTGCTGTCTGGTTCTATGCAGAAAGTGTGTAGTGAATTTTTCAACCTTCCCCCTAAAACAACTAACTGCTGCTGCTGGAAACAAACACTAAATGTGTATTTGACACTACAAGTAAGCCCTTTATTTGCTAACATCATGTAACATTAAATTAACATTACATGATGTTAGCAAAATTGACAGTAATTAAAAGTTAGAAAAGACTGCTGAGAAACAAGCACTTCACCTAACTTCAGTTGAGTTGATTTGTTGCAACCAGCAGGACCTGAGCTTAGAGAATTTTGGCATGAATTATGATATGTAGCCTTGGTGTTGCAATATTTGACCTCCTGCTCTGTTTTAATAGTGATGCTTAAGGCTGAGATATGTTTTTCAGCACAAGAAAATAATCGTCCTATCTGATCACAGCCTTTCACTGTTGGACCCCAAACATGCCACATAGTTAGAACAAACAGGAGATCTTGGTCAGACAACAGAACTGGTCTCATTTAATACTGTACAGTTACATGGTTGTGAGTTTTCACAGTTAGATGACTGTGAGTTTTAATCTCAACGACAAAGTCACTGTTACACGGTCAGATGGGATTCTGGAAAAGGACTGCAGATGCACTTCTGCTGAGGATGTATGTGTTGGATCTTCAGCCTCCTCTTCATCAAATATGCTGTTCCTTATTGGTTAGCCTCCATCCCAGTGGCAGTCAATCATCATCAGGAGGGTGAATAAGGAGGACACCTTACCATTGATGAAACTTAAGCAGTCCCGCAGCCCCTTGGCCTCCATAGCTATCCAATGACCTCCTGTCTCTTCTAGAGGAGGGAGCTCTGACGGAGGGGAGGGGTACGGTTTTTCAGTTACTGTCTGCGCCCAGCGGGGGCTAAATCTGGGTCTGGAGCAGCTGGGTTTATTATGGCTCAGACTTGGCCCAGTTCGCGCCCAGAATCGGCACAAGTTTGGCCCAGATTCAGCCCAGATTTGGCCCGGATCAACACCATAACGTGCATGTGTCCAAGCTGGCTGGCTAAAGAGTGCAGGACTTGTAGAGGGAGTGTGGTGGTTGAAGGGGGTGTTACATGAGGACCTATGCATTACCAGCAGGGGGTGCAAGTCTCAAGGAGGGAATAAGTGGAGGAGCTAAGTGGGGTCAAGGGTCATAAGGGAGAAAAAGGTTTTAACTTATAGTATACAAATCTTGTTTCTTGATGAATGGCAGAAAATACCTGATGCAAACTCCAGTTTTCCTTTTAAATTCAAGTAATTTCACTTTCTTTATTTTTAAATCATGGACTTCAGTACAAAATTGTCTCAGTTCATCAGGTGTTTTGAGCCTGAGCACTTTCTCTATTAGCAGTGTGTATTTAAGGCCATGACAATGAACTGCACTGGTGTAATGATCAAGAGCAAACAACTGTATTTCTGAAACATGCATTAAGTGTGTGTGAGTGAGAAATTTTACAAACATATTTCTAAGTTAAAAGTACACTGAGATTCCATGTATGCTAATGAATGATAATGATATCAAGCCACATGTTACCTTGATGACTTAAATGAGCTGCTACATGCCCTAAGAAAACACTAAGTCACTATTATCTGCTCATGAGTCAATAAGCGATGCATTAGGATGTTGGATCCCAGTCCTTGCTCCATTAATACAGCGAGGCCTGTACTCTGTTCATCATACATCAACACGATGACTAAGCTCAGCTGTAAAGAGCTGAATCATGTGGTGAAGCAGGGCAATAATTTAACGCTGCTGTTGTATGTGATACCATCGGAGCAAAGAAAGGAATCACAGTATTAAAGTGATGTTTGTATTGCAGCTATAGCTTCAGCACCAGACAGCCTCTAGTTTTCTCCATGACTATTCACAGCATCAGACCTGGGACAAAACAAGTGAGCATGTGAAAGCTTTAAAACCTGTTGAGAATGACAGACGGATAGGATTTGAAATTTTACAATATATTAAGAACAAAAAAAGAAAAAAACTCTTTACTGGGTATTTTGGGCTTGGTGTAACCTTGGTCTGGAGCTGCACAATTAATCAAATATCAATTGTGATCAATGTTTTTACTTTCAATCATTACATGAGTATGAGTGTCTACAGTATTAATGTTTAAAATGCTTGTTCTCTGCTCATAAAAAAAGACTTTGGTACTCTATCAAATCAAGCACTTCCTACACTGACAGCCCGTCACCAAGGGGACAATCAAGATGTTTTGGCTTTACTTGTGGGGTCATGTTGATAACTATGCAACCTGCAGTGGCAGTCCAGAGTAAAAGAACAAATCATTTGCAAAGAGTGTGTGAGACTTGTGTCTGTGCTAAAAAGCAACACAACTAACTTGTTCAACTGTCTGAAAAAAGTACATTGTGATGAATGCACAAAGGCTAAAGAGCACAATGTATCCTCACTGAAAGCCCATCTCTGTCCAGTTGAAACTCAGACATCCACATCAGCGAAGCTTTATAAGGTGTTACCATAAGTAAAGGCAGGGCTCTGTTGTTTTAATTCTGGATAAACAAGTTTGGCACAATTTTTCAAATATTTTACTTTTTGAAGAAGCACTGTAAAGAAAGATAAGTCTTATTTCGATGCAAAGACTTGTTCATTAGCTGCAATGTAAAACTATATAGAAGTGAAAGCAGTGTTCTGCCTATTCGTTGTCAAAGTGCAAAAAAAAAAATGATATTGATCAAAATTATTGTAATTATCATTTTGGCCATAATTGTGCAGCCATACCTTGGTACCTATTTTTGTAGTTTTAACCATCGTTCTGCAATCAGCGTATAAAACTCTACCAGTTAGCTGTGGGAGGTGTGGGATCGCAGTGATGTCATTAAAAAGAAGTCTGACAGGGCAAGAAACACCAGCAGTGAGACAACTAACTCAGACTTTTTTTTCAGTTTTATCTCTAAACATAACTAGTTTAAGAGCCGTCTTGTCTAGAACGTGTCTGACTGTCTGTTTGTTTCTTGCCCCTTCAGACTTTTTCGCAGAGTCATCCTGCTCCCAGAGCTTAGTAATTACTGTGGTGAGTGTAATACTGTCGTAACTGAGCCCAGTTGTAATAAGCTGGAGTTATCATTAAAAAACAAAACAAAACAAACAAAAAAAAACATTCAATGAGGTTATAAAAGAAAAAAAATTCTTACCGGCTATCAAATTATGTGACAAGAACAAAGACAAAAATAATCATTCATGTGTCAACCTGGTAGATTACTGGCCCTTGTGCCACATGGTCACACCTATCACACACTGTGCTGACTGACAAAAAGAAAAGTTTTCATATGGTTTTAATAGTGCTTAAGCAGAAATAATACTGTCTTTCCCTTTGCTGGGGGCAGATATGCTAAGGGATATGCTTTTTAACATTAACATAAAAACTTCGATAGGGATCCCTTAAATTTGTGATTTGACATCAAAGCATGCACTAACAAAGACAATTTATCATTTAAGAGTTTGAAAAAACTTCAGTACTCTCTGGTCATCTATGTAATGGTGACATTTACTCAAAAGTGACCCAACATATGGGATATTTGGGATTTCTCTGCCAGAACAAACTCACCATTATCAGTTTGTCTGTGAAAAACTAAGAAAAGCTCATAAAATCAATACTCTTGTATTGTTTAGGCTCTAACTTACAAAAGAGAAATACATAGGGAATAACTGATGTACAATGACCCTTCTGTTCAGTGACTGGATTAGTGGTTGTTTCCTTGAATTATCCGGACACAACCATAAAAAACATAATTCTTACTTTGGACAAATCTGGCTGTGGAGGCCCATTCAGCATTATGTATGAGAGTGTTAGCAAGGAGCCCTGGGGCCAACATCCTGCTGGAAACACATGAATGATTGTTGTCTCTGTGTTCTTCTGTACTTTAAAATACAATAAGTTCAAATTTTTAAATATGTTCATTTTCAAATATGTCCAAAATATGGCAGATTTCCGTGTTTAAAAATGTTTTGCTAAGTATTAAGCCCAAGTCTGATTAGAGCATTGGTTTGACCATCAGCCTAATGATGAGACAGCACAGCAACAGAAAAGTGGAGGTAAAGGAGGGAAGGAGAGTTCGGGGGACACTTTGAGGGAGGAGGAACAGGGAAGAAAATGAGGTTGAAATAAAGTGAAAGATGGTTTGGTTTACCAAAAATGCCCTCTGTCAGTCATGGAAAAGAATAGACAAGGAAAAAAGAAAAAAGAGAGAAAAGAAAGAATGAAAAAGTGAAAGACTGATAAATGGTCAACCACAGAGTAACAAAGGTATATTAAGTTCTTTAAAGATATATACAGTGTATCATCTTTCAGAGGACTTAAATACAAATACCAACCTAAAGGAAAACTAACACATCAATAAGAGCAACAAAAGGTCATCGTGGCTAAAAATGAAGTAAGTCTCTGATGTTGGTGAGGTCAGTCAGTGCTTGATGCTCTACTGAAAGAGCAAATCACATAACACACTGTGTCTATATCCTTTTTCCAGAATCCCTACAAGGGTCTAGACCAGCACCACCAAAAAGACTGTGTGTGCATGTGAGTTTGTTTGTGTCGGAGGGAAGACAGGTTGGTGTACAAGAAAACAATGTAGTAACTACCAGGTAACTTAATACTTGTCAAAATGTTATAACATCTTGAAACATGTTGAATTTATTCATTTCTCAACTGCAAGACAAACATTTACTACATGTCCAAGAGTCCTTATCACTACAAACCCTTTATTAACACATAAAAACGTAAAATCTGAAGAATCCACAAGCTGCCAGTTTAGAAAACCAGGTGCAAACCACTGAGACTCAAACACTCAAGAAGGTTTCTATAAGTACGACACAGTAGAGTTTAAAATTTCAACTTTATACTAACAACAGCCGACAGGTGAGAGAAAAACAAGCAAGTGAGCTACATTCCCTCTGGAAAAAAGAATAAGGTGTTTTCCACTCTATTCTATTAAGGACCTTTAAAAAAGCTCATAGTTACAATCACCAACTTTTGAATAGTCAATGAAAGAACTCTGACACAAACTACTTGGACTTAAACAAAAAAGGAAGAAGAAAGGAAAGAGGAAAGAAAAAAGGCAGTCTGATCAGTCAGAGCTGCCACTGCAATAACAAGGGCATGATGACAACTACTGGCTTTCCAGCGGTCAACACTGCTGACTGTTGTTTGTTTATGAAGCCAAGCCAGAGGCATTTTGACAAGTCATCGCATTACCTGGTAGTTAAATACATTTAGTGGGTACAGGGGGTCACTGTGGAAAACATGCACTATGTCCCACACTCTCAGGATTATCATGCTTCGTTCACACAATAGAGATAAAACTGACTGCTGGACATTTTCAAACACATCAACCTCTAAACGCCAACGTGTGTCGCCCTCTCTCACACCCGTCACTGTCTCAACGAGATGTTTATCATCTGTGCATTAAATGTCTCTTTTGAAAACTGACCAAGAGAAGAAAATAAATATTTAAATAGATGCTTAATCAGGCCCCTTAAGACCTCTGAAGTTCACAAGCGGAGAGTGACATGAGTTTATTTTCTAGGCCTCTGCAGTTTGACCACAAAGGAACAGCTGTGTCCTTTTCTGGCAGTGGACCTGTTTGAACCTACCTTCTGCCACTCCCCATGGGTACTGGCGACCTCTGACCTTCTTGCCATTCACCTCGATGACCACGTTGCTGCCTACCACTGCCAGTGGCATCTTCTCCTGGAATGGAAAAAGACAACTTTCTTTTATTGTGAACAAACTGCTGCCTCTAGCTCTTTCTCAATTGAGTACTGCCAATTGTTCTTTGAAAGACTGTTCTTCCATATTTGATTGGTCACTTCATGTAGCAACTGACATTAGTTTCAGTTGGGTTTGCTACATGAATCTTTTGGTTGGGACATTTATGTCTATTGAGATGTTTATTAGTATTTTTACATGAAAATTCCTGTTCAAGTGCAGTGAACTGAAAGTGTTTCATACAGTGAGTTATTCGTTCCAGACTCAGAGAATTATCTTTGCACACTTTTATGGCCCAGTCACGCCAAAAAGCAAAAAGTACCCTTATGAAATAGGGGATCTAGGCCTTGTAATGTAGGGGAACCTGCAAAGCTTCTTAATTAACTATCGTGGCTGGAAAGCTACAGTACAAACACACTAAAAAGCTGAGGAACAAGTTAGCTTTTATCAGCAACAATATTGATTTTGTTCTCATTAGAGGTTGTCATAGACGAAAAAAGCCCACTGAGCTAGCAAAGTTGTTCACTGTCAATTAGCAATGCAGTTAGCTTGATGCTTATAATGACATAAGTTCACACAGTTTATTTTACAGAACATTCAGAGGAGGGTTTAAACAACTGAAGGTGTGATGCAATTAATAAGCTACAATATGCTCCTCCATCTTGGACTCAATTTCATCAAAGATCAGCTGTGTCAGCACAGTTTTCATGTGGTGAGTATTGAACATTCATGTTTAAAAACTCAAGGACATCAACATGATACAAAAGTTCTTCCTAAGCTTGTCTAAAAAGCTAAGTAGAGCTCAGCAATTAGGCTGCCGGGCTGCTGTGGGAATGGGACAGAGGCAGCTTCAGACCATGTGGGCCATTACCTTGATCTTGCGGATTAGCTTGTTGTCCTCGTCGTCCTCTGTGTCTGGGAATTCATAAATTTTGATTTTGTGCTCCTGTATCTCTTTCATTATCTAACAGAGGGAGAAAGAAGTCATAATGAAAAGATATCAGAATAAAGGTAACAGGTAAATACTTCTCACCTTCAAAGTTGTCTTAATTTCTCTAGAAGGTTTACAATCTTTTTACAATGAAGGAAATAATGAGATATTTGCTTACTCAATTTATTACTCTATACCAGACAGACAGACACACACACATACACACACATACACACACACACCTGTTTTTTAAAAAGCTGGCACTCCTCTGGGGTCAAGGTGTCGGCTTTTGCAATAAGAGGGATGACATTGACTTTGTCATGGAGTCTCTTCATGAACTCGATATCCAGCGGCTTTAGACTGAAGACAGGTGAAAAAAAAGAGAGACCAAAATCGTCAACAAGTCAACAGAAGTCTTAATTTTTCTATACAATTTGTTACTACAGAAAAGCACATAGCATAAGGTAATTAGTTAAGTTTTAGTTTTTTAATATGATGAGCCCTTACAGAATATTAATGAATAAATCCTCTAAATTAAATAATTTCATGTGGATCAGCAGCTTTCCTCAGTGCATGGCTCTTCCAAGTAAATGCAATTCAGAGGGTCACCAGCAGAGGGCCAACCAAAACCATACTTTACAGGTAGCTAACAGCAAAGACACAACATAGTCAGCAGAGTGTGATTGACTTTTTGTCTAATGGTTTCTCTTCTGTGTTGACAAATGTCTTGTTTGACAGTTTTGTCCATGTTGGGTTGATGAAGGACTGTCTTTGTAATACTCCTACAGACTCTTTATCTCTGTCAGAGTGATAAGTGGGACTTGTGGTCAGTCGTGTTGCCAGACACAGAGGGAAAGAGCTCTGGTCCAACATGAGGGCAATGCATGTAGAAGTTGGTATGTACTGTATGATGGGAGTACATTATGTAAAAATGAAACTGTGCAAAAGAAGGCTGTGGAGGTAGAGCGGGCTGTCCACTGTTCTCAGTGCTGGTGGTTCCACCCTCAGCTCTATACAAACCCAGTCATTTACCATTCATATGATTTAGTACTTGTATCCAGTTGTACACATTAAAATGCAGTTATTTTTATTTATTTAATATTCAAATGATGCATGCTATGTGAGGATAGCATTGTGTGTGTTGACTGTAAGAAAAGAGAATGTTCAAGTGCTGATCCCAGGAATGCAGAAACACACAGAGGGCAACAAACAGCTGTTGAGGGCTTCACAAGTTTACAGAGCCACAAAGAGACGAACTGTGTACATGAACTGTCTGGTAATAGCAGTTTCATGTTGGTGTAAAAGCAGCATCAGAGGAGTCTTGGAGTTGAAGTGGTCTTAGATAAAACAGTCTGAGTGTCTGATAGAAGCAGAGGGTCCCTTGAGGACAGCAGGAGATGCTGATTCTTAAAGCATGTGTGTTATTCCTTTCAGCGTTATAGCAAATCACAAATCATCTCTACCTTCTGACAGCGATCTGTCAAACTGGCAGCTGTCAAAGCTGAGTGGACTCACTGCTGGACCTTTTTCCTCCATCTCCCTTTGGCTTCAAAGGTTATAAAACATCCCAGACAGGCAAAACTTGGAAACATGAACACAAGTTTACTCCTAATGCAGGATTTAAAGGATTTCAAATTTTACTGCAACATATGACTTTAGAGACATGAGCATGCAAATTGCAATTTTGCAGTTGTTGAAAAATAGTTAAAGGGGAAATTTTCTGCTTTGAAACTTCATTTTTTTCTTGAAAATTCTTGCAGAGTGTCAGGAAAAGCAGTATTACTTCATTTACTCAGAAAAGTGTAAGACTGTTGTAAAATTTTTACTGACTTTCAGGGCCTCGATATTTAGCTTAAATTTATATCAACAATTTCTGAACATATTCTGTGTCCTCTGTGCTGCTCCTTTTTTGTCCCTGGTTAAATGTGGATGGGGCATGAAGATATTATGCAGACGAACAATGATTTATAGCAGAAAATTGTTCAGCCTCCTAAAATCAGCAACAGTGATCGGTTTTTGGTGTCAGCCTGTCAGAGACAAAAAGCAGTATCACAGAGAGAAACTGGCAATAGCAAAGATAGAGGCCAGCTGGCTCACTATCAGACAGCAGTGTGTTTACACTGATTCTGGCTGTTGCTATTAAAAGATTTGCACATTAATGTACTTATAAATATCTTGAGTATAGCTTATTCTTGCATTCTTTAGAAACAATCCAAGGGTGATTTGGATCTATAGCATGTAGATCAGATTTTGCCTTCACAAAGCCTGAGTGGATGGGTGGATTTTGGGTGATGTGGACAGAGCTCCACATTTTAAATCAGGCTGGTGCCGCAGCTATAATAGGAGACAGGAAACGTTCAAGGGATGCCAACACACACACAGAGTCTGAGACAGAGCAAGATGAGGGAAGACAGAGTGTGTTTGTCTGAGATGAGAAGCCTGCCTCTGTGAGCCGCTCCGAGCCTCCACTCTGATTGGGTGATTCAGTGATGGAGAGCAGAGCCTCACTGAGCATGAGCAGATCTGAGTTATATAACATTTGTGGGTCAAAAACACTGGCTGGCAGAGACACAAACTAACACACACACGTTTTGCAACTTCATAAGACAAAGTTATGGTAAGGAGAACAGAAAGACACACTCACACTGTCAGCAACATGTGGAGACCAACATATCCACACAAACACACACACACTGACATACACACACACGCACACATGCATGCACGTATGCACCCACACCACATGGGTCATTAAAGACTTCCAATTTCTTAGTTGGCTTTAAAACAGTTTGTCTGTTGCTTGAGGACGAGGACAGACTGTAAAATGACTAAACAGAAAATTGGAAAAGGGACAGTTAATGTTCTGTCAGTCTTTTCTTCCTGCTTTGTTTTTATGCTATTTTGTTTGTACATCTGAAGATGATTCTACTGACTCCTTATTTAATTTTATATTTTGTTATTACTTTTATTTTATTGTAGCTCTGCAAGGATATAATCAATGTACCTGTCTTAATCTTCTGCTTTTGTTTCATCTTGTGTGTTTGTGGTTACGAGATTAGCAAACACTAATTTTACTCAAGGGGTCAAGGGGTTTTGAATTTGCACAAGTTAAAAGTGGACAAATCTGATTTAGTTCTGAGTTAGTTAGAGTTGGATAAAAATAAAAAACCTTAACAAAAATGATATTTTGTACATGTGTGTCTTTTTTTCAAGTTTTCAAGAACAAAAACATCCTTTCCATCAAGAAAAGCCTTCAGTGTTGTACTTTGCTCTTCTTTTAATGAGGAAATGTTGTCCAGTTTTAATAAAACTGATGCTGTTACAGCATCCACGCTAACCTCTTCAGTGGCAGCCATTGTTTATAAGCTTTCAGATGCTTCTTGCTTTTGTCAAAACTAAACCACGCCTGCAGCTGGAACCTCTTTCTCCGCAAAGGATGCTGATTGGTTCAGTCATATTCTGACGGGACACAAATGAATGGACCCGCCCAGCTGCCTTGCAAGGTTACCAGTTTGCAAAATAATAAATATTTTCAAAGTCTCCAAAGGATCTCTGGCTTTAGGATGAAAACCACCAAGTTCAAATGTAGTTTTCCCGTGGCACTGATATTCAGTACTATGTTTAATAAGCATGATCACTATAAACAGCCTTTCACTGTGCTGCTGCTTAAGAGATAAAGGAGTTTAACATTATCTGATACTCTTTTTGTTTACAGGAGAAACTCAGAAGCCAAATGCCGGAGTTTGTTTTTTGACTATTACAGCCCCCTATTTTTTTTAAATCAAGAAGAGGGAGGATGAAGAGCAATGTTGGTAAAGGATAGAAAAGAGGAAGGAGGAGAGAGAGATAAGAAAACAAATAAAAGAGGACAGAAGAGAAAGACAGAAACTCTGCAGCAGCTGGAACTGATTTTTTTAGGAAGTAACAGAGAGAAGCAGGAAACTGCTGCTACATCCCCTGAGCCTCTAATGACACACACACAGACACACAAACACCTGTAAATAAAATATCTTCCCACACACTCACACACACTTTGCTGATTCTGCATAACACACAGTGTCTCTCTTACACAAACTTTGCCTCTCTGACTCTTTCCTTTTAACCTTGCACAAGCCCAGACTTATGTCAGCACAGATGGTCTCTGAAAACGTTTTAGTTGAGTTTTTCTCCCATCACAGTTGCTAAACTCTATGGTTAACTCTGTTATACTTCAAAGGTGAAGGTGAAGTAGAGGCAAGATTATTTTGGCTAAAAGTTTTCTGAAAGGAACACTGAATTATCAAGAGTCACAATTTTCACTGCACACCAGACAGCAGTGAGCCAATCCAGAGCTTCAGATTTCTCTGCATGTCAAAGTGATGTAGAGCTGAATACCAAAGCCAAAGCCCAAATACTAAAAGCAAAAACATCATCAGAAAAAAAAGAGATGAACTAAACACGTTATTTATCTGAGTTAATATGAGAAGCAGTTGTTAGCAGGTCTGGCTCGGTGGCTTGCTACCTGGACTCCAGTAATGACTTGAGTGTTACTCTGAAGTCCAAGGAACAGATGATAAACAAGTTACACTAGTTTGGAGGTTTATGTGCAAGAAACCCCAGTTTATGACTGGAACATCCCGCGAGAAGCATCTCAGAGTTCAGGCCAACATTTGTGTTGCTGTCCTGTTTTTTTTTTTTATTAGATTTGTGGAAGAATTTACAGATCAGCCACGTTGCCTGAGAAAGCTCAACACAGTGGTTCTCAAACTCTTTATGGCATCAAGAGTAAAGCTGACCTTTCCAAATCTGAGTTCAGATTTTATTGAAATAAATTCTGGCACAATGTTATCCGCAAACTATTTCATTGTTTATCTTTCCTATATCATAAATCATATTCCTTTAACTTTGTTTCAGTTTATATTTTTCCGCTGCTCATCGACGCCTCACTTCATTGGAAAATACTGTATCTGTTCAACTGCTGACTTCAGGACGCTGTAGAAAACTCTTCAGCTCTAGTACAATTGTTTCAGAGTAAGTGTGTGTCAGACACATTTTTCTGTTTTTTGTATTGTATTTCCTCTTTGATTCAATCCAGCTGTGATCCACCATCTGTTGCAGCAGATCCATACAGTTTCAGGCTGATGTCAAGTATAGTAAACTCATGCTTGCATGCATTTCACAGATGTTTGAAACAAACACTAAGATAAGTAATCGGCGACATGAGGACATCTTGCATTTCATAGCCCATTACCCTACCTTACCCATCAGAACTAAATGCTGGACCCTGAATCCTTCCCTAACTCCACGTTTAATTTAGTTCAAGCTCTCACCTTTAAACAAGACAAACAAACACAGACAAACACATAGAAAAACACATGAACACACACATTTTACTTCAGTTTCAGCCTGTACAGCTGCCATGAGGCAGGAGCAGGATGGAGAGGTGGACATTTCCCAAAAATCTGAGTCTCCAAGCCAGAGATTATTGTTTTATCTTTATTTTCAACATTGCTTCAATTTCTCTCACTGACTGGCACAGCACAGCACTGTCACTTGGACTGGGATGATGATTGCTGGTTGGTTTTCATGAATAACACCTCTGAATACAAATAGACTTGCAAAGGGATCATCTTGACCAGAACAAAACCCACCACCCACTTGCCAACTGCTGCTTCTAAAATGCTGGCTTGAGGACATTCCAGTTCATCCAATTAAAACTACGGTACTGTGTGAAATTATACCCAAGGAAGAAACTTAAAGCAGAAAAATTCAGTATTTAATTCAAGCAATAGGTAAAACAAGTATTTATAATGCGAAAGGACTCAAAGAGAACTATCAACCAAACAGCCTTTAAATGAAGTCATTTTTGGAGCATGACTGCCTTTGGTCTTTGAAAAATACCAATTTTCTTTGAAACACAGTTAAATATAGTCAACATTATTATATGCTTAAGATTTTACTGATGCAAAGTGAAGGTTTAAGGGCTGATGTAGTGAAGATATGTCAAAACATGTCTCATAGTTCCAACACAGTGTTTGTTTTTTGAGAAAACACATCACACAAAGAGAGATAGAAGTTTAAGAACACTAACAGCATGAGTGTCAAAATAAAAGCGCTTTATCTAATTATTCACTGATTTTGTTTTACCTTACTTTAGGTTTTATTAGCCACATCCTATGACACCTGAATCTCATGAAGACCTACCCGTGTCCAGAGGGTGCTATGAAGTATAGGCAGCAGTGGACTCTGTTGTCTGGCATGGATCTGCGGTTCACCCTCGACTCTGCATTCAGAAAGTCTTCGCACTTACTGTCAATGTAGTTGATGACTGGCTGCCAACTGAGCAGATGGAGGAAGGACACCAGGCAGAGGAAAGAGGAGAAAATTAAAAAAAAGGAACATAAGATCATTTGTAAAGGTGTAATTATGCATATCTTTATCTGGTTACGAAAACACGCCTCACCAGTTGCTGTTGTCCACTGCATCTCCAAACCCGGGTGTATCGACAATGGTGAGTGTCAGCTGGACTCCTCCTTCCTTAATCAGCACTTTGGACTGCTCCACCTGAAACACCAACATTCACAGCATTTGGTACATTATGAAACTGAATCAAAACCTTTGCCTCACATCTAAATCTTTCTGTCGAGGTGTTCTGATCATTTTTGATGTTTGTGTGGACTAAACGCTTTGGAAATAAAATAATACGAATGTAATTAGGCAACACCAATGTTCCCACACACATTGGCTTACATGTTTAATAATCTGACACCATCATCTCCCACTCAGGGCACTGATGATAAATCACTGCAGTGTAAGTGCACCCACACAGCCTGCTGGGAGATTCAGGTACCGATATGTGCTGGCTGTGATGCTCCTATGTTTGAGGAATATCAAACTTTTTCCGTCCTTTAAGCAACAAATATTTGGAGCAGTGACGGTGTGTGGGTGAAGGATGGATGATTTTCTTTTCCTTATTACACATAGTGCTGATTCTATCCTGAACTAAACTTCTTCAGCCAGTCCTGGAACTGTCACAGGGTGATCATGTCAAACAGCAGCTGAACACCAAATCTTGTATGAAATGTCAGAATTGTGAGGTAACTGTAAGGACAAGGGTGGGGTTGTGTGTGGATGTTTGTTGAAGCAATATATATTTAAGTTATAATAAGTTATGTTGCTCTTTAAAGTATCTACTTATTTATTTTCATAGTCTACTTGACTTAATATAAAGCAATGTCTAAAAAAGGAATTTAATGTTCTCAAGAACGACACAAGACTAAGAGATTGTAACCAAAAATGTGAAAAACATAGATGTTGCAAAAAATGGCCTAAAGTCTGCAACCATTTCTTTATAGTCATCAAGACTACTTCCGATCAAAAGGGCAAGTCATTCTCAGAAGTAGCATACAGTACAATAGACATCTTATAAAAAGACAAACTTGCACTTGCTGACTACTCTGTCTCTAGAACCACAGTATCCACTATGAGGCACACAACACTTAAGAAGTCAAGAACATATTTTTGTTACTAAAATAACAGTTTAAATTCGGCATGTGGCTTAACTTTGGAAAAAAACAACAAAAAACTTTAAAAAAGCAGACAAACAAGACTATTCAATCTCACTCTAGTCATATATATTCACATTTGGTCCCACAGATCCATCATTTCCTGCAGCTCGTCTGCTGTTCCCTTGCTTCGCCGCATACTTTCACAAGGCCATCTAGTTATTTTAGGATCACCCCTTTTACTCAAACTACAGCCCTCTTGCTCTAACACAAACATTCTTCAGCTTCCACAAACCTTTGGATAATCTGTCCGACTTAACAGCTGAGTGTAAATATCACGCACAGCGGTCATTTGACATATCCAAGCATATTTGTGCATCCAGCCTGTGCTAAAAGGTGTGCTTGTACTGGAAGTGCACATAACATGTTAGCCATCTCAAAACCAAATCTGCCATTTCCACCGTTTTTGTGAAGAAAAACAGATTGGGAGAAAACCTCAAAAATGTCGTCAGTCTCAACGCTATCATTTAAAAGAAATCTGATCTGGGGCAATGCGAGTGAGCGACAAAGCATGAGAGAGTTTTCTGGAATATAAATACTCTGACCCTGTCTCTCCCCCTCTGCCTCAGACCGCAGCACCCATGGCAAACACTCTTTACAGACTAACTGCTACTTGCAGGAGAGCTTGTATGCCCATGTTGCACTCTTGGGGTTCACATGAGGTTTGATGTGAGCATCGGACCGGAATGGATGTCTGTTTAGTTATGTCTAAACAGAGTAAATTTAGCACTATGCTGGTGCATATACTGGAACATAACAAAGCTGCTGTGACTGGAGATACTAAGGATACAAAGACAGCACCTGATTTGTTTGTAGAACATGCCATTTAGAAAGCACTGTGTAAACATACAGCATCTACAATCACAAACTAAAGTTGGAAAGACAGGACTTTCACTGCCCAGGAGA
>JAPZDY010000023.1:5512846-5540611 GCA_029783645.1 Ctenochaetus hawaiiensis
GACTTGGTGCAGAGGGAAAATGTACGCCCATAAAGTCTCACAGAAATTTAAAGAATGCTAGTAAAAAAAACCTGACACAATTTCAGTTTTGGAAATGTTTATATTACTTTATAATTGAATGATCACAAGATTTTGTGTGTCCAGAAGGTCTGTAGAGCTGAGTATTGGTTCAAGTAGCAACACTAAAACAAAATAACACACTACAAATAATTTTATCATGCAACCTTTTCACATCTTTGAATTTTTTTGCCTATTCTGAACAGCAAAATGGAAAAGCTTTAAAAAGAAAACTGAGGCCAAACGCATGTATGGTCTATGTAAAAGCTATGAAGGTATCTCTAGTCTAATGAGTGCAATGATGCAAAGCATGTTCAAAAAAAGAACAAAGTTGGATAAATTTTAGTATTTAAAAGTAGCTGCTTTGCCCCTTTGAAATGGCTTAAGCTCTTTATCTTTGATCAGGTGGATCTAAATAGTTTAAATTAAGACAAAAGTTTTAAACATTAATCTTGGTATAACACAAGCATTGTACAAAAACTGACACTCCAAAAGAGGCAAAATTTTGACTGAAAAGTAGAATTGATGAGTACTTTTTTTGCCAGAACATTGGCACACAGAGAGGAAAGCCCTGGAATTAAAATGTATAAACTGCTGCAAAATAAAACGTACTAGCTGCTGCCTTTGTTTTGTATCGTATTTGCACTGCGAGCGACCAGGCTAAGGTTAGGGTAACTTACAATTTTATCATGATGGTTTCTAGCTGGGAGCTTGTGTTTGTTGTTTCTCGTTGAGACAGGGTTTCCGAAGGCAGTAACATGCAGAAAGCAGAAAAGGAAGAGAATGCTGACTGAAGAATCACTTAATCGCTGAGTCAGACTAGTGGAAGCCAACTCCAGTTGCAAAGTGATTTGCAATATGTTTTTAGTTTGTGTTTGTGTGGGAATAGTTTTCATGAATAGGAAAACAACTTAGTACTCAAGTAAAGAAAGGATGATTTTTTTGTTGTTTTTTCGTTTCTTAGTTGTGTGTGCGTGCGTGTGTGTGAGAGAGAGGGAGAGAGGGAGACAGTGGGTGGGTGTTACATTTCATGGAAACATTCTTGCCCGGCTTCTGACCCTATCAAGCCCCAGGGGAAGTACAGGGACTCTCACCCAACTCCCTGTTTTTCTTTGTCTCTCCCCTGTCACCTCTTACTCACTCATCATCACTGCCTCAGTCCTCAGACAGACCCTCCAGTTTCAGGCAGTGTTCAGATGTTGCACCTATTATTGTAGGTTTATGCAGCACTGTGGGAGTGTCTGCACATTTGCATATTCAAGTTCAAATATTTGTATTATTTTCCTTGTGCCACGGTTGTTCGGCTTTGTTTGATCAGCCGATCAGCTGACTGGCCACTGTAGCATGACAGTGGGTTGTGTTTTTCCAAAAGTTGACTCTGCTTCAACTTTTCCGAGGCAGGTTCTGCTGCATTTTTTCTCATTATCGCCTGCGGTCTGCATGTCTGCATGTCTGCCTGTCTGCAGCTCAAACAAACTACCCACATTAAAGTGAATGTTAGAACTGGTGTGTTTTCAACAACACCTGATTTGGTCTGAATGAGGTCTTACCCTACTCCATCTATTTCCTCTCCTGCCACTCAATTTTTCTTGCTACATGCATTCCTTTGTCTTTCCCCTTAGTTACAGCTCTCCTCTGTCAATAACCCCTCTATTCTACTTTATAGAAGTTTTAACTTATTATCTTCCTCTTCTCCTTCTTCCTTGCCTTTTCTCAGACCCTCCAGTCCTCTACTCTCCTCTGCTAATCCAGATGCAGCCTCGCCCCTCCTCCTCCTAAGTTTGTCATGACCATAAAAGGACAAACCCAGGCCTTAGGGCCTTGCATTTCCCCTCTTAGTTCCTCCATACCTCTTTCTCACTCTCAACTTCCACTTCTACTCCATTCTTCTCTCTTCATCCTCTTCACAATACCCCATCTCTTTCTCCTAACCACCAACCTACAAAGCTTGGATGTGTATTGGTTCTAACTAATTGTTTTCTGACCAGGGAGAATCGCTGAGCACGAATGGGCACAAGACTAGATCTATTTAAATTGCGATGAGTTCAATTTACTCTACATTGCTGCTCAATCTGCATGCGCTGTTTGCTATTACTTTAGATTTTTACAGCTGTTGCCTTGGAGTCCACTTGGCAACATTATATAACTTTTTCTAAATTAACAAATTCATAATTATTTTCATGGAACACAGACTTGTAAAAGGGTGAGCGGTGCATCTGTCAGTCACTTTGCACCCTGATTAGCTGTAATTACATTATGTAACTTGAAGGAGTGGGTACAAAACAATGCAAAATGTTTTGTGCCACTATGTCTCACAAACCAATAGCTATCACTGTTTTTACTGAAACTGGATCATATTTATGGAGACTCTTTTTGGTTGTGCCTCTGACATTCTCAGGCTAATCTCCCTCAACTCTCTGCTTTACGGACACAGGCACTTGCCTGATGTTTGAAAAGTTATTGACTCTCTTTGATCATAAGTCAAGTCAGTTCAGAGTTTTAGTCAGTAAATGTTTTCTGGTTTTCTGGTAAATGTTTCTGGTTCAGGCTCTATTAGCTTGCTGTTCAGAGTTGCATGTAATGCTCGTAAAATATTTGTCTGTGATGACAGAAGTTTTCAGGACATTGTCATGAGGAGTTATGTTTTTAGTCAGCACATTCATCATGACAGCTGAGAATTATGCTGCAGAAACCTGGGACTTGTGCTTACTACATAAGAGTGTTCTCAGGAAAAGGTGGGGGGCACTATGTTGCACAAAATGCTAACTTCTACACAATGCTGCCTCAATATGCCTGTTACCTTATACTTTATCTGAACATTTGACCAACTAACAGCTCAAGCTTTATTAAGCTACAGGACCTAAATGTATAAATCAGGTGTGAAGCCAAATGAGTATGTTACTGGCCTCGAAGTTGAATTACTTTACCTGCACAGTCTTCTTGATGCGCTGGGAGGGTCCGGGGTAGTCCTTGGAGTACAGGTCAGTCAGGAAAAGAGAGTTGATGAGAGTTGATTTCCCAAGACCAGATTCACCTAAGAACACAAACACACAAACAATTTTTTTTATATAAAATAGATAAGATTATAAACTAAAAGGTTTTTCCCTGTTTTATTGCCATGAGATGATGGTTTGACAGTAAGTGAAAAACATATTAGGTCCCAACTTGTATGCATAAGTCCAACTACAAACACACACATATGTAATAACAAAAACATTCACAAAAGTACATGCATTGCACACACAGACAAATACAAACACACACGCGGCCTAGAGGGACAAGGCTGGAGCAGGATAATAAAACAGATTCATGGACTTTGAGGCAGAAGGTCAGGAGTTTGAGGAGCTTGTCAACCGGCAAGAAGAGCTTTCAGATTAAGGGGATAGAACATTTCCTTTTCACCTCTTGCTCACTCTCTCTCTGGCCATCCACATTCATTCAGTCTTTTTTTGCTTCTTTCACTAAACTTTCCTTCCATTTAAATCTTTTTATTTCTCTTCTTACTGTGCCAACTTTCCATTTTCTGCTCCCTTACTGATGTCGGGGGCAGCAGTCGCACAAACACACCTTTAACATTTACTTGACAAAGAGCTATCCCGTCCCAAATGTACACATCACATACACTATCACAAACACAAGGATGTGATTAATGACCGAGCATCTGGCTCATGTCTCCTGCAAAACACTGTAGGAGTGTTTGGTAGGAGGGCAGGTGGGCTGCTGCTTCTACTACACAACTGTGTTGCTTTCCAGAACTGAAGCTGCCTCTGCATCAGCAATTTGTGACCCAACACCCACCTGGTGCGGGATATAATAGCTTGAGAAGGCTTGTCTTTTATTTTTAAAATTATTTATGCACCACTTTATGCACCATCAACAGATTACCTGTTAAATGAACCTTGCTATAAGGGTGTCAAAACACAAAAATGTTACAGGTAGTTGAAAGACTGTATTTTTCTGAATTTGGCATACTTTATCTTTCTTTAGCAGCTTGATCTAAATACTGAGGGCCCCGATTCAAAACTCTAGCCAGAATCTTGGAATGTATGCGAAGCGATCAGCTAGAGGGAAGACGTCTCAGGCTACTCAGGACTGCACACTGGTCTTACAGCAGAACATTTATTTTTCCTCGTAAACAATCTTTGCCACAGCACAAACACTGGTTTGCAGGGAGAACACAAACCCTTTTAGACCAGTTTCATTTCTTCCATCAAAAACTTACTCATGAAATTAAAGTTAATTAGAAGCTGCTGATAGGACTTGTGACTGGTGACATTTTGTTTGTCATTTTAAAACAGTGAAAGAGACAATGTCGGCTAAAGCTGAGAGGGTGCTTTCTGAGTGTTTTGTCAGTTCTGACGAAAGAGTGACAAGAGAGCGAACGGATTACTGTCAGAGTTTAGTAAATTAAACCAATCTGGGTGTCAAAAGAGCTGCAACACAGGCAGGCTGAAGTGCAAAGAAAAGATTTGACTGGTTTTGCTTTAACTGGTTCAATCCATTAAAATGAGCTGGGTTCAGCTAAGGACATCTCCCTTCTGCCTCTACCTACTCTCCATTTTTCATTCGTTCTAATTTTACAAATATTTACTCTCTTTTAATCCGTTCAAATCAGCCACCTGCTGGGGGTGAACATGTGCATGAAGAACAGTTTCATTCATACTCTTCACACAGGACATCTGTGTTTTCCATCAGTCCATGTCAGCATGGTGTGAAGCCCCAGTGGTCTTCAGTCTTTACTCCTTCTTAACCCCTCATTCTGCCCCCTGTGTGTGTTTGCTTAGGCATGGTTGATATTCTGTCCTGTGTGAGTTATGAACACACATCGTCTGAGTGTCTCCTGCAGCCTCTACAGCCGGCTGACTTACGTCTTTGATGGATTGTTTGGAGTTGGAGGTCAAGCATGCACATACACATGAACACACAAAGACCATTTCATGACGAGATAGCACAGATGTAAGAAACCCTCCCACTCCTCCTCAGCGCTGGGTAAATCTGTGGTGCTCCCGGCAATAGAAAGGAGGAAAGGTTATCTAAATGTGAAGGGGAGGGGTTTTTGAGCGGGACTGTCCTTCTTTATGCCTGCCTCTTCTTTTAGCTTTGCTCTTTTGGAGTGTTAATGTCACTTCTGCTGCAGAGCAATCAAAAACAAAGTAGAAACTGCAGACATTTTACTTATTTTACTAATATGGATGCTTCAGCTGGATTTTACAGTTTAACAATCCTTGAAAATAGACTAAATTAGACTACAATATCTATTTGAGGCATACCAAAAGTACAAAGCTGTTCTCATCATGGGGGTGATATTGGTCTCTTAAAAAATAACACTTTGATTTTTTTTTGTCAAACAGTGAGAATTAATTTAAGTGCTACTGGCATTAAGTTTGAGTATATTGTTCTGGATGCATAACACAGACTCGTAAAGATTAGTACGATTTAGATTTTTTCTTGGGATACTGCAGGTTAGCTTTTGTTTGCATTCTACATTCTACATACTTAATGTTGACTAAATCTGTAAGTACTGCTGGTGTAGTAGGCAGTTTTGAATACAGCAAAGATTTTACTGTCTGTTCCTGATAGGCTCTATCTGAGGTTTTGCTGAACCATGCTTGCCCTCTCTTGTCTCTGGAGTAGATTAGTTACTGAGATTTGTCATCATTAAAGTCCATACAGACGTCTAAAACAATCTTAAGACCCTCAGCCACAGGTCCTGATCAAATACTGCTACTCTAAATGTCCCACTGACCAAACATCTCAGTGGATCCTTGGCAAACAATGTGCTGGCTGTCCTGACTGAACTAAACAGGTTTCACAAACAATCTAATCTTTGGCACAAACACAGCAGTGAGGAGTGAGAGGCCAAACTCTCTCTCTCTTTCCACCTACATGTGACCTATCCAGAGGTCTGATATTGGCTGATATTGGCTTTGAGGCCAATGCCAATATGCTCAGGTCAAAGTTGCTTATCACTGAGATTTGGTGTCACTGTTCAATGGCACTTGTCTATAACACTTGTGCAGAGAAAATGTTGCACCAAACGCCACTCTAAAATAAGACAAATTGTTTCTTGCTTGCTAACTTTGGTTTATTCCTGGTAGAATATCCCTTAACTCAGATTAGACATGGTCAGGATGCATTTTTTATTAAGGCACATAAACACTGAGCAGTATTTTGATCTCCACTTGCAGGAACAAAAGAAACTCTAAAATCTAGTAAAGTTTTACCAAATGAAAGGCTGTAAATGGTCAATGGCCAAGCCAATTTCATTTCAAGGTGCTTTTTTACGGTCATTTGAAGGTTTGTCATGCCCCATCTGCATCTCATACAGATGCACAAGGTCCCTCTAAGCATCTGAATGAGATGCACCAGGCTTTTAACTAACTCCAAAGGGATTGCATGTGCAGTAATATTAGATGTACACAGCAGTCAGTCGAGACAGCATGAAAGGTGGAATAGTCCACATATGTGGGTGGTTAGGGTGGAAGGATGAGTCAGAAACAGGGCATTCCCATAAACAGACTGTGGTTTGTGTCCTGTATAAATACAAAACTCATTGTTGACCTATTTTAACTAATGTCATGTAACATTACAAACAGAATGCCACATATGTAGCTACTTTACTTTTACTGAATCAATATCTTTGCATATATCCAAGTAGTTTTGGTGCCTGGACCTCACCAAACTGTGACAGTTTTACAACATTAACCATGTCAGAAGGGCTATCTGGCAGAAAGGTCATCTGGCAGGCATCTCATACAGCTGTTTGAGATTGTGCGGGGTGTGACAAAACACTGTCTGCATTTGGCAACCAAGGCATGAAAACAGGTTGTCATGGTTGAACAACTGAAGATGAAGAGTTGGAGCTAAAGATGACAGGTTAGTTTCCTCAACCGTTATGTTATGATAGGAGTCCTTTGTAGAAATAGGTGTCATTGGGTCCTTATGACATTATTTAAGACGTTGTGTTGTTGCTCTAATTCATATAAGCAGTAAGTGAGTTCTCCTAAAAGAGAAGGGAAGAGGACAAAAGAAGGACTCCTGGTAATAATGGACACATTGGGAGAAGTTTAGGAGACAGGAAGAGGCATTAGGTCGCGAGTTTGCTAACCTTAGACTAAGGCTTATCCTCAAGCTCAGGTTAGCAACATAACATTGTCAGAGAGGCCCACAGTGTGACAGAGGCTTCACTCAGTCACAGCAGTCATCTAAACCCCCCTGAGGGCAGGTCCGTCCCAATTAGCCTTCCTGGTTCAGCTTTAATTAAATATTGGCTCCATGTGACAAGTGGAAGCTCGGTGCCAGCTCTCTGTAAATAGACTAATGACCTGAACGTCAGTGATGGATGGCTGACCCTTCCAGCTCATTCCTGCTGTTTCTCTTCCTCTCTCTCAGTGAGCCATCAGTTCATCTCTCCACAGCTCTGTTTCTGTGTCACTCAGCCTCCAACCACTTTTTATTTGGTATAAATACTCTTCTCTGTACCCACTGTCAGTCTTTTACTTAAACTTTTTAATTGCTGCTATGGTGTAATATTCCACAGTGTTGTCTCTGCAGATATCTTTGTAATCATGACTTTCTTTTTGTTTATTTAAATTTTCATGTTACACTTGATTGTGTTTTGAAAAAACTTGCTCTTACTGCTGTGTTCCTGCACTGTCATTACAGGCTGGTTAGGGATGTATCAACATGTTGGAGCAAAACAAGACTAAACCTTCTCCAGTATTTACTAGTCCAAAGGCAGGTTGCATCATTTGTAGGACAAGGTGCTCTTCCTGTTGTGTATTGTTTCTTTTTTCCATGACTCTGTGAATGGGTGGCCTATGGTCTTGTCGGAGAGTCAGTTGGTTTTGGGCAAAAGTTCAGGTTGGTAGAGACGACCTCAGAGAGTAATACAGTAGCACTCAGCTTTCACAGTTTGACCCAGGGGAGCAAATTCACGGTGCACTGCCCAGCAAATGTCAAAGACAATCATCAGCAAGCTGGACCTAACCAATTCAAACTAATCACTACTTTTTCACTCCTTGCAGAGCATGTACTGCACACTACAATAGTGTTGTCTTTGTCTAAAAACTGCAAAACACATCCACACCAGCGACAACATGCTGGACTCTCTGGTCTGCACTGCATGGCTTTGCAGTAGCACAAATCACCACCTATCATACTGGAATGTGCAGAGGCTGTATTTGTTAGGTCAATAAAAGTAATATGGCTTGATATTATCAGCCTATTTTATAACAAACAACAATACTGCCAATAAAGCACCAATAAATATTGTGCATCCCTTGCTGTTATTAATCTAATTTATGTGTCTCTACTTTGGAACTTGTCCTTAGGCTTCTTTTCCATAATAGAACTCAGTCTCTATCAGATTTAGGTAAGAGGTAAAAGTAACTGACAGTACAACTATTGCACCAGTAATCTGACTGGCTTACTGATGCTTACTTATTGTTGTGAAGTAGCATGTTGAAGGATGAATGTAAGGGCTGAGAACACTGCATAATAAATATGAGCATGTAAAAATAAGTATAGTAAGCTGAAGAGACAGAACAACAAACATACAAAAGGTCATGGTGGGTTTCCCATGGGATTCCTGACATTCTCATTCTGTCTCTCCCTCTCTCTGTCAGCCCCGTGGCAGCAGCTGGCCCCCTCACATCCTAACAGGCCTAGTAACTAGCACCCAACAAAAACACACACACACACACACACGTACACTCATACCTAACAGGCATGTGTGAGGCCTGAACCAGAAAGTGTGAACAGAGACATCTGGGGAACATACAGGCATAAAAGAGAGAACAGCAGAGTCACAGACAGGCAAAGCATGTGAGAAAAGTCATGTTTGCTGAACACCAGACTGTTGGACAAGATAATTCTCCATTGTTGGGGCTAAATGGGACAAGCTGAAACAGAGGGCAAAGGTCAGTAGTCTTTGCCAAAGATAAGGATCTGCAAGGCCAGCAGAGCTGATGGAAGAGTCAGAATCTAACCTAAAGCGTGTAAGCACTCCGCCTGACAGCAGTGGTCCATATGGAGTGGTTGCGGTAGCCTTGGTGGGACACAACCCACTTTTCTCAGGTTTTTTAAAATTAAAGAGTAAGTGTTCCGCTGTGATCTGCTTAGCCTGAACTAAATCTGACAGAACTGGCACGTGCTGGGTCATAGAAGACATGTGCATCTCAAAATAGAGACTCAGAGAACGGGAGCAGAGCAAAGAAAATGAATGAGAAAGGAGAGAGACTTGCCTGCAGTGGTTTGACTGAGCATGCATGAACATGCACAAGTGCATGAGCCCCATCAGCACACGCACAAACACAGTGACAGAGCAGACCATGCTGAGTGTTGTGCCCAGAGGCGACGAGGAGTCTTTGTGAAGTAGGTCCGTAAGCAGGCCGCAGTCCAGCAATAATGATGATGCCTGTCCTGCTTTAACATCGATGACATCACTCTGTAACATTCAGCTGGCCTTCTTGAAGATCAGAAAGTGCAGTTCTGGGTTTTAAAGCACTGAGACTTTTCTTAGTACATGTAACTGTGGTGACTTTTTCATTTTTCATTGGTTCTCACAGCCTGCAAGAATGACCAGGTAATGAAGTTTTTATAGCCATGAAGCACAGCTGTGTCTGGCTTACGAGGAAGTATAGACACAATAAAAACAACACCTGTACAATGTAACACTTTAAGAGCCCATTCATCCATCCAGTCTTTTTCCACTACCTATCAATTTCTGAGGGACAGTGGCGAGTAAAGTTGTCCATCTTCACTCTAACCACTTCCAACAGCTACTCTGGAGGGATTCTGGGATGTTCATGTCCCTGCCTCTCGCATTCAGTGGGCTTTATCTGATCAATTTTTACAATAGAACAAGTCAGTGTAGTTGTCTCCTCTGCTCCATTCTCCATGTGTGTTTAAGAAACCAAATTCTTTTTCCTAGGACAGCAAAATATTGTCCCATTCTACTTTGCCTCTGATTGGCTAGTACTGATTGCCTTTGTTGGTTTGATTGGTTGGGCTTAGATATGAGGCGTGAGATTTGTTCTAAGGGTAAGAATATTATGGTAAGCTAATTAGAGGCAGAGTAGGGTGGGTCATTCATCTGCCCTGCGAGGGAAGAAATGCTGCATGGTGGGTTGTGCTGAGCAGAGTAGGAGAGGAATCATTTGCGTGTATGTAAATGTCTCATCGTAGAGACTCTAAAATGAAAACAGGTCCACGTAAATTAGATAAATTACATAAGCATTATTTGTTCATTTATTATTGAGAACAATTTTGATCTTCTCTGAGTGAATCTTCTGCTCTATAGAAAACTTCTGTTGTGATACTGCACTATAAAATCAAACTGACTGGACTTGACTTAAATTTCAGAGGGGCCGG
Source organism: Ctenochaetus hawaiiensis (assembly GCA_029783645.1). Taxonomy (NCBI): domain Eukaryota; kingdom Metazoa; phylum Chordata; class Actinopteri; order Acanthuriformes; family Acanthuridae; genus Ctenochaetus; species Ctenochaetus hawaiiensis. The sequence goes on from JAPZDY010000023.1 coordinate 5,523,278, forward strand.
GGGTCCGGTTGGGGGTTGGGGTGCCCCCTCCAAGGCAATGTAGGGCAAACACTAAACTATAATGTTTTCAATAATATGCTGTTTAGTTGAATGACTTAACTGAACAAAGGCATTGCAGATCAAGTGTTAAGTGGGGCACCGTTCTGCAACACAAAGAGCTAGAGAACCAAAATTCTAAATGAGGAATTACACTTAGCCACGATTGGCTACATGGCACTATGATCTAACTGTGGCTGAAACAGTAAAAGCTGGTGGGGAAACTGAAACTCGTAATTCTGAACCTTGAAGCTAAAGTGAGAGTCTGGTGTAGGTGATTTAATACAAAGAGGAAAAAGGAAGAGTGGTACTTTTATATACAATGCCTAACAAATTGAGAGAGTGAGTGTGTGTGAGTGTGAGTAAATGTGTGTGCTTGGTGTGTGTAAACGCATCTGGTTAAGCCAGTGGATTAACCAGACCAAATCCCTTCTTCACTCACTCCCTTCTGCACGGTCAGTAGGTGAAGTGAGTATCTTCAGTCTGCATTCTTATCTTTTTTCAAACTTACCACAATTTACAGCACTTTTCTTAGGAAAGTTCTATGTTTAAGGCATTGAGTCTGCACTGCAGCAGTACTACCAGTGAAACTGCTGCACTGCTCTGCTGTCCACTAATTACATGAAGCAAGCCTTATATGAAGACAACAAAGATATACAAAGTCAAATACAGGAATGAAGTCACACCACAAATTCAACAATGTTCATTTCCTGTACCAAAGCAAGTTATGCCATTCAACAATATTCACTGATAAATGGCGCCTAAAGTAGGCAAGACGGTCAATCCTAAGCCTGTCAGACTGTCTTATCTGGACACACACATAAACACATGATGTTATTACACACTCACAAAACACACACGCACACAAACACACAGAGCTTGCAAGCTTGGAGGAAGTACAACAACAACAGGATAGACAGCAGGACAGACAGGCAAACAGTCTCACAATCACACAGAGCTCAGTGAGGGAGATAAACAGATAGAGACTTAGAAGGCAGACTACTCTGGACTGTAAAGAAGGTTCAAACGCATCCAGCACTCCACTGGCTGCTTCATTCACAGGACTCCACCACTAAATAAAGGCCGTGTTGTGCTTATTTGGCCTTTGAACACAACTAGACCATATTTTTAATGAAAATGTAACATAAGCAAAACAGAAAGATTGCATAAAATCATTTTTACATTGCCCAGTGTAGTTTAAAATTTTTTGTTATATTGCACCAAAGCTGACACCACAAGTCACAACAGGCACAACATGTGTTTTGCTTTTGACAGATGTTGCAAAATAACTGCTCTGACATTAAATGAGGCGTGTGTGCATGCACTCACTTACAGATTTGGTTGACCTATCTGTGTTACACACAGTACTGTCTACAGCTTTGACCAAGAGACTAAACTGCATTTTGGGAAACAGAGAGAAGGCACAGAAATCCACATCCAGAGAGTGGGGCAAGGCGCTGGGAACTAACCCTGACTCTAACTGTGTTGTAGCTGGTGAGAAACTTTCAATTTTCAATGCACTCTGAGGGAATGTACTGTCCAACTGAGAGCTAAATTGTGAGTGCACCAAATTCAGGTTGTTTTTACCAAACGTTCTCCACCAGATGCCTTAGTAGTACTTGGCCTGAACAATCTGACCCTGCAGGAGTAGTTCAACCCTGCGACCCTACGAATGAAGAAAAATACATCCATGTCTTTATGCTTCTGGTCTGACATGCCTTCTGTGGTCTTGAAGCCTGCAGGAAAGGTTGCTCTTTGATGTCTGGGTCTTTAGCTTCAGACACAACTCTCATCACCACTGATAATCTACATGATGTTCGGGTCATCCCAGGCCTGTTGACCAAGATCTTACCACAGTACAGCCCGATGCCGCTCCGGCTTGGGAGTCAGAAATTCTATTCTTCTGGTCATATTATGTAGCTCTGGAAATTCCAAAACACAAGGAGGCTGCGGAGATTTTTATCGGTCTTTTTGCTTAAGCAGTGGTCAACAGACCACAAAATGTCATAGCAGTAGCTATCTGAACTTTTGGTATGCCGTCTGCACAGAGACATCACTACTTACTTCATACATATTAACAGAGAAGGCAAATTTTTTTTCCTGAATAATATCAATGGGACGCAAGTCTTTACACACACCAGCAGCTGTGTGAAGTTGTGCTTATGTAAAGAGGTACTTTGAGCTAAACTATAACATGCAAGTACAAATTACAGATGAGGCAGAATCAGTGCCCCCCTCTACCCTCTCCCCTGCTGAATGAATCAGCGTACTAGTAAAATAAAAAAACAGTGAAACTTTAGAGGACCATATATCAGTTCAACTCTAATTAATGCTCCATTTGCAACTCAGAGCTCTGCTAGCGAGGTCAGACTCATAAAAAGCTTCTGATGTGCTCTCCTCCTGAGTTCCTTAAAGGAAGCAAAGGCAGCATGGCTGTTAAGCATTGGCCTTGTTACCCATCAGAAGCAGCATGAAGCAGGCATCGCTTCCCCTCTCCTCCCTGCTCCTTTCAGTCTCGACCGGACTCGCAGCTCTTTTCAGTTCTCTACACTGGTACTGGATCTCACTAATCTTTCCAGGAGTTTCTATTCAATCTGCCAGCTGGACAAAGGGGTAGGAAGCAGCTATTTCACCCTCAGACAGTGGCGGATTGAGAGGGGAAAGACTCCACAGTCCAACTCTGTAGTTGAACTGAGGGAAGGAAGAAAAGAGAGGCTAAAAAAGAAAGAAAACACCAGAAGAGCAGTTTCTGGTGGCGTTCCATCTCAGGGAGTGTCACAGCAGAACAACCATAGCTGCTCTTTGGTGAGAGCTCCACATGGGCATGACAAGCATTCACAGTGTGGACACATTGCCATCATTCTGACTTCCATGCCAATAATAGCTTTAAAAGATAAAAACCAAGAATGACACTGCTACATACCACATCAGTACGAGCAACATTACAAAGCCAAATGACTATCGGTGGTGTTCTGTCGATAACAATCAATGACACACACAAAAAAACCCCCCTGCAAGATCTTCTGGGAAAAAGTGGAAGTTAGCTCAGCTTTTGTTGAAAGGGAATGCAATAAAAAACAGGGAATTTTACCATTTATCTTAGGATACAATGATAATCAAAAAATCCTTCTAAATTTTACTTCACCATTTCATTTGTAGCTGTTGCAACATGACCCAACCAATAAAGCCCCTGCATTTCTAATAAGCAGTGCTTGGTTATATTGGGCGCAGCTACCACAGGCAGAGGCTACTCAGGAACTGAAGGGCTCCCCTTTTCCTTGTTATGCTCATTGATGCTCTTTTGTAATCAGAAGGGCATAAATTGCCATTAAGAGTTAAAATCTATTTTGTCAGCCAGTTTGGTTTCAAGTTTGTGTTATGCTTGGAAAATCTGTCGAGCTCATGGTTTATTTATTATAGCAGGTGGCTTAAGCCACCCCTCCTCCCATTTTAATATGCGGCAGACATGTCTGGCAGAGGAGTGTTACCAGTTCAGATATGAAAAGTTTCATTTCAATGTGTTTCATTTGTCCAGTCTGCAGGTCTGTCCAACCCGAAAGTCTTACAAAACTGAAGTCAAACTGTGAAACCAGACAGTGCTGATCAAATATGAAACAAGTTTCTGTCACTGCTTTGCCTATTTCCCACCTTAAGTCTTTTCAAAAACACATTTTAGTGTAATGTTTATCTGTAATTTGAGAACCTTTGTGACCAGGCTGGTGATGAAAGCAGACTGAGCACCACACCAGTTGCATTTGTTGCTTGGAGTTACATTACACATTAAATTTCTCTTATTGGTTTTAGCTCTGTCCAATTGTGTCCACAGACATTTTGTTCAGTGCCAGTGCCAGAATCCAGTGAAAAATCAAAATTCAATTAAGAGGTTCCTCACCAAACACAAAACCTTGCATTTATATTTAGTGGTCTTGCAGTAAGAAAATGCAGGGATGCAAATCTCACAAAATACCAACTCCTCCATAAAGTAGCTAAAATTTATGACAGTGAACAGACAGTTCAAATGAATTCTTTATCAGGATTTAATATGGAAAAAAACACAATTTCAGTTTTGAACCTAGTATAAAATCTGGCCTAAAAGATTGAGGTTAAACTCACATATTCACACACAGCCTGCTGCAGTTAAAAACACCACACAAGTTCAGCTGGATGCCATTGCAATCTGTTAATCTGAAGTGTCTCGCCATGAGCTATATTAGAGCTCATATTTTAGCCAGTCTGATCTTTGTCTCACTCATACACACAAAAACACAGATTTGGACAGCATATTAGTTTAGTATTATAGACTGTTATCTAGTGGTGATGGGAGAAGAAAAGGGTTGATATATTTTTATTAATTCATCTAAAACAACCCCATTCACCTTTATATTTTGAAGTACCAGCTATAGAAAGAACTATTCTTCACTGCAACCACAATTCGAAAGAGCGACTCGCAGGCATTAGCCCAGTCAAGTCATAGTCCAACATCTGTCTTTTCCAAAACCTCAACAGAACAATACTGGGCCTTTGAGTCAAACCGAGTTTTCACACTTTAATACAATGCCAAGTATAGCAGTGCTGAATCCAGCCTTCCGTTTTTACTTTCAGCCTGCCTTCTGCTGTGGGTCTAGCTGGCTCCCTTTAAAATAGAAAAAAATACCAGCTTCTTATGTTCTCTGGTGTTATAACAATGCCATTTACTTATTCTCTCTTTCACCTCTCCAATACATGTTTTGTTATCATATTTCTGAACATATTTAGTTAGTGTTGACGTTTTAGACTCAAAACTTTAAAATCTTTTTCCACATGCTGCTAACTATGGTTCTTCAGCTAAAAAAAGAGCTAATTGGCATTATCAGTGTGTGAAATTTGGATCAGCTCAAGTATGTGGGGCAGGTAGCCAAGAAATCTGTGAAGAGACAGAGGGGTCTATATGTGAGAGGGCTTAAAGCATGATCCAGTTGATTGTGAATTTCTTTGGTTTCTTCCAAGCCACTTTTTCTGCCTCCTGCTAGTCTTCCTCAGGGTCTGTCTACTAAACAGGAAGCTACATGCCCAGGCTGAAATAGTAAATTGTGGTTACCTCTTCATAGTAATGTCTTTGTCTTTTCACTTAACTGATTAGGGGCAACCACAGGATACAATGAGTTGAATTTATGACCTCTTGAAAATTTTTAATGGGAGCTGGAACAGAGGTTAAAAAAAAAAATTAACCAATAAAACTTGTCAAAAACAGTTAATTTAAGAGTATTTCTGAAGGAGACAAGATGATAAAAAGACAACAAGGAGAAGCACAAAAGGAAACAAAGCCTAATTTTGAATAGCAATTTGAAAGAATGACTTAGGTCCTCAGTGGAAAGCAACGCTTGGTATGGCAAAGAAGTCGGAAAATGAGAGAGAGAGGAACACTGTGTTGTTTTTGGTCTTTTTATGAGATTTGCTGACAACAATGAAAAAGAAAACTACAGCAACCTTATTCTTAAAGTGGGAAATAACAGCAATAACAGCAGAATTATAATGTAGAGATAATTTAATCATTTTTAAAACATTTAAATATTCATCATATCTGCCAACAACAATATTTACATTGTGTACAGTTTTTACCTTACACAAAGTGTGAAGATCAATGTCAATATATCTGATATTAGACCTCCTCTGCAGAACTTCCTGAGTACTTCCATTCCTTGTCATTACAAGGTTCAGTGCTTATAAATGGGGCTGAAGTGAAACCAGAGCTTCCAGATTCTGGTAAAAGTCAAAAAACCTCATTCAAAGTTCTATTGACATTAGTAACTCCACAAAGAATTAATAATCCACTCTTTGAACGCAGTCTTCTCCAGAAGTATGTTGTGCGGCTGCTTCTTATGTTTGGACAAGGACAACCTAATGTCTTTGTCTATTTAATATCGACGTTATGAAAGCAATTACATTTTTTTCTGTGTTTACAAAAAGTAATTGTTGTTAATGCTGTTAATACAACAAATGTTTTAATTTCTAACACCAAGTCTTGTCATGGATGCTGACTTTTCACTAATATGGGCCGCGAACTTCAGGATTAGGCTTCTTTCTTCTGAAAGACCTCTTAAAGGCATTATAAATGAGAGATTGCATTAAATAGCTGGAGCACAGGCTTGGAACATGACGTCAGGATTTCAGTTCCCTATACAATACTGCTTGTGTGTTTGTGTGTATGTTCATATAGACAGCCAGACCCATTCCTTTGTCTACTATTCTCAGCCAGTAATACTGTTAGCTACACTTCATAACCAAGTTAATTCATACTTGAATCAGCTTCCAGCAGCTCACTTTCCAAATCAAATCATCCAAAACACACAGATGGGTTTCAGTGTGTCCCAGGGTTACAGAGAAAACTCTCCTGGGAAACTGCAGGAATCCTGCTTGAAAAAGAAATACTTTCTCATGTGCGAATTCTGTGTCACCGAATAACACTGCAGATGTTTTAAAGACAGGCCAGCTAAGGCACCACCGCCCTGCAGAAACTGCTTTTTAAATTGTCAACTTGTCAATGTGAGCAGCTGAGTGCACTGGATGCCACACATGCTTTACCTTCTTTCAACCTGCACTGGAAACCCACATTGACACATGAAAACACACTCAGACGAGTGGACACAGATATAGAAAATGTGGAGGTGTGCATACACAGGTTTTGCATTGGCACACACACATGCTTTACATGAACACATAACAAATACACATTCACATTCTCACTGATGGGACAAATCCAAAAGTTTTCAACTCACCTACAACCATTAATGTGAACTCAAACCCTCTTTTGACTGACTTTCGATAAACCTGGTTGGGGAGATTGGCGAAGCCCACATAGCCTTCCAGGTTCCGCTGCTAAAGGAAAACACACACACAAACACTTTCTGTTAATGCATGAATCACACAGCATGAATGAATTACGAAATGAAACACACACACTTGCTGTCAGACTTAAAATAACAGCGTAAAAAGCCTTTTGGCAGAAGATGAGCCTTTAACACACAAATGCATGCAGGCAACGTATACAGAAACTCTGTTACTATAGTATTTTACATGTGTGCAGGAAAAAAAAGAGGCTGCACACAGACACACAGTTGTGAACCTACAATTACTATTTCTGTGTCCTGCAGCGACAGATCCCCTTTGAAGTGAAGTGCAGCTGGGATAAATACAAGAGGGGGAAAAAGGCTGTTTTAAGGGAAAGAGAAGAGGGGGGAGACAAACTCACAAAGAGAAATATCAGGCATTCCTCAGGGAGGAAGGAAAGAGGAAGTAGAGCCAACTCTGCCAAAATCCATCGAGCAAGTAATCTAAAACAGAAAAGTGATCTAAGCCAATAAATGAAGCTGATTGGTTCCTCGTAATGCAACTGTAGAATTGTAAAGCCACGTTGATAAAGACAAGGAACCACTATCAAATAAATGCAAGTCTCCTACGTGCTGAATAATGTCCATCCTGTCCATCGTGTGGGACAGGTCGTGGTGAAGGCAGTGGGTCTCAGACAAGATCACAGCCAGGCCAGGCTCTCTAGCTGCTCCCTCTCCTTACTGGTGAGGTATCTCTTCACCCATTTCTCCCTTCCCCATCGCTCGCTGCCTCTCTCTAACTCCCAGCCTGCTGTCAGATAACATCCCCCACTAATCACTGTGCAGTGTCCTGCACGCTACGTCAGGCAAACACAATTGATTGCTGGTCTGTCTGCCTGACTGTGTGCGGCCTCTCAGGCTCTGTCATGCATGGTGCTGATGGAAAAGTGCAGTTCTGCGCTGATAGGTCTTCTGAAAGAGGAGGTAAAAAAACATATGTAGCTTACCTCACGAGTAACTCAAATTCTCTAATGAAGACACAGAGTGAACCTATCCGTGGTTGTCAATAGGCCTGTCACGATGATATCTACAATGTCAACTTAACTTCAATATATCAATGTGACCTTGATGGCTGACCGTGTTTTTGCATGCTGTCTTTAAAGGCATGTTTGCTTGCATAAGACTGTCACTGACTTTTAACCTACATAATGCAAGAATAACTTGCAGTGCCTAAGATGAATTATCAGAAAGAATGTTGTAGGAACAAACTGTTTTTAAGCTGAATAAAAGAAGAAAGTCCATCAGGGTAAAGAAGCTGTTATGTCGCCTTTTTATAAGTGACGAAGAAAAAGTGGCAAAATCTTGATTGATTACGCTTTTGTTTGTGAACACTGACATGCAAGTAAGTTAAATATACTAAATAATCAATTGAAAGTATCTTCTAACTCCAAAGCCTTCAAACTAACATGTCACACATTGTACAATTTCCAACCACAGAAAGAAATTAGTGGTTTATTTAGAAACCACTCTATATTTTTGAGGTATTTACTGAACACCATAAGCTAGCTTATCCCCAGTAAAAGTGGCAATGAATGAGTGTGAATGTAGGCTAACCAGTAGCTAATGTTAAGGAAAACAAAAGGAAAACAAACGTAAGACACCTGTAGAGTTACTGTAAGGTGCATTCCTCGTTTCTGCTGAAGCTATGTGCATACACCTCCAGCCCCTGTGCAAACCTTCTAGATCAGACACTCCTCTCTGATCTTAACCTTTCATCCAATTCTTGTTAAATCAGCAAATACTTGATATTATAGAGTATATTATATTCATATTTTATGAGAGTATTTTACATTTGTCACTTTTGAGCATCACATTCAGAAAAACTGCAGGTTCCACAACATCATTAGCGAAGGATGTAATGGACACACAGTATGTGGACAAAAAGGAAGCGATCTATCTGCCTCATCAATACTCTGTGATGGATGCAGCTCGGCAGCAGGCGTAACTACTCTGAATAAAGCCTGAAGCACTTTCCACAAATTCAATGTTTGATCCGCCCACACACAAGTTTTATGTGTGTGAGTATGTATGTGTTACATAAGGGGCCACCTCTAATGGTTGGTTCACTTCCCTGTAGCTGCACTGTGGGTGGCAGAAGAAGGACTGTCAGAATAACCACTTTTATTGGAGAATATTTTTTGTCCCACAATATGATAAGCATTATATAAGTAATACATACAATAAAAAAATAGAATAATAACACAAGTGCACCTTTTCAAAATGCAATTATCATTTAACTCTTAAGAATAATCAGAAATTGGAATGCTAAAGACACATTACATAAATTAACTTAATAAACATATAATCAACTCTATGGTTCTGTTAAAAAAAATTAACGAAAAAAAAGCTAAACTGGGATACAGAGAGTCAATAATACCTAAAAAGGCAATACTGCCAATCAAGTTTTTGCCACATTTGTGTGTCACTGTTTTTAAACAAAGAAGACATACTGGCCTCCTCACATTGCTGCTCTCTCCTCTTACATTCGGCTTAAATCCAAATTCTTCCCACACCCCAGCTGTGGACTGTGGCTTTGAAGTAAAGTCTATTTGGATTTATTTTTTCCATTTGGACCTACTTTTCCAAACTCTAAGACCATAAATATACAGTCATTGAGAAAAACACCTATTCACTATGACAAAACACTTAGGATGTGTCTACTGCTTATAATGGCAGGGACAATCTGCTGTTTGTTTTGACATTTTGATCACTGAAACATTGGTGACAGTCTTATGTAAAAATATGCAAGTCAGTACAATGGATAATATTGTGGTCAGTAAAGGTTGCACCCATGTATTGTATATGGTTCAGTCATCACAAGTGAACTATTTGAGAGAAAATATTAGTGCACGCTGTCAGTGTTTAGCCACAGTTAGGCTCTGTGAGTGTGTGTACATTGGTGGAAGTCTCTGTGTGCGTGTGTGTTTGTGTGTGCATCAACAAACAGTAAGCATTTCCCTTGCACATTCACGACAAATCCAAATATTTACTAAGGTTTGTACCCAAGAAATGCACAATATACTTAACACATCATAGTTCCAGCTTAAAACAAATTCTATCAATTAAAGTATAATTACAATAATTACAATACAATGTTGTCGAATATGCAATGCTTTATGATTAATATGATTCTTTTCCATGGGCACTGGACTAACAAAGAGAAAGACAGGCAGGGGAGTTCAGTGAGGGAAGTAATGGGGAGTGAGAGAGAGGAAGCTAGTCGTTCCATACCCTTGATGCTAACCCCTCCCCCAGTCTACACAGTGGAGATAGTAGCTGCCTGGTTTACAGACATCATCTGTATTGCCAAGTCCACTCCCCTCATGCATTCAGCAGCTAATGCTGAGGCCCTCTCACTGCTTCCATCAGCTGTTTTTAACTTTACATTAGTATCTGTTGGATATTTATTATGTAGTACATACAGCATCATTTAATACTGCTGATAAAAGACAAATCATACAAAAAAGGCTCTGGGTAACTTTTTTATTTCTTTTATTCTTTTCAGCACCAAACACATTGCATCTACTGCTCCTTTGCCATCTCTCAAAGCACATTGTGTATGCCCACCCGCTTGATGTTGTGCCAAGAAGAGTCCATGCCAATCACCTCAGACTGTGTCACAAACAGATTCAGTGCAAACACTGTGTGGTGTGTTGTGTGATGAGTAATCACTCACTGCTGAATATAAGTGTCAGTCTAAAAAGGACCAAACAAAATAAGCCAGATGTGGTCAATCAAGCAGATTCTTTGGCAAAGCACAATTTGTGCAGACAGTCAAACAAAACTCTGTTCAACAATTAAGCAGTTTAATGAGGAATTGTTATGTTAAAAAGGTACCTCTCTGTTATTAGGGCATTGGTTTTAATAAGTTTAGTAGAAAATGGTTGAGCCATTGTTGCAATTTTAGATGATGCTGACCACCAACCAACGTTTCACTTGATGAGGTTCACATTTTATTTATGCTGTTGGTGGTTCAAAACGGGAAATTTCTTTAGGGAATACGGCACAAAAGAGAAAATCTCATCGGGGCTCTGATACAGCATGAAATCAGGCCAGCATAGCTGACCAGGGCTGTTACCTACATTCAGTTTTAGTCAATCTATTCAGTTTTATTAGTATCATTGTCAAGGTAGGTGTGAAAACACATCTTAAAAGAATTTACTGTTGCTCATCTTTTTCTCAACCGCAACGAGTTAATTAAGACCAGACCACATATATGTGCTATCCTGTGCTACCTTCAGGGAAGCTTCAAGTCAGCGTCCCTTCACATAACTTTCATTTTTTGTGGTGTTATCCGTCAAGGATGGGGCCAGACGGCATATTCAACAAAGACTGTTTCCAACACACATAAACTGTTGCAGCAAAATATACATTACTCACAAGAAAGGATGGTCACACAAGAGCTGGAGAGCGTAATTCATTTTTAAAAATCGTGATATTTCTAGGAAATAAAGGCTGTTTGGTCAGTCACATTATGCCGAAGTCATTAGTGGACGATATCAAATTGGTAGAAACTACAAGTAATGTCTTATTCAACTGTTAATCCTTGTAGATGTGCATAATGTCGTTAAACAGAAAGATTGTTAAATGGAGCTTGGTGTGCAGTTCTCTCCATTCTGTTGTATGAAGGGTCGACACCAGCAGGCACTAAAACGGTATTTGAGGTGTATCTAATGGGGTTTCAATTATTAATATATATCTGGAACAAAGTATTGTAGTACTTGCACATCAGTCTTACTCGGAGACAATTGGACTTACCGCGATGCTAGGAACCGCAGTCTCTGGTCGCTCGATCATTGTGCTATGCTGTCACCACCCAGCCTGCAACGGACAGTCACCGACACATAAACTGGTAAACGTCGAGAAAGAATGACGGAGCGCCGAGACTCACGCAGCTTTTCACTCGAAAAAACGCTACTTGGTGTTCATAAAAAGAGGCACAGTGCGTCTAAAAATGAATGAATGAGGTTAAATTACATATGGCCGCTGTGGGATACTACTACCAGATCCAGCACAGTGAAGAAAATTGCTCCGTCTGTTTTTTTTCTCGTAAGGCAAACAATCTGAATTTTTACAATGACATGTCCTGTTGAGAATTTCACAATAAGACGCGATGTACCGCAAATAATTTTATCACTTGTATTCTGAAGCTTCTGACAAAAGGTACAATAACACTGAATGTGAAAAAATGAGTAAAATCATGCTGCTCTATTTGTTTTTGGTACATATGTATTGATTAAAAAAGGCCCAAGTTGAAACCCCACTAAAACTAGGTTTCTAGCAAGCATCTGACAAGCCATTTCTTTCATTATATGTTTCTATCTTCTAATCTAAAAACATGATACTTGTGTTATTTATATCAATCTGGTAAATATACTGTAATGGGAATAAAATATTTGCACATTATACCCAGATACTTACAGAGACAGGAAAATTTTTGTTCATGTTTAGCAACTAAGCCAAATAATTGTAGTGCTATTTTTTATTTCATTGCAGCAGGTCTAGTTGTATGTAATATTCATATAGAAATGCTAAAATGTAGATTTGCTCATATTTGCATGCAAGTAGATGCATGAGTTCAGCTCAAAATATGCACAGAAAAGTCCAATTTTATATTTCAGCTTTTCAGAAAAAAAGAAGTAATTAAAAAGAAGTAAAAAGAATTCAATATTCTCACGAAGGTGGGAAGTTGCTTCTTATTTTGAAAGGAATACGATTACTTTCCGGTGTTCTACGTGATGTTTCTGGAAAGCTTAACACACCTGTAGTGGGATCTGAATCCACCTCCCTATTGGTCAAACACAAATGTGATCGGCCTCCGATCGTGTGTGTGAGGCCTTCATGAGCTGCAGGGTAAAATTTGTTGCCTCCAAAGACTATTGTAAATGGCGTTACCCAGTTGGCCTGGTCATACAAGTATAAAAAAACGAACATGTAGTTAATGCAACATTTCATTTGACCAGTCTGAAATTAATTTGAACAACCAGGTTTGGTAGACCAAACTGAGATAGATTATTTTTGATTTGTTTATCGTTTAAAACGTAAAGGAAATTACCGGAGACCCTCTTTGAAAATTATAAAGGCTTATCAAAATTTAGGACCAAGACTGATTCTGTGTAAGATTTTTTTTTTATATGAAACACGTCAATATGGCCAATTTTTTATATAATTATGGCCCACAAAATGCTTACACTTGTTAGGTCTTTGTTTGGCCTGGATATGACATTCAGTGGTTCATTGGTGCACTCTAGTGGTAGTAAAAGAATCTGACATTAGATGACCTAGCATATGTCCTGACAAATCCAAATTGTAAACAAATGCACTTGCCCTTTCTTTATTTAAATCTACACGTATGTGCTGTAGTCTATCTGTAGTTTATACATGACTTTGAAAAGAGGTGTTTTTGTGGGGAGAGAAAATATTTCGGAAGCCATCACTTAGAGGTAAAAATCTTGCTGAGGGCAAAATGCTCTTCATCCACACTGTGCAACATTTAGTAACTACTTGGAGGTTTTCAAATGAACGAAATGGAATGTAGAAATAAACACTGGATACTCCTATGATTCCTTAGGGACTGATATCCCCAAGGCCCCCATTCTTAATGATATAAAGTAATAGAGTAAGAGAGTAACACTGTTAATGTTTGTTAGTCCCATACCTGATAAAACATGGCCACTGAGCAGGAGTAAATAATAAACAAATAAATAATCACAATTACATCTTGATTGTTTCCATATTTACTCTAACATGCTGGATCTTAATATTTGACACAATTCAACTGAGAAATATTTTTCACAGTTTATATACAGAATTAAATTCACTAAATAAAGTTACACATGTACTTTTGTATATTTAAGAAATGGAAAAAAATGTTTAAAATATAACACATGCAACCATTGATGAGCAGATATGATGGATTTTCAATGTTTTCAATGTAAATCTTAATATAAATTTATGCAGCACTGTCTAGGTTGACATATATTCACTGAAGACCGTAGGAAAATGAATATGTAATATTCATTAATAATTTTAAAAAGTAAATAGTTGTGATGTGCAGTGGTGGTCCTGCCTTCAGTTGTCCTTAGTGGTTTGTTGTTGCTTGTCCTTGTCAGTGTTCCTGAATCTATGTGATTGTGTTCCCATGTTTTTATGTTTTTTACCTGCCTGCAAAGCAAATTTCCCTCAGGGGACAATAAAAGTTAAGTTGAGTTGAGTTGAAGTTGATATGCTCTGTGTTTGGTCATCACATAAACTGACAGTATATTTATTTTTGAGGCATTGTTAAAGTAAACTTTAAATAAAGACTTTCTGCCTCTGTGACTTTAAGTGCCAATGGTAAAATGTAGTGGAACAGCAACAAATATTAGAGAGAAATATGAATTCAGCAAAGCACCACAGAAATTACAAAAATACTGACCTCAGTTACAAATGCCTTGATAAGCTACTGGTTTGTTTTCTTTCACAAGAATTCATCATTTCTTCATTTCAGAGTCCTGCACATCTAAAGCCAGGAGGTCAGGATTTACTACAGAGACCTTGGCACTGAGATTAAAGACAGTTTGCAGCATCTTGTTTTAATTTGTATGTCTATAGAGAGAGAGAGAGGAAAACAGAGGGACAAACTTTGACATGTTGTCTTGCTTTAATTCAAATCAAATTAGTAGCATAAGCATACAGAAATAAATATCATTTTGTTTGTTAAACTGAGTAAATTATTCATGTGTACAAGTAACTGAGTTTAACACATGACTGAATAAAAGAAAAAAACCTCATTACTCTAAACAAAAAACAATGTAAAGAGCTCACAGTGGGTCATTGTGGAAAAAATGAGGTGACCCATAGCTTATACTCTACTAATGACAACAAATGGAGTTGGGAGACTTTGCTCTTTAACAGTGAATGTAGTTTCTGTGAGTAAGTTTGAATTACAATACAACAGTCGTTCACAGTGCTGACGGTCGAAATTCAAGTGTTGTATCAAGCAAAGATGTACATATCTAGTATATATTTAGCATGTGGACAGAGAAGGCTGTTGTTCAGCTTATGACTGCGCTCTGCAGACCCTTTTGTGGAGTTAGTAACATATCTTTAGTCAGTGCTTTTTAAAAAGTAACAGTATGAAAAATTGCAGCATCATAGCTCATTAACTGGCCATATTCAAATCACTGGAGGCTCTGACTGTGGATAGTCTGTTGCCACGGTTACAGGTTGGATGTATTGCCTGGGGTAGATTTGGCATCCAAGTCGCTGATGAGCTCCCTCACCCAGGGCTCTGAAGATCTGGCACACAGATGACGACCACCCTTCATCATGAACCTGAACACACACATGAACATAACAGGCTCAGTGGATTCAAGAGCAGAAACATGATGTTGGTAATGTATCACTTAAAGGATGTGCGCTTACTTGACGGCAGGGGTCGGGCACCGCTGGCTGGTCCTGATGTAGCCCTTCACTCGGTCCTTATTTATCTGCTTCTCAATGAAACGTGTGCAGCATGACTTTGGTCCAGAACCACGCATGCCTGAAAACAAACCCATACAAATGAACAACGCACATCGAACACACACACACACACTGCAAGACAGCATTAGGTTCTTTCTTTTCTGTTCCCTTTTTAATTTCCTGTTGGTCTACGTAAGGCAAAATCTGATGCTTTTTTTTTTTTTTAATTGCGTCAACGCTTATTTGTTGCATTGCGAAACGGAAAAAACTTCACATGCTACTCTGATGTTTCCATTAAATAAGAACTGGGTCAGTATTAAAAAAAATGCTGATTTTAAATGATATTGTATTGATTTGAATAATTTCAAATCCTTTACAGCAAGAGTGCTTGCTGCTGGATATCTCAGTTAAGGGTTTTACAGTCTTGGAAGCTGCATTATTAGGTTTTAAAGCCCTTCATGTGCAGTGCAACCAGTCATATTATCAGCTCATAAAGTTGTTATGGCTAATATGTCAGCACACGTTGAAGGGTGTTCAGTCAATTTGTCAGAACTGTTTAATGCCGCTGATCGTGACATCAAAGAGACCACAGCAGCTCTGCAGGGCTGTTAAGAGCTGTAGAGTTGTTGGTAGGTCCCCTCTGTTTATTACACAGAATCAGATATCACACTTTGTTCACACAAAAGAGGCATTTTATCAATAAGTTTTATAAAATATCGATAAACGCTGCTCTAATTTTGATTTTCGGGTCAAAATCAGACCCAGACAGTCTTAAGAGACAAGTTATAAGGGAGCTTCAGAATGATAAAACAGAATTCATTCCACAGATAAGTATTTTTCATGTAAGTGTATAGGATTCCTAAAAATCTTATTACTGAAATTGTGAAACAAAACTGTTTTCTTGCTGGCAGCTTAACTTTCTGCACACATTGTTCAAGTCTACAAAAAATAATATGAGCCTCTTTTTTTCTTCATCTCTCCTCACACACTAAGGAAATGCGTTATTCCTCTTACCCTCAGTCACAGAGATGACAGCCAGCATCAGCACAAACACAGCCAGAGCGAGACGAGCCATCCTGAAGTATTCGCTTGTTGGTGTGTTCGCTTCACGGAGCAGCAGTAGGTGAGTTTCAGATGAGCTGTCTTAGCCTGTTCTCCTTGCTGTGGGAACTTGTACCCCATCGTATTTATATGTTTTAGAGGCAGCTGCATGGGAAAGCCCAAAACTCAATTCGGAAACTATTATGACGTGTTGATATAGCGGGGGCTGCCAGCAGTAGGCGTTCAATGTTTGGTCTTTTTGTGAGAGTGCATGTTTGTCTCAGTTCCTCATAGAATGAAGAAGTTCTTGTTTTAAGATGTAATTTCCCTGTTAATTACACCTTGCCTATGTGATTATCACCAAAAGTTCAGTACTTTTTTTGTCTATCTCACCTTAGACAGCCAAAGCTACTGTGTAATGAGGAATTTTTCCTTGCACTGCCAGTTGAGCTGGTAACCTTGGCACTGAGCTAATGAAGGAATGCACCGTTGTGAGTGCATTCTTTCAGTGACTCAGCACAAACCAGTGTCTTAGACCACAAATACCACTTTTGACTGCGCAAATAAACTAATAAAATAGCCAAAAGGACTGATAATTAATATATAATAATGGTAAAAAATGGAACAGACTGGACACTGAATCTTTGACAGCAGGTGTATGTAATCCAAATGATCTAAATGATCTTTTTGAACAGCAGCCAAAAGGGTGTGTAAAAATGAATGCCTCCAACAAACAGACAATACTACAAGGATACAAGGATATCCTTATAACAAGTTGTATAATGAAATTAAATTGTGGTTCCCTCTTGATTGATTAATTGATTGCATAAAAATTAAAATAAAATTATTAAACATGGAGGAGTGCAGACGGTGCATTAAGTAGTCTCACAGCCTGAGGGAAGAAGCTGCTCTGAAGTCTGGTGGTACGGCAGTGGATACTTCTGTA
>JAPZDY010000023.1:5551203-5568796 GCA_029783645.1 Ctenochaetus hawaiiensis
TGTTTCCAGTGAGAAAGCCATGAATTGAATGTGGAACCCACAGATTAAACAACAGAAAACAAAAGTGTACTGTGGACTTTTCTAATGCAAGGACCACATTTGATTTAAGATCTTCAGTGAAGATGTTCTCGAAAAGTGAGAACATTTTGATCATCAGAAAGCCTTCTGTTAGGTTTCGGTCAAGCTGGGGTAAGGATGAGAAAGATTTTAGGGTAAGATTGGAAGATTAGATGAAATTTAAGATTAAATGCGGTTTGAAACATGCACAACTGGTGGTAAAGATTCAGGTAAGTCTCCTGGGATTGAACAGATACCAGTGCAAAGCTGTCCTCTGTGATAAATACAAGTGTGTGTGTGTGTGTGTGTGTCTGTGTGACTTACTTTTGTAAACTTTCAGGTGAACTGACCTCGTCGTCATAAAGGCCACTGGGATCCAGTAAAGTACCTGTTGAATGACACATTCATATGCATTAATACCCTTCAGTGACAGTAACAGTGCAGAGAAAATATGATTCATTGTCATTTAAGCTTTCTGCAGTGACTGGCTGGGTGAGCAAAAGTGTAAAATATTTGCATCAAATGCATTTTCTTTCCTTCATGTTGCTCATATTTCTGCTTTTACCCATTGCCTGTTTTCATTACTGAGCAACACCGAGCCTCTGTGCTGTGTCTTCAGAGATAAGATGGTGTGTGATAGAATGATAGAAGTCTTGGTCATGTTTGGAGCAATTTTCAGGACCAATTCTGAACTGTCTCTTCATCTCCGCTCCATGTTTTTCATTTACAGCAACATTACTGCAAATATAGCCACCATCATTTTCTGTTTACTGTTTACAGCTTCGTGCTACAAGTACAACTGTTCCTGAAGTACATTGTGGCTTCTTCCAGCTTTGCAAAGGAGGAATCAGCACAACTCATTTTAAGAGCATGTATTGTATGTCTGCCTTCATGGTCCGCAGACCGCAATCTACTGTCCCTCACCATTAAAATATAACAGCCAGAGAGAGGGAAGCACTCAGAGATCCTTTGACAATAAGGATGTAAGGCTGTGGGCTGGATAATGTTTTTAAAATGCCCCATATGAAGAGAGCGGCACTCTGAAGTTACTCTACTCGATTCACAAGTGCTGGGAGCTCTTATGAACAGTAGGCGTCTGAACCACAGCCGGCACTTTTCACAAGTTTAAGAGAGGGTTTTAGATCACTGAAACAAAAGATGGTGAGGTGTTAGACACACTCAGCTATGCAGACTGGCTGCTGCCTGTCTGCTGTGCTGCTTTCGGTTCCCTTGGGAAAGTATACATAAACATGAGATTCATGAGATTAGGTGGTTAACATGAACTCAGTCCCTCTCTCCTCATTGATGAGCTGTAATACATTCACGAGAAAGACATAACATTTTCTTTCATATCAATTCTGACTGCAATTCCTAGAATTCACTGGTAGCCACAGTTACTGTAGTCGTTGGGTTTTAGGTTTGTGGTTGATGTGTTTAAATCTGCCATCAAATTTGAACTTGAAGGCAACAGCAGAAGCATGAAGAAGAGTCAAGATCAGATCACGATCAACAATCAGAGATTTGGGATGAAATCTTTCATTTTAAAAACTTCAGCTGTGTAATTTTAATTCCATGTCACTGCTTTTTAGCTGTAAAATACTTTAAGGCTACCTGCAAGTCCCCCGTTACTTGAATGCAACACAAGTCCTGCAGGTTATCTGTGTATCCAGCAGGCAGGGCGGTCTGCACAGGAAGATTTCTGAAGCCCTCAGAGTTCAGCACATTTCATGAAATCTAAAATCTCTGCTCTGTCAGTACAATAGCTGGCAGCCTGGCTTTCTGCCTACCTTTTTTTTGGCCTGCTATTGTAGCCATTTAGGTCTAATCTCCTTTGGATAAGCTTTATGAAATGGGATAATCTTTCCTGCCTTTCTTTCATGGATTCATCGATCCATTCTTCTGGTCTCGCCTTCCTCTTCCCATCCCGTCTAACAGCGACCAAACATGAGGCGCAGATCATGTCCCCTGGTTCACTGCGCAAAATGTCCCTGTCCAAATAAATAAGTCCTCCTCTAAACGAGCCCTTTCACTCTGCTCTGCCCACACTGTCCCCAAAATACTGCTGGCCTAAATAGCGCTTCACATCCAGACCAAAACCCTCCAGTCTTTACGTCACTAATGCCCATGTATCAGCATGCGGCACTGTGTGTATTTTAATTCACACTGTGGGTGCATCCTGATTTAGCCAGACAGAGCCAGATTATACTCTGCTCTTCTCTGCATGCACTATATAGATCACCAGATTATTGACTCACCAAAGTTAGGAGTATGTAGCAACACCTGTATTTAATAACATAGTGTAACATCACATTTTGAGGATGATTTGTGTTAATGTTGTGTATTTTTCCAAAGATTTTATCTGTTAATGCACAAATGTATTAGACATTTAAGTGCATAGAGCAGTACAGTATATGTCTGACCGTGTTCTTAAAGGGACATGTGACTCTGCTTGTGTGGATATGTATAAGAGTGTGTGTGTGTGTGTGTGTGTGTGTGTGTGTGGGAGCATGTATTTTTACCCAGAGCCCAAGGTTTGTCCTCCCCTGGCCCCAGGCGACATGGGTCCTTGTATTGAGTAAAAAGTGCATGCTGCTGCTCCAGCTTGTCCTCTGGAAAAACACGAGAGCACACACACAGTAAGATTTCACACACACGCAGACACGATTTCAGTCGACAGATTGCCAGAGAATGACACATTTCTGTTTTCTGAGGAGGTTTCATGAGTTACTGTCTGTGTACAGCCTGTGTGAACAGTCTTATCTGGATAAACACAGAACAAACTTCCACCTCGGAAATTACTTCAACAAAATTCTTCATTCATAATAAAAAACACGGAGACACAAAGCTTATATTACTATTTGCTTTCTTATCATTGTGGACGCTTTATATTCTTTTTTTCTTCTTTAGGACATAAAGAAAACTAAGAATGACATGTGCCACAGATTTATATACAGATACAGATATTTCTTTATGTTTTATGCAAATCTAACACACATTGTTATATAAATAAACCTGTATTCTTTGTATTTATGTTACTTTTTTAATATTTATTTTTATTTATTTATTTAATATTTATTTAGCTACACATGGAAAAAAAGTCCATCGATGTGTATTTTTCAAATAATTATTGCAAGAAGTGTATACGTTGAAAAAAAAAGATTTGTTTTTATTCAGTTAAATCTTCCATATGCACACAGTGTGGCAAAAACCATTGAAACAAGTGACAAAGTTACATTTGGACAGATACATTTGGTGAAAAGAAGTATGGCGTACCAGAGAAGAGCTGTGCATGTTTAAATCGATGTACTGAGAGAATCAGTAGTAAAGCTGGATAACTGTGTGTCTTGTAGTCTTTTGTTTATTAACATCAATCAAGTTTTAGCGGAGGCAGAAAGAAACATAGTGAGTGACTTGTTATTCATTAACTGTGATAATTTGTGTTGCCATAACAGAAATAAATTGCATTTATTTAAAGCTGTTGTTTAAGCAAAATGTGTTGCCTATGACTCATGGGTTTCTACACTGTGGTGTGAGCCACCAAGCTTTCACATTCATGGTAAATAAATCATTATTTCATCAGTTGTTATCAGGGTGAAGAAGATGTTGGAGCTGACACCTCCATCATGTTGGTGATTGACACTGACTGACTGACATTAAATAAAATACAGAGTTTATTGTGTTTCTACTCAGTTCTGACAGCTGCGTACCTGAAGAGCAGTTATCAAAGTTGAGGTCTCCCAGGATGACATCAAAGGCCACCAGGTCTTCTAGCACCTTTTCTCCTGCAGGTGGCAGGGATGTGGATTGGCGAAACTCAGCCCCCCACTGAAGCAACAGGTCCAGCTGCTCACATCGAACGGACGCATCACCTGGTGGACAATGTGTGTGATGGAGAGAGAGAGGAAGCAGAGAAAAAAAGGGAGCGAGCAAGCAAATGAGTGCAAAATGTCTGTGACCAAAGCATGTCTGAATGAAACTGACCAGAACTGATCTATAAAAAAAGGACAGCCAAAGATGGAGAACTGATCTGAGTATTATCAACGACCCCACAACATTTTATTCTCTCTATATGAGTAAGAAATTGGTTAATTAGCACAGAATATATTATGATACAGTATGACACATTGGGATGTGATAAAATTTTGTTAAATAAAATGTAAAATCTAAAAAAATACTTTTTATATAACACAACAGACCAGGACACAATGTGACATAACGGCATAATGATTCAGTCAAATCAGCTCTGATCTACAACATAGGTTACCATCTGACAGTATGTAGGTGTAGTTTAATCATTATTAACAATAAAGGCCAAAAATCAAGAAACGGTCTCTTATCCTCTTGTTAGGCAAAATATTATGAAACTACCAAATGTGCCAGGACATGAAATGATATAATGATACAAATAATAAGTAGAGCAGGCAGATACTTTTAGTGAACAAGTCCTAATGAACCAGCACAGAGCCAAATGGAAGACAAACAAATTTGATAAAGTTTTTTTTTGTGTCTGTTAGATGTTTAAAGGGGCTACTGTTTGCTGCAAAATAACCATAACATCTTTTTAAGGTGGAATTTTGCCAGTCAAATCATCGCTCTTTCCTTTTTTTTTTAGCTTTATTACTGAACACATGCACACAGGACAAGGCAGCAGCAGCAGCATGATGCCAACTTCACAAACTCTGTCTCAAACTGGGGTGCAATCAATCTAAATTATGCATCACACCCTACATCACCATCTTACACTGTATATTCAACTGAGACGTCACCCATTGGTTGAGTCTTGCACTGTGGCCATTGCCATCTTGGTTTTTCTGAAGCCAGACCCATATTTGGATGAGAGGGTGGAGCAGGGCAGGATGGGCCTCTGTACTAATGACTGACAAAGTTATACAAAAACCCATCCCCTGTGTAGATGTCAGTAATGGGTAAATTAGCTACATAGACCAAAACCATTTTTGTACTAAGATGTAAACAATAATTTGAAAGTCGAGCATTTCGTTATGGGGCTCTATGTGGATTGATTTGTTTTTGGAGCCACAAGGGGAAAATGAAGGGACTGCAGTTTCTCGCACTTCGGTGTTTAATTTCTCAGCCATGGAAGCTGTTGCTTGGTCATTACGCACCAGACCTTAGGGGTCACACAGGGCATGTGCTCAAGCGGGGAGAGCTCACATTAGCACAGCCTACTGCTAAAAGCTGTCAAATGATGAGTAATAAAAGTCCTAAAACATGCTAATATAGTCAGCAGTTTTACTGAAAGAACGCATCATGATGCCAATGAGAAAACTACATGCAATACATATGGAGATGGGCGATGAAACAAAAATGGGCAGCTGCGCTAGGATGCTTTTTGCTTTAGTGATGAAAGTTAGCAAAGTCAGCTAAACCGCTTTGGAGCCAGACGGTGGTACAACCATCTCCACTGCCGTCTACTGTGATTGGCTGTTCAGCTGACACCACTGTCAGCTGCCAGGCAGGAGAAACACTCTATGGTGCAGTGGGATTAATTACTGATCTGTGAGCAGGAGGCACACTGTTGCTTTCTCTGATGTGTTGAAATCTAATGTTCACAACACAGATGACGAAGTCTGACATTAAAACTTGGAGTCTTAACATGCCAATCATTAAGGCAGATCTAGGAGTTTAGTTTGCTGCTTGACAGAAAATAAAGGAAAATGAATACTGTTAATATGTCAGCATTTGAGCTTGTTGTCCCAAAGAGACAAAAAAATCAATCACTAAAGGTTTACTGCGCGTTACATTAACACCACTTATAGCAATGGAGGTTTTCTGAGGTATAGGGATCAATATTAATTTTCTGATGGCTGTAAAGAATAACTGAGATGTATGCATTCCTATTTACTAAGTAGTCGTATGTATATAGCCTCTAAGTTTTTTTATTGTGCTACTAATATTAGTGACATAATATTAAGGGACTTTTGGTGCTTTTTTGCTTTGGCAGGATTTTCTTCTCTCCACTCCAGGCAGTAAATAAATTGGACAGAAATGGGAGGAGGTGAATAGAGGGAGGCGGTAGGTGAAAGCGCGCAAGAAAGAAATAACAGCTGAATAGTGGAGAGTGTGAGAAACAAAGAGGTGTCAAGATAGTGGTAGGTGAGTAGGTGGCTTTGGCTTTGATTACTCTCAGCTCCAGCTCAAGTACATGTGAAATGTAATGTCTCTCTTTTTTGTGTGTGTGCATGCGTGTGGGCGTTTGTGTGTGTGTGTTTATTACTGTATCACTTGGAGAAAGATGAAGCTGCAGAGGTTGCGGGGGTGTGTTTGCTGTACAACTGCCTGTATGTGCGTGTTTGCATGTGTGTGTGAGTGTGTGTTTACACATGCTTGTTAGTTTAAGCTTGGCTTTCTGTGTGTTAAAACTTATGTGTGAGGAAAACTTGAATAAAAAACTATTTGTTGTTTATTTATAACTGAATAGTACAACATTTTATATAGTTCTAACTAAACAAGAACACTTTCTAATGAAGTTCCAAAGCAAAAAGTATGATTATCTTCAGTCTAAATGTCATAAAGGCTGATCCAAATACAGACCAGCAATGTTGCTTTCTTATGTCCAACTTGGGGAGGTGCAACTCTATTTTTGTTACTTTCAGCATTATAAAACTTCTGTAATGCTGCATTGGGGAATTCTTTGTCAATTCATGCCGTTGGTAATTTCTGAGTTCTTAAATAACAACAAAGGGGCAAATACCAGTGGGGAATTTTCAAGTTCACAGGTATTAGGATGTTTTACTCTAACTCATAATGGACCACCTTCAAATTGTGTTTCATGTTTGTGGCAAATACAGTATGTAAATGTCCTTTCATGATGTAAGTTCGTTAATAGTGTGTGCTGAACTGATGATATTCATGTTTAAAAAATCTGTCAAGCTCAACCGGCCTGACCGAGGAATTTCCCATTAATCCACATCACACTTCACCTTCAGTGATGATTGGATATGGTATAACCGGGACAGGTTTGTCATCCTCTGTGGACTGGTCAAGGCCAAACAAAACAAACTTCCTGAATAATATAAAATCGACCAACATGATTAGATGTCAGGCTGAATGATAAAGTGAAATGAAATGGAAATAGCTGATTTTAATGCCTCTGAGGAAAACAGCCTCACAGCCTGCATTTCTATATAAATCCCTTCTAAAAATGGGACACAGCAAGTATTTCTATCAAAATTACATTACTTGCTAGTTTGAAAATGCTAATGAAACATTCATCTTACCCTGTTTTGTGTAATTGCCTGCAGACAAAAATAAATTTTAATTTTCAATAATCTAAACTGTCAGTGAAAGACAGCCTGGTGAAATCCTTACATCTGCTGCTACCACAATCTTCTGTTTGTGTAGCACACAGTCAAGAAAGCTTTCACACACACAGGAAGCTGTCATGACAGGCGTGTAGAAGAAAAACAGAACACGAAATCTAGAAATGACTGACATTTGCACATCCAATTTACCTTAATACTGGTTTGATGCAACTCAGAGTAACGTCAGCTCAGGAGTCGTCAGTGACAGTCAGTGTACCTTTAAGTGCTCTATATATACTGTATATTTAGTCATCACACTGACTGCCTCATGCATTTTGCAGTCAAGAAAAGATTACACATATACATCTCCTCCTCAGAAAAAATCAGGCCTCTTTGCTCCTCCCACTTTTTTCCTCCATGTTCTCTCTCTCTCTGCCCCCAACCCCCCTCCCCCAGGCTTTATGTTTGATGTATCTTTAGAAACAGCCTGGCAGTGCTATATTTAGGCCTGTAAGAAGCGTAGGAGGAGCCCAGAATAGCAGGCAAAGAGGGGGAGATGTGTCTCTTGTAAAAAATGAGGGAGTCATCGACCGGAGGCTTTAAATAGGGCTGTGACGCCTTAAACAGCTTGAGCCAGTCTCCATGGGAACAGCAGGAGGAGGCACACAGGGGTTTGGATGCGCCCATTTATCTAGCTATCTGGACTTACAAACACACACACACGCACGCACGCACATGTATATAATACAAACTCACACTTGTACACAATTACAGGGCTGGATAGTTATAGCAGTCTGGTCGTTGTAGACAGAAAAAATACAGACACACAAAGAGCTTAGACGTTCTCCACTCTTTGTACTAAATGGCATTAATAAGTGAAAGGTGATGTCATGTCAGTCATATAAATGCACTTATGTGTGCATTTGCATGTGCATGTACTTGTGTGTCTGTGTTTTTGTCAGACAGAAAGAGAGCAAGAGAGAGGGAGCGTGGACTCCTTTAGAACATGTAACTGTACCTTCTATGGCGTGGAGGTGCGTACATGTGAGATATCCCACAACCCTTTGCTCCTGATGCGAGGTGCCCACGTGAACCTGCAGGGGACCAGAGACAAACATGACATGATGTCACTCTGCAATGTTTAAGCAAGCAAAATCAAAGCCCACCTCACAAGTGTGTTTGTGCATGTAAAGTAGCCCACATGAAAACAGCATTAATTAGATCATACAAGGCAAGGTGTAACATTATTGATCCCTGTGGGGAAGCTGAATCATTACAGCCTTCATTGGATAACTGCAGTTCGGGTGTGCCACAACAGAGCAGGAGGGCAAGAAAAGGAATGAAAAAATGCAACACAGGAAAATACACAGTGGTATATCGCATTTGCTAAAAAAACCCCAATTATTTAAATGATTATATAATAACAATTATAATAATTCTGACCTCTGTATCTTGCAATTTTGACTTACCAGCTGAAATTTAGTAAGATCTTTATGTCATTATTACAAGGTTTATTATAATTGTGATGCACTTACAATATATCGACATTTCATTCAGTGAGAGATCTCATGCTACTCGAGATCTCATGCTACTTAACAAATTCATAATAACAACAAAATCAAAAATGACAAAGTCACCACATGAGGTATCCCAAAATTCCAAGATCCATCTTATATTTTCAGATTTTGAGTATTATTGAATGTTTAGTTATTAGATACTGTTTCATATCTTCTATCTCAAATCAGTTGACAGAATAAGAGGGATGTGGATGTTTATATATGGATGTTTTAAAAAGTACGAGTATTTTTAAAAAACACTACATTATTTTACACGTGATTCAAAGCAAAAACTGGTCTGAACATTTAGGTGTAACCTGTGAAAAAGGGCATAAATGGGAAATCAAGTTGCTCATGTGACATCTTGTACATATTTAAAATATATATTCAAATATCGATTCATTTGGACTCTTCCTCCTCACTGATGATTGCAGGCTGCTGGAAACGTTTGCTTGCATTTTGCTGCAGTTGACTAATGCAGCTAAACCAGGCAAGATGCAGTGAGCATTGCTGGGAACCTCCAGTCTGCTGTGAGCCCAGCTGTCTCTACTGATCAGCATCCAGAATCAAGATACGGTATTTGCCTCTTGTATTCTGTTCCAGACAAAAAGTAGCACTTAAGCAAACATTTTGTCATAAATTATTAATATCAATTATGTAACAGTTGTCATGTTTTCCATAGAAAAATCTTTGTAAACCTCATAATTATGCCTCTATTTTTAGTGCTTATTGCTTTACATGTCAGAGTCAGTTAAGTCTTCATCTTTGGATTGAGTGTTTATTAATTAAGAAGGCAATTTCGATCCTTGTCTATGGTTGCTAGTGTTGACTACCCAGTTTTTCTTCTGTGGATAAAATAAAAAACACATCATTTGCAAGGAATGGTCAGTCAGCCCAAGATTCCTTTATAACTAAATGGATAGCCTCGACATTTTGTGCAGACATTCATGGTTCCCAGAGGATGGGTTCTACTGACTTTGGTAATCTCTCAGACTTTCTCTAGGGCCACTATTAAATAAATATTTATGATTTTAAGGGAAAAGGATCAACAACAGGTTGCTGAAAGCCCTTGAGGCTGCTGTTATAGTATCCATGCTTTCATACAAGTGTTGTTCCTCCTTTTTTCTCTTCTCCACCTCTTCCAGTCTTTTTCCAAAACTTCCAAAATAAACACTGCAGTTTGGAGCTGTTTATCGAACATATTCTCAACTAGAAGCAGTTTTATTACGAAACCATCTAGAAGAGAGTGGTCTGAGCGTTGTAAGCAAAAGCTGCTTTATCCCAATCGTTTGTAAATCCACATTCCAAGGTCTTTGGGTCTTAAGAGTTATTCACTATGCAAGTACAAAAAATATAAGCTATTTTGCTGTTGGCTGTAATATTTGCTGCCTGTGCATGTTGCTTGTTTTTCCTGCTCATAAAAAGGTTTGGGTTTTTATTCCTGAAAATTACATGTTAAACGCTGCCAGAGCAAATTACCCCTGGAGTTCCAGTCCCGTATTTTTAGAATTCCAGTATTTTCCAGTGGATTCCTGTTAGATTCCATGGAAAGTTTCCAACTCAAATATTCCCTAAATTTTGCAGCTCTAACCAGGGCTGAAATCTTCCAGATTGCCACTGAAACACTCTGTTTATGCAGTTAATGAAAGCTTTTACAGTTGCTGTTCTAAAAACTTACTGCCAGGTAGGATTTTAGCCAGCGATATTTTTTTGGCAAAAAGGAGAACAGCGCTTCTTTTTTTTTCAAGTTCCATAACTTTCATTTCTTCGTCTTATTTATATACAGTCTCCAGCCCACTGACGATCCCCCTCCTTGCAGCTATGCAGCCGTTTGGCTGGCATCAGCTTTAATGAGGCCTCAGTGGTGTGTCAACAACCGTGCAGCAAGTAACGTTAGGGCCACAGAGTGCACTGGGGTCTGTCATATAACTTCCTCACTACACTAGCTGAAAGATGCTAAAAAAAGCTCCTGTCTGCAGGGGGAACCACAGTTAGGTGACGATTCTCTGCGCACTCTTCACTACATGTGACACTTTTCACAATACACATACTGATTTGAGGCATTTTTAATATAAAACTATCCATTCGTGCAGCTTTAGAGTGTGGATTTGTTTAATCTATCCAAGCACTGTGGTTTCCTTTTAAACACTGCTGTCATATAGTTGCAGCTTGCCCACATCACAGTAATGAAGCTTCTGAGTTAAAGATCGGAATTGCTTTAGTTTTGCCAAGCCTTAAAATAAGAACAAGGTTGTATAAATGAGCTTTCAGACTAAATGAATCTATCTTCTATGTTATTCGGTTGATCAGCAGCTCTTTACTTCTCTTTTACCTCCAGTGACTTAACATGCTGGTTGTGTGAGGCCCTCATTAAGTCAAATTAATGTGTATAATTTCAGATCAATACATTTCTACTTTAATGAAGAGGGAACTCAGCATTTATTCCTCTGATAAATTAACCACACTGTTAAAGTAGGCCTCTGAGGAAGGGATTTTCATTTAGACAAATGGAAACTGATTGCCAATAATGGGATGGCTGTTTTGGCTTTGTGTCTGTGAGCTCCTAATGAAAAAAATCCTAAAAGCAACAATAAAGCATTAGTCTAATTGGCTATACTTTGATACCAAAAACAAAGCTCACATTGTTGACTAGAGAACAGTAAATTTACTGTACTTCAGTCTACAATGGAAGCTTTGTGTTAAGGAAAGTGTATTAACACACCTTACAGCAAAGACCATGCAAGCCCATAGAAATATTTAAAAAACTAGTACAATTGCTGTTTACAGAATAAGTATTTTGCAAGAATGGGTGGACTGAAAAAAACAAAACTACATTTTTTTAAATGCATCAGATTTAACTTTAAATTTCACAATATTGTCGCATAACTTTTTAGTCCATGTAAAGTTGCAAGACTATAGTTTTTGTCACAGCCAACTGAGAGAGACACCAGAAATCTGTTATATTGCAAGTTTCTTTTAAGATATCTTTAATAATCCACATATAAAGGAACAGTTCGTGGAAAATGCACCCATTGCTTTCCTGACTGGATATAAAGACTGATATTCTAACGCTCTCAGGTCTATAAAACATGAAGATGCAGAAAGGAAACCGTTACCTTGGGTTAGATTAAGTAGTTTCGCTTAGCGTAGAAACAACTGGCCTGACTTTGTCTTAATATAGAAAAATGCAGGCTTCTTCTAAAGCTCGCTAATTAAAATGTTAAACCGTAGTTTTTTTTTTAACCTGTAAAAATTGATGTGTAAAATCACTGCACCTGCCAAGGAATACTCCAGCACAGCCACCCACATAGAGCTGTGTTTTTACACTCTTCACACAGATTAAACAAACATAATACAACCTGTTAATTGTGCCCTTCAAAGATACTGGTTGTAAACACTAGATGTTGTTTGTTTTTTTACTTTTGTATGAAGCCAGGCCTGTTTTCATGCTAAGCTAACTAGCTGCTTGCAGTTGCTTCATCTCTTAAGCATATAAAAATAAGATGAGCATTAAGTTTTTAATCAAACTCTTAGCCACAAAGCCAAAAAGTTAGTCATCAATATTTAGCAACAAGTAATAGTTTGATATTATTCAAAATGTCAAGCTATTATGTTAAGTACAACTTTGCCAACTTCAACTTAAACCCATAAATGTTCGGAGGAGTCAGCTCTGACAATGAAGCCCAAAGCCTTTTTGTTTCTGCTACATGAATGACCTTCATTGCTTTTAATTTTGTAGTTTGAATAAATCTCACCACAGGGATCATCAAAGTTTCATCTGATCATCTAATCTTTTCTTTTATTCTATCACTCACACTCTGTCCTCATTCTTACCCTTTCTGTTGCTCCTTTTTTCCTCTCCTCCTTTCCCTCAGCCCTCCTCTCTATCTGCAATAATATTTCAGGAGCTTATCTATGCTTCACTAGGTGTTTATGCACCCTGAAATTGACAAGAGACCTGAGGTTATACTTATGAGTCTGTGCATGTGTGAGTTATGCACTCGTGTACTTGAAAGAGTGGACTTTCAATGTATTTATATTGTTCAGTTTTATGCAGAGGATGAAGTTCAGACGATGCCGAACACTAATTGGAGTCCTGTGAAGTGATGGAGCTTCAACTGGGAGCAATTTATGCTAAAATGAGCTGAACATGTTTTTTCCCCTCCTGCTCTGTCTGAGTAAAAATAAAATGGAATTAAATTAATGGCACTTCTTTAAAAATAAAGCAGCAAATGAGTCAGAATGCAGGATATGAGATGCAAAAACTTTCCAAGACTTCCTCTCATTACAGGGCATTGAGAAAGAACTGAGCGGAACTGAAACGAGCACTGAGAGACGATTTCACACTGGAAGCCAACGAAACCAAGCTGACTTCTAAAAGTCTAATTATGAAACCTCCAAGGCTGCTGAAACTAATTACTTTAACTTTACCATCAGGCGAAGACTGAGCTGAGATTTCATCTTGCATTACTTGCTAGAGGTTGATCGCTTCACTTGAAAACCGAGCAGCCAAATTGTTGCAATGACAGACAGCTTGAAGACAAAATGAAGAAGGGTTTTGTTTTTCGGTTCCTCCAGATGGACAAAGCCACTGAGATTCTGACATTTTAGCCTTAGTCTTTTCTTCGATGAAAACTTGGCAGCAGTGTTATCTTCAGGGAAAGTAGTTTATGGGGCTTTTTGTAAATCCCATGCAGTGCTGAGGATTTACTGAGGTCTGGACAAAATCCAGGAGGTAGCTGACTCACTTTAACTTGTTGGACAATTTGTTACTTAGCCTAATAAACAATCAAGTCTAATAATTATCTCATTTTTTTCTCAAGAATGTCAACTCTCTGTGCCTATTCAGCACAAACTGTTTATCACAGAGGTATTTCTAAGTCTTCTGGCCAAGTCATGTCTCAAGTCAAACAAGAAAAGCTTGGGTCAGTTCATGAGTCAGCTGACACAAGTTCAAATCTCAAATTAATTGAGACCTGTTACATTCAAGACACACAAACTTAAGTCAAGTTAATGGTAGGTAAATTCAATTCAAGTTCCACATGAAACTTAAGTTTAACTCAAGTTGAGTCTCAACTTGATCTTAACCTTAACTTATCATGAGTCTTGGTTTTCTGGACTTTATTGACAAAAAGAAAAAATATAAAGATGTAAATATAAAGAAGAGTAGTTGGTCTGACAGCAGTAAGTACTTCCTGTGCACTGAGAAGCCTCATATACACCAAACCCTGATCACAGAACCAGCAGTGACAAAGACAAGTTCGCGTCAGTGTGTCTTGGTCAAAAAGCTTCACTTAAAAACACCACAAAAATTACAGCCGCCTGTGTAGGAGATAAATCTCCAGACCAGCACTTGGATGGAGTCTGTATTCGTCTCTGAAAATGGAAACCGAAGATCTGAAATGTGTTTACACAAACTGTTGTTATGATGAGGCAGCTTTTGCTAACCATTTTCACACCACTCTCACCCACCAGTTACACATTCAGTTATAGTCCTACTTCAAATTAAGAATAGCTCTGTAAAGAGCTGGAGTTAAATTGAACCTCTGATTCTACAAACTGTGTTCAGCTCTTTCTTGTTCAGTTCCTCACGCTGAATGAACTTATCTGTCCAGTCATTCAAGGCAAATCCCTAACTGCTGAGATTGTATTTCTGTGGACCAACAACCAATCAGAAAGTGTCTGACTGACTGCCCCGCCACCAATTCAACATGCTTAATTGGCTGGAAAAGGCCATCAAAGGCTGACTGGAGCAAATGATACAGGATACTCCACAGAAACCAGGTGACAGATGTTCGTCCTCAGCCCAGAATAGACTGACAGTCTGCTGTTGTCTTGGCGTGTCAGGGGCCTTACCTTGATCAGTGTTTAATTAAGTGTTGCATTAAGGGGCAGACTGTAAACCCTTGGCCCCACATAGGAAAACAATTTGTGTCATTAAATTGAGTTGACCTCAATAATGAAAAGAGGACCTTTAGCTCATGATAGGCCAGGAGTGATTTGAGGAATTTTCCTATTGATTTCCACTCAATCCTATCTACATTTAAGTATTTTCCTCTTTTTTAAGGCCTAATCCGTAGTAATGCATTCAAACCTTGTATTTACACACTCACTAACACACACATGCACACAACTCTTCAACCATGCACTTAGTAGTTTGAAATAATTATAAGAGGGGATAAATGCTGCGAGTGAAAAGCTTTAATTACGGAGCTGGAGCTGGCTCTCTCTTTAGGGAAACATTTTTTAATTAATATTCTATCTCTCCCTCTCTCTCTCCCTCTCTCTCTCCCTACAATTCAGACTGATGTTGCTGACCGGCTGCTGCTCTCTAGGTAAATATATCCATTAGGAAATTATGAGAATGCATATGTGCCCAGAGTTAGACAGGATGTGTGCTGAATTCATTTAAGAAGGACAACATTTCAATTGTTAAGACAACCTGAGAGCAATAGCATAGTAGGTTGGTGGTAGGTTTTTGATATTTATAAGCATATTTGCTATAATAATCAGTTCATTGTGATATTAAACATTAATCATTTGCTACATACTTTCACCCAAAGTAACTCAGTTCAAGTGAAACAAAGAACACATGAAATAGGCCTCATCATTAAAAGCTGTAAATGTGACACGTTGTCAGAGAAATGAGAACATTCTCAGATGAATGTTGATGCCAGAGAAAAATGTCGCGACAGTACATGCAAAACTCTGAATACTGACATGTTTCCACTTTATATATCCATGATACTAACATCTGATTAAAGTTTAAGAGAGTTAAAATTGACGTAGGGAAACTAGATGATTTAAATATATGGTAAAGGTTGAGGAAACGTCATGGTTACAGTAAGCAAAAGGGAAAACATTTTTTGCAGAGCTGTGAAGGGAAGCAACCTTTGGTCTCCTGCAGGAAAGTTAAAGTTGCCACTTGCAAATTCAGCCATCCTTGCCTCTAAACCGTCAGCCTTCACCTCACTACATAAAGAAACACTACTTTCTACATTGGCACTGAATGTTGGCACTGGACATCCATCTCGATGTACAGAATCATCAGTTCCTGCTCGGACTAATGTCTTAATTTTAATTAATGGTTGATAACTTAAGTCAAAACAGCTGGCCTTTTCCACACTATGAATCAGATGACATTCTATATTGAAATATCAGCTTTTCACTAAATGTTTAATTTAGTTAAGGACATTTTGTAACACCTTGCCAAGTCTCTACATTCTTCGCTTTATGTACAGTTTTAGTTCATTAAAGTCATAATTAAGTAATTCATGTCAAACCTTAATTTAATCAGTGTTCATTTTATGTCACAAAACCCTAATGACTAATTATTAACTACTGCAAGAAACTATACAAAATGATTGTGTGGGTTCAAGACTAGAACTGTTCCGTATCTGCAAATATACAGACATGCACTCTCTTCTACAGATTCATAAAGCTTTGCACACACATGGCTTTGCTCTATAACTCTCAAAGTTTGATGGAAATTGATGGTTACAGTGTTTGGAAGATAGTGTTACAGTTTCCACCCACACTGTTTTGACTGACAATTGATATCTGGATAAAGTGCAAAAGCACCACAATAATAAGCATGGTGGTGCAAAAGGAAAAAATCTTAAGCATCATCACCCTGACTGTGACTGACTGATCATCCTTGTTTGCGTTCGAAATGAAAGACAAACAAATAAAATATCTGTTAGCTGCAAGGTCAAGTGCAGCATAAACATCAAATACATTAAAGCAAATGCATCCACTGAAACGCTTTACAGCTGGTTCATGGAGGGGAAGCAAGGTGTTCACATCAAAATGCTGCCAAGACTCTGGAGGACAGAGAGAGGCAAGGAATGAACAGCAGGCACATCAAAGCCTGCAGCTGGCTGGGGGACATGGTTAACAGGGTTAGGGTTAGGTTAGGAAGGGCCAGCAAGAGTCACAGCTGAACACTGTTTCATTGATGAAAGCCAAAACACAGAGCACAAACAGAGATCACATTAGTAAGAAACAAACAGTGCAGCTCTAAAAGCTTCTTCAGTATTGACTATTGTCTCAAATGTCAAATTGATCTCAGCAGGTTTGATCAGCTTGCTTAGGAAGTTGATGGTAATTAAATTTTAACACTAAAAAAAACGGATAACCATAAAGACTTTTCCCAACCTTTGTCGGCCTGCGGTAGCAACAAGGATGGACAGTAAACTAAATATATGAATTAAAATGCTTTAATGGCCTTATGTTACTCTTATACAAATCTTTAATAAATTCATTGTCTATATCTCACATATATTTCAGCTGACAAGAGCTATGGCAGCCTAGGGTATCACATTACTTCTTGTGACTTTTTTTTAGCATGCTCTGTAGATTTCAGGCAATACTGTATCATTCTGTACTCATAGTCTGGCTATGTAAATAACATATGGAGACTTAAAATTTTTTATCATTTTGGATCTGAATGCAACATCTAATGGAGAAGAGGAAGAAACCAGAAACAGCAAATTGATTGTGTATGAGTGCAACTCAAAATCTCTCAATAAGCTATTTTGAAATGACTCAGAGTATTTCTGTATATGTAACAACAACATGTTGAGTGTTTGGTTAGAGACATTTTTCCTGTTCAAACACCTGTTCAAAGAGGGCGCATGTATCGATCATGCTGAATTGGGAGACACATGGGTCTAAATAACCATTTACCAGCAGTGAGGAGAATCAATTGGACAATGT
>JAPZDY010000023.1:5568896-5594424 GCA_029783645.1 Ctenochaetus hawaiiensis
GGGTCACATCCTGACTCACATCCTGACGGTTGCAGTGTGTGGCTGATTAATGGACTCACAGACTGTCAACACTCATCACAAGGGCATATGGACACAGGCAGGTGGACACACACATACACACGCACATGTGCACATGCACATGCACACGCACACACACACACACACACACACATTCATCTTTGATTCACTGAAAATCTTCTAGCTAAGCTTTAAACTGTGCATAACTGCCTGTTTTCTCCAGGGAAAATTCTTTGTGTTTCCCTGTTTTGGAGAATGTAAAGTTCTCAGATAAAAAAAAAAAAACAGTAATTAAATTCAAACAGGATAAAGTACTCTAGTCGCCACAAAATCTAGGAAGTGTCAGTCAAATCAACATGTATCTATTTAATCTTAATATAACAACCTTCCATAGTCCTTTTATAGCTCTGTTGCATTCCATGCAAAGATTACACTGTAAAAGTTTTCAAATGTTGGTATAACTTTGCCTTTAAAAATCAAATATTACCTCTCAATACATCTATACAGGTAACATAACTGAACACAGAAGAACTTTTCAGTTGACAATTATCCTATAAGCCATGTTATTATGTTTTTGATCACTTTGTTTCAGTACATTGTATAAACACATATGTGGAATTATACTAAGTTCCTAACAAACATCACAATTTAACACATTTTTTTGCACACAGCAGTGGGACATTTGGAAAGAATGTGAGTGTTTTGTAATTACTGTGATGTTTGCACTCACCACAATGACAAATGTGTAATGTGAGAATAAATGAGGGTGTGAATGTATTTACCAAGTGCTGTCCGCAGTCTACATTTCTCCATTGCTGCAAAATGGTGACAATAGTGCAGCAAACATTTAGGCCTACTGAAACACATTATTCATAATATTCACAGGTTGGCATCAAATGGATAAAGAAATTGAGCTTACTAGCAAACTGGTGTATTTTTTTACTGTATGATAATAATCAAAAGAGAAGAAATGTTTTGCAAGGCTTTATAAAGTAATGCCTTCGCTTTACTGCAGAAAGGTGCAGTAAACGATGGATACAGCTGGCAGATTATTATAAGTCTCTGCATTTCTCTTTCACACTCTCTATCACAAATGTATGATAAGATATTTCAGTATTAATGGGCGGATTCAATTACTGCCTTGCCAAAGTTATAGATAGCAACATCAGAGATAACAAGATGAGCTTTTGGCTGAAATGGCACCAAGCAGTTAATAGAGCATAGACACTCCTCTGCAGGAAAAGCATAAAAATTTGCCCACACAGGCATTTAGTTTTAATTAAGCCCAGTTTTAGGTAAAATAAGATAACAAAAAAGTTTGTTGTCCATGTTGCATCTACAATGAAAAATATCCCAGCATGATAGTAAAAGGTCTCATTTTTTATGACTTAAAATCATGCAGTCTTGTCCAAAAAGCAGTTGTGTCTAAATATAGCCAGGTCATAAAATTTAACACAGGAGCTTTTTAAAATCTGTTTTGTTAAAGAACAACAAGGTGTCGAAATTTGGGTTTAAAAGACTCAATCACTGTGTGTTTATCATTAGTAGAAACAGACACAGATGTGCAACATGAGGACACTACGAAGAAGCTGGTTTGTAACTGTTGAAGCAAAGTATACACTGAAGGACTAAGTCTTACTCTGTTAGTTTTTGACACTGAATGGAAAATGTATTAAACATCTTTGAAACAGTTAGTAGTATGTGTTCACTAAGTAAGTTGTGCCCAGTTCTGTCTGGTTTTGATAGATATCCCATGTTAAAATCTGAAATGATGCGTTTAGCTTATTATCAATGCATTTTTCACCTCATTTTCCCGGATGTTACACACTTAATTAACAGTGTAATGAGTCTGTGATTAAATCAACTTGTGTCTGATCCACCAACCAGCACATATTTTAGTGAGAAATCTTTGTTTTGCCATGTTTCTCCTCTCAGTCATTGATTTTTCTCCCCCTAAAATATTGCAGCTAGCCAACAAAGATGACAAAAATCAAAATCTGTGAAAATCTTTGTACAGAAAAACAGTTAATTTGAATTATTGATGCTGGAACTGACTGGAAGACTGTTGACACACAATGGTTTTTGTATTGTGTTTTTGGAGTGATTACTTATCACAGAAGAGCGCAGGAAGTTTTCGTGCTGTGTATTTACTTTTGGTTCTGCCACCACGGCAGTCACACCCAATTTACTAGCAAAATCTTAATAAAAATGTCTGACATTCATTAACTGCTGTTAGTCATTGTTTTGAATAATGGTTTATAGTGTAATAACTTGTGTTTGATAAGATTACAGGTCGTGGTTCATCAGACTTACTTGCAGCTAATGGTACTCAGTTTCTAATGGCATTATGCACAAAATAGTTGCCCTTTGTGTGCATTTTTTAAGCAACATTTTAAACATGATGTGCATGATCTTGTTTATGAGGCCTGAAGAAAATTCTGTGAAACTCCCGCTGTACACAAGTATTATGTTCAATAAATCTCTAACCCTACTGAAAATGCACAAAAAAACCCACCGATAGCAAATCAAGATAAAACAAAAAAACAAACAAAAAACAAAATAGAAGCAATTTCAAGAGCATGCTAAACCAACAGGCAGCCGTATAATCCTGTTGTGGGAGCATTCTGGCGGCTCTGTCATGTTAATGACACAACTGGAAAAGGACTTTATGCAGAAAAACTGAGAATAAACACCCTTGAGTGTTGTTGGGAATCCTCTGACAATGGAAGTAACATGCAGGAGAAACATCAGGGTGCACAGAGAAATGCTAAACAGAAACAAAAGGTCCTGTGGGAGCCACATCCTGAACCTGGTGACTGGTGATGCAGCAAAGTCTTCTGTATCATCGGTGAACTTTGCTGGTAACTTGGTCAGAAACCATACAACCTGTTAGCTGCTCTGTGCATCAGTGAGAGACTGTAGATGCCTGCATGGTTGGCTGTCAAGACTTTGACTGAAACTAGACTGTGACTAGAGTGCAGAATAAACAGTGTCACTTCCTGGGGGAAGTAATCCAGATTTCATCTCTTGATTATCATCAGC
The DNA here is from genome assembly GCA_029783645.1 of Ctenochaetus hawaiiensis. NCBI lineage: Eukaryota > Metazoa > Chordata > Actinopteri > Acanthuriformes > Acanthuridae > Ctenochaetus > Ctenochaetus hawaiiensis. The sequence goes on from JAPZDY010000023.1 coordinate 5,571,957, forward strand.
ACTGGAGTTACACACGCCAATATCGACTCAGCTACTCGTTTGGTGGACTAAGAAACTACACCTGACTTTTAATCAGCATAAAGGTGAATACGTAATGACTGAATTTTAGTTTTCCTGCCAAGAATGAGATGAGAGATGAGACTCTTGATACAACTTACATGGAAAAAGAGTAAAAATTACAAGTTGTAGTTTGAGTTGGGGTTACGAACCATTGCTTTTGCGATTGCTGACCTATTTTATTTGGTTGGGAACAGTGAATTTCTGGAGTTTTTTCATCGCCAACCTCACACTGATGACAAAAAAAACTCTTGAGTGTTGCTTAATTTGTTCAAGCACAGCGACATGAAAAGGCGGTATAAAAAAGACAAAGTTTCTGACCTTGGCAAACAGAGCTCCCTTGGCTGCCAGTGCATCCTCCCCCCGTCCATTGGGATAGCACTCGTATCGTGCATCCAGGATTGGGTAGCGGCTGGCTAGCAGCAGCCCACTGTTCAGGAATTTAAACCTGGAGCAGCAGCCTTTCCAGCCATATCGCCCCACATCACTCAGCACGTAGGGGAAGTAGCGATGCAACTGCCGCCGCAGTCTTGAGGTTGCTCCGTGGTCAAACACTTCCTGTAGAGCCAGGAAATCCAAATTGGCAGGGAAAAAGGCAGAGATCTCATGGTCAAACGTCTCATCTCCATGGCGGCGTTTTCGTCCAGGACGCTTAAAGATCGACGTGCGAGGGACGTGTGAGAGTGTATTGTTGGAGGATATCCCTCCACCTCCATCATTTCCATGGTAACGAGCGAGGGATTCCCTGGAGGCAGTCATGCTCCCTGCATCTCCCACTGCTTGCTCCCGATGGTTCCCTGCTTCAGCCTCCTCATCCTGGGGGTCTGGCTCTGGGGCGCTGATGCTGATTTGAACCCCTGAGGTGTGAAGTGGGCAGTCATGGGATGGTTTTGACTCCCCATGCAAGGGACAGTCACCATGGCCTTGGCCATTCTGAGTGGAATGCATTGGACAGTCTGAAGCCTCCCCTGAGGTGTGAACAGGACAGTCTGAGCTGCTGTTATTCCCTGTAGAGTGGAGGGGGCAGTCTGCCTTTGTATCTGCTTTGTCTTGGTGAAGGGGGCATTCAGAGGAGCTGTGGTCTCCTGCTGGAGGGTGAATAGGGCAATCAATGGCACCTGAGGGGTGGATTGGGCATTCGGTGGCAGCTTCGGTTTCAGTGTCGGCTGGGCCGTTGGTGGTGTGTGTTTGGTCTGGACGCTGGTCCAGAGAGGAGGTACGACGGAAACCTGTGGCAAGGCTACTGAAGGATGCCGCACTGATGAATGATGCAGAAATAATAAAAAAAAGTTTTTATTTGTTTAACTGATTTTTAGAATAATGTAACAGGATATATACTTTTACTAGCGCTAAACAGAAGGAGTGCAAGAGCAAGCTGTCCTCACCTGATGGAAGTGTTGGTGGGAGAGTCGATGTAGATTTTAATCTGAGGGCGGCTGGCACCGTTGCGGATCCTCTTTCCCACCTCCCGGGCTCTCCTGTGGGTGTCTGACAGGTTGTTGAATCTGGCCAGGGAGTCAGGCAGCAGGCATACGTTGGCACTGCAGAAACAGAAGCTTCTGCCTTGTGGCCTCCATTCACCAATCCCAGCACCCCCTGGCCCGGCCTGGCCCTGCTCGACCTGGTGTTTGTCCGGTCTAAACAAGGTAAGCAGCAAAAAAACATGTCAAGTTAAGTAGAAGATCTGGAGCATCCAAACATCCCTCCCTAATGTTTTAAAAGAATCATTTTAAATATTAATGCTTATTCGCTTTCTTGTTAAGGGTTAGATTAGCAGATCTATACCACTCTGATTTCTTTTACTAAATATGAAAGTAAAGCCAGCAGTCAATTAGCTCAGAGAAGCTTGGAGCAACTGCCTCCGTCCAAAGGTAAAGAAATTTGTCCAAGTTTATCTCTATGCTATGTCATTTGTTTATTAGATGCCACGATTGGAGACAATAAATTTTGGTTTAAAATTTTAGAAATATTATTATTCTTCTAAAGCAACATGGTCTGCACCAACTCTATACAGGTGTCTGTTGTTGTGTGTTATCAACAACAAAATTTGATCATAATTTCATCATGTTTTCTACCCAAATCTGCCCTCTTCCTCCTCCTGCTTTTTTCTTAGCACTATGGTGACTTACTCCTTTAAGATCACTGCCCATTAACCTTATGTTATGAAAAAATGTAATATTCTACCCTTTAAATTCATTAAACCATCACCACGTTAATGCGAGGGCAGCAGTGGAATTACTGGAAAGAATCGTGGGAGGGAATTTCTATTACATTTTACATTATATACCATTAAGATTGCTGTTGAGTTACTGGAAGAGAGTGCTGCTCTTCCACAGAAAACAGAGACAAACATTACATCTAAGGCAGCTGTATGGTGGTTAGCCACTGCTTTATGGCATTGAGATAACCAAACACCAACCGAGAACTGGGAGAGCCTGGCAGCTGGAAGCCAAATGAAAGAGTGAGAAACTTTCACAGTAGTTAATGTCTCTATTTTCTGCCCCGATCCTTGTGAACAACTTGGGTTTAGATGTAAAATGGAGCATGACTCTGCAACTGCATGGCCTATTTCTCACCCCCAGGTGATTCATAAATTCATTTTGATGCATAGTTTAGAAGAAAAATAAATGAAAAAGGGTTTTTCACAATACAATTAACTTGAAAAATAAATGCAAAGACCAGTGATTATCAAGAAAACTGTTTTTTTTTCTCATGAAATGTTGAAGACAAATGACCTGCTTTCAATTCTGTCTTTTTCAAACAAAAACAAAAATGCCAGATAATTTTTACCAATTAACTATTACCATTCTAATTTTAAAGCTTTTTGATCATATAAACTACGTAGTCATCTGAATAATTCATGTTAATGAGAATTATTGAGAATTAATGTATTTTAGTCAGTTTAATAAATCCTCTGATATCAACAAGGATACCTGTAATGTGCTGTATAGTTGTTGTAAATTGAAAATACTTTTTTGTTGCATTTGAAGGAAATGCTGTGCCCCACTTGACAAATAAATCTAAAACTGACTCATGTTTCAAAACTGATTTAATATAAAAAGCTTAACGTGTGATGGTGTTGAGTCTCAGCTGATTAATCAATAACCTCACAACATTTTTCTAGAGAAAGAGTTCTTTGCCAGACTTCAGCATCGTCCACGTAATACTGGACCACTGGCATATTTATTTGAGTTCATGACAATGAAGGAATGATGCTACTGAAAACAATTGCTTCTCTTAAAAGCATTATGGTGTTTAAGTTGGTTTCAAAGTGAACACACGGCTTTGCCCAACAAGGTGCTGGGAAAAGTTTCTACCTTCACAATGATTTTTTTGTGCATACATGCAGCCATATAACAGCATGTTTAACCACTGGATTTTATTTTTTTAGGGCCAAAGGACATTTAAACAGTCCAATTACATATAAAAACCACAAACAAAACTTTAAACTCTTGTAGAAAAACACAAACCGAAACCAAACCAAAACCATAGGAGGACTCATACTGAACAGGAGTCAGAAGAAGTAATAGTAAAACAACCAAAACCACTTTAACTAAGTCCATACTAACCTGCGGTAGGTGAACAGGTAGGGCTGGCGGACGGCCTGTAGGGGAGCCCAGATGATGAATCCGAGCAGAGCAAAAGGCAGGGAGACAAGGAGGAGGAGGAGGTAAAGGGGTGCAGAGATCAGGACACACAGGGTGAGGAAGGAGCAGGGGTCCTGGGAGCGTTGGCGCTTCTCCAGCGAGGTGGCCACACAGGACGCCAGGAGCCGGTCCAGGAGCCAGTAACAGGGAAACACCAGGCTCCATGACAAGCCATCCAGGAAGTGCAGACACGCACTGGAGTAAGGGGTCGTGTGGAGAACCATCTCTTTCCTTCTTTTTCCCTCCTTCTTTCTGTCTGTCGCTTTCTCCTCACCTTACACACTCTGTCCACATCCACATACACTCCTTCCGTACGCAAACACAAATATGCTCCAGTAATTATATAAAAAAATGAAAAAGAAAAGAAAAGAAATCAGACTTGAATGCAGACCCTCCCCTCTCCTTGGAGAGAGGTACACTACATGGTTTGAGTGATCTTTATCTTGACGGGTAAGCTTGTCCAAGTCTCACTGCCCCTCCCTCAGCAATTACACCCTCTACAAGAGGTATCATGGAGTGCTATCTGGAAGTAGGGGGTTTCCATGATGAGAGCTTTTCCGTTGATGATGGATCTATGATTGCGAGGACTCAGATGACCTCGGGAGGGGGCAGCCATTAAACATCCTCAGGACCTGGAGAACACAAGAAAATCAATAGAAGAAAAGAGGAAGGAAAAAGGGCGGTGTAGAGAGGGAGGGAAAGAAAAAACAGGCAGGAGATTAGTGACATACTTCTGTTCTATTATGATTAGCATTAATATTCAGAGGCAGTTAGTTCACTGAAATACAATTTATGCTTAACAACACAATGGATTTATCATAAACTAACACACCCACATTAAGCTAATTTCCTCTGTGGAAAAGTTATCTGTTATTTTTCTTCAAGCATTGAAACTGTAGCTTAAAGCATGGTTTGCTTACTGTTATGGAGCAAAGTACTGAATTCTACATTAGGCTAATTCAAACTCTGGCAATAGTTAAAAGATAAATGTGGCTAAAAAAGTTTATACTGAAGGTATCTGGTTAAGCACAAATAGGCTAGTAATCAAATGCCTACATCAACAAAAGATAAGAGGCTCCAACCATGTTTTAATAATCAATAGTATTAATACGGAAGTGCTGTGGAAGCAGTTTCTAGAAGCCCTGGAATGGTCACAAAAAAGATGATGATCACTGTTAACGCTAACCACCGCTGTTCAGATGATCTAATTGCTTCCTGCCCACAGATGAATTAACCAGAACTTATTGTTAAATTCCTCAGCTGCCTTTCAACTGACCAAGAAAACACAAGCGGATTGAGTGGATAGAGGGTCAATTCCCAGCATGAATAAATAATAGATGGATTAATTCTTTAATGTCAACAGTCTGCAGGCTAAAGGAAGACACGGAGACAGTGCTGACCTCACATGGCCCCCAGGGACCCCCAGAGTGATGGTAAAACAACCTTGAGCTTCAAGTATCAGATCTACGGCAAAATGAGTCCATACTACATCAAACTACACAATCAAAAACCACCATTTGTTGTCCACACGTTACCGAAGGCTATGCTAACACATGTTACATTCATATCAAAAATATTAATATGCTCTATAGGCAAAAGTAATGTTTCCAATTATATATTAAATTACTGTTAGGTAACTGCACCATGAATTGACAATTGACAAATAATATACTAGTTTGTATAATCTGTATCCAGTTGACTCCAGCTTTAGTCAAGCCTGTAAATTTAAAAGAGCAAGATAATGTCATTAAATGTGTTATTATAATATAATGTCTTATTTTTCATAAAACACTGTCAATTTATGCTTTCATCCTCAATTTTGACAATTACTACACCTACACATCGTCCAGATAATAATAAAAAACAAAACACAGAACAGCAATGTGTGAGAAATTCGTCATAACTGTCTTCATATTTTCCAGCAACTAGAGAAATGTTTTGTTGGACAGACTCATCCACAGCTACGTATATCAGAATATTAATCTTTACCCTCTTTTTCTGTACAGTTAAACCTTTTGTACAGAAATGAGTCATGTTGTGACAGAACAGTTGATGGTCTTGGCGTGCTGTTTGACTGGCTAATTGGGTGAAAAATGAAGAGATGACTTGTTGACTCACCAGCAGGCTGTGACATACTTAGCACTGAGGTCATGGGGGCACTAGATATTTTAAACAGTGAATATGAGCGATTGTTATGGTAAATGGTGGGTTTAAAACACTGATACACCCACTTATTGATGAAACTCTTGTATCTATTGAGCTCAAGCTAACCTGGCAGACGGTCAGAAAAGTAATGAAAGGAAGCAAACAGGAGGCTTCTGCCCATGCATGAGCTCTAATCGAGACAAATTCACTTACTGCGATGGTACCTGGCATTTAAACTGCAATCTGTAGCCCTTCCTCATTAAAACAAGCTATTTATGGCTCATTGTTTTAGATTTAACAAAAGTACATGAGTTATACAAAAGCATTTAATCAATTCAAACTAATTTTATCTGAACTGTTATTGAAAAAAATACTCCAAACTTTTTCTTGTTGTTAAAGAACACTTTTTGCCACAATTTACAGTAAATATCATCTCATGGTTAGTACAGCTCAGATATGCTGCATTAGGATTCACTGTATTGCATCTCATGGTCTTCATCGGCTAGAAAGAAAGAAAAGAAAAGAAAAGAAAGAAAGAAAATAGCAAGCGTATCTTAGTTACAGATGTAGTTTAACTTTTTGTAAATAGATTTTGTTTTCTCACAACCTAACATAACTCTACATAACTCGACTATCATATGTATTTTACCCCAAGCTATGATAATTTCCTGAATCTAACCAATTAGTTTTGGTGCTCGACAACTTACAACCATCACCTGCAGTGTTTCTTAGCAAGTTTTATTTTGAAAGTCTCACCAGTTGTTGTATAGTAATAAATCATAGTATGAGAATGTTTTTTTTTTTAAATTTTAATTTCTTGTCTTGAAGCAAAACCTGACAATAACACAACATTGACCATCAATCACCACGCATAGAAAAATACCCATCAGCCACAGCTATTACATCAGTAAGCACAAATGGTCACACTAAACCTTATCAGGGGACACACATGTGCATGTGCATAATTCATTCACATAAATCAACACGTGAGCTTATAGAATAAGACTGAAATACACACAGACAGCGACAGATAGCAAACCACACAAACTGCCACACTCGTTCAGTAACACAAACTTAAAAAAAGAAGTCCAAACAGATAAATCCTTGAAGACATACATATGTTTGCAGTGAATATGTTCTGTGCCAAAGAGAAATCCTTTGTTGTTATGCATTGCACTAAGAAGCTGAAGTGGACTAATTAGAGTTGCTGTTTCTGGAACCCTGCTGCCACTGAAGTTTCACCAGAGTAAACAGTGTAGACTAATGGAGAGAAACACTGTGTCTGTAGGGCCAAGGGGCAATTTGTGGGATTAACGTCTTGAGAAACTGAGAGCTCAGTTGGTGCCACAGATCAAAGATATATAAACTGTTCCGTCAGACTTACACAGGTAAATGAGGCCTTGTAATTTTTTAAATCCACCACTCTGTTCTGAACATATTTTTTATCAGAATTTTTCTCAAAAAAGATACCTGTTGCTTGAAATGTGGCTGGTGAGAGCCGAGTTTACAGGACTTAAAAATGTAAAAATACACTAAGAGAGACTAAAAAGATCTGGAGAAGTAAGAGGAACAACATGGTTAGTGCTGTAGATTTTTAATAGACACAACCCCTTTCATGCGCAGTCATTTCATTCAAAGTTAATATGAAAGATCAACTGGCTCAGCTTTAAAGGCAAAAAGAAATAAGAGATTAAATTTGTGTGCATGTATGACTAATGTCTTAAGTCCATCGAAATTTGTCAAACCAACAGCAGTTTTCATGTGCAGCACATTTTTGCATTTACTCTATTAAGTTCCTAGAGATGCCGAGGGACCATGATGAGTTTCTTTTTTTAAAAAATAGTCAACATTTGTTAATTATGTGCCTCTACCATTAATGAATCCCAGGAGATCACCCTGTTTTACATTACAGAGTAATGAAAACTAGCAGCCAGTGTATAATACGAATACAATATGATGAGTGGTGCTTTAATCCAAGAGCAGTGTGGGAGTTTGACTCCTAATTAGACAAAAATAATGACACTTCAAAATAACCTTTCCCTCATTTGCATACATATAGAACAATGTGAATAGAATGAAATAGGGTATGGTATGTAGTGTAATGCTGTGAGGAATAGAAACTGCTGGACGACAAATTTTCTTATTTCCTTTCTCATCCTTAGTTTTCTGTTCCAAATATTTGTGTAAATAAATCTAAATAAATATCAATTCATGTCTCTCACTATGGCTTGCAGTCTATCAGACACAATATTTTTTAAATAGCACTTAAATACAGCATAAAGCAACAATGGCAATTTTCATCTCCCTTTTCCCTCGTAGGATGCACACCTCACTGTACTCAGAAGCTCATTGGAATGTACGAATCGAATGATGAATGACTGTGTCATCTTGGGAACTGGAGTTTGTTAAAGTTTCCCCACTGATATGCTCCAGAAGATTCCTTTCTCAGCCTTAATCAATACTGTCTGTCTGGATAAAAACCAGAAAAACAGTGTGTGAGCGCTGCTGCTTCGGTGTGTATGTGTGAGTCCATAAGGTCTAAAGGGCTGTATTGTGCTCATGTGAGAGCCAACCAATTGCATATGCATTCACTTTTTAAGCGTGTATGACGTGTGTGTATACATGTGTGCTGTTTGAGGCATTAACCATTGTGTGTGTGTTCTGCATGTGAGCGTGTTTAGCAATACAATGTAGTGAAGCAGCTGAATGGAGCAGTGATCAATGCCCTGCTTTTGTTGGGACAGTGAATAGAGAATTGAGCTACGCACACACACACACACACACACACACATATGCACAGATCCAAATGCACACAGAGAGATCAGAATAGGAAATAGTGATAAGACAAATAAGGGTGTCTTGCAGAGACTCAAACAGTGGTGGAGTGCACATCAGAGTAATTATGCCCTCTCTGCCGCTGATGCTTCTTTTAATTTTCCTCACTGTTGGTCTTTTGTCTCCTCTTGTCTTTGTTTATGCTTTACTTATTCTCTCTCCCTCCCTTTCATTTTCTACCTCTCCATCTTGTTATATAAAATTAAATCTATTGAGCTAATGCTTCTATCCAAGGCGACTTACAATAAATGCATTCAGCCATGGGGATGCAACCCCACATTTGCACAAATCATGATGCGAACACATCATCATCTTCAAATACGCTGAACTGCTTGAAATTTTACAAAACGATACATAGACACCGCACCCAAAAGATAGAACAAGATGTTTTTTAATTTTTCTGTCTGTCTCTTGTACACAACCTATTCCAGCAGCTTCTGCAGGACCAGCAGTTAAATCAGCAAGTGCTACATGTACTGTACTCGCATAAACACAGACACACACACACACACATGCAAAGGCCAGTGACGTCACTCTGCTCTCAGCATGCTTCATTGAGTTCGGTTGTCATGGTGACCTAGTCACATGCACTTAGTAACTGTACCAGTGTGGCTGCCTGTCAGCATACAGAGACTGAACATGGGCACAGTCCCGAAACACACTGGCTCTGTGCTCAGTGTTGTCTGTATAGTGTGTCTAAGACACAAACACAAACTGTGCGTGTATGCTGCTACAGTGAAGCATATCAGGTGTTAAGTTCAGGCTTTTCAGTCCCATGGAGGCTTTGCTTGACCCAAGTGATACCTGTATCACATGCTCTCTCCTGGACGCTTATTTCTCAATCAGTAAAGAGTTTTGTTGCTCTTTGAATGACTTCTCATTTCCCTCAACAACAAAACAATCTGAGCTAAATCTGGCCTGTGGGAACAACAACTCCCACGAGGCCACTGGCTTCTCAACTGGACTGGATAAACTGTCAAATTAGTAATCATCAGCTTGAGGGGAGCCTGCAGCTAATTACCCTCAATATTTCAAGGCTTGTGTACACACAGAATACAGTAATCTTTGCTGTGTATTCAGTGTGTATTTTACTGGTTGTGATCAGCTCTTTTACTTGTTAATTTGTTGCGCAATTACAATGTTATTTTCATCAGACACAAGACTATCTTGCACTGATGATTCAACCTTGGAAATTCCTGACTACATAGAAACCTGTTTGCAACAATAAAGGTGAAATGGTACGGTTAAAATTGTGTTTATGCAAATTAGGTTATGCAGGGCAAATTTCTATTTTGCCTTAAAATTGCATGTGGTTTGATGCGCTCATTTTACCAAATGTCCAGTTTTTATGTCCTTTTGTTGGCATAGGTGCACACACAGACAACAACAAAACACCTGAACCTGTTGAGTTCTGCCCCCCAGGTAAATTAAACTGTCTAGTGTCTGTAAAGAGGAAACAAGTCGCCCCTGTGATTGGACACAAAGGACATATTCCACTTGCTACTGTATTTTTACCATTTATCATATATTTTCTAGTTTCCACCGCGCTCTGTCAGGATTACATGTGCCTATAATCCCACATTAATTCACATTAATGAGTACAAATGTCACAAGGTTTGCTAATAATTCTATTTATAGGAAATAAGAGGCAGAGTGTTTAAGATTCCATATTTTAACTCTGTGTTTTAATGATATTACTTTACAGTATTTCCTGCAATTTAAATAGTCATGAGTCTACAAGTATTATGGCTGATTAAAAGATCACAGCCTCCGTCACCGTCTCTGTCTCTCTGTCTCCTAAATCAGTGTAACATGGTTGTATAACATGGCTACCACAAGCATAAAATACCATCTACCTCTTATCCCCTTACTTCCAGCGCTCTCGCTCGAGCCCCGCCCATCATTGAGCTCAATGTCCATTTTGATCTCAACTGCAAACCTGGACAGTTTTTTGTGCCACCTTGCATGGTTGTGATGTTATTGAGTTGACAAAAGAAAATAAGCCCACAGACAGACACGCACATATACAAACACTTGAAAAAGCACTTAAAACCGTTACAACAAGAGTCTAGAGGAGCACATTTTTCCATGAACACACAAAGAGACAGACAAACTAAGAAGGTACAACAGCAGGTCCGTTGTTATGGCTCGTATTGTTTGAGTCTAACCCATGACCTTTTGTTTCATGTCGTTTTCTCCTTCGCTTCTCAGCCTCCCTCTCTGTCATTCTGTTCTGTCTCCCTTTCCTGTACATGATCTAATAAATCGCTCAGCGGAGCAGCACAGCATCACCTCTGGACTTTTACGCAACACAAGGCTGCTATTAGAGGCTTTCTGCCATTAACCTGCTTTTGATTTGAGGCTTGCTATGTCATTAGCTGTGGACGACTGCCGCTCAGACATTGTGTACAATAGACTAGCTTTAGTTTATGCAGTTAATTCTGTGATATTTCTATGTAGCTTAGTATTCCAAGGACGACCAGATTTGAAAAATAATTTGTTTTATTCACAGGAGGGTAGAGATGCAAAAACACCCACCATGCTGAAGAATTTGTATAAAGAGAATGAGATCTCTTTTGTAAAACTGGAGAAGTTTTTGCAATACAGATGATCTTTATGGGGGCATGAAAAACTGTTGAAAATATCAAGAATATTGTAAGCCATTTAAATGCAACTGCCCATGAGTGATAACACTGGCCTTGTGCATATTTGCACAGTATCCTCAGGACAACATCTTAAAACATCCAATAGGTTTCAGGGGAAATAGATGAATAGATTGGAAAATACAAATATGAACCCATGCTGGCCTTTGTACAGGTTACACTTTTGTTTGATGGTGAAGGAAACTACTCTACACACTTCTCTCTAATGCTGATGCTCAAAAGGAGAAAATAAAATTACTCAGGGGTCAAGCCGAAAAGAATAACTCCCTCAGTTACAGGGATTTTTTTTCATATTATTTGGTCCCTGTAACTTGGCCTCAGCAAAGGGTACATCTCCCCTTTTGTGCAACATTATTCTTTAGAAATATGAGGTGGCCTTGTGACTTTAGAAAGCCTCCTTCGCAAGTGAATGAATTCATCTATAGGAAGAAGAAAAAAACACTTTGCAGTGCCCTCTATTAATCACTTAGTTCAAATAATATTACAAGCAAACCTGTTTGTTACTCCAGCACGAACAAGGTGGTTAAATTCTCGTACTATACATTTGAACAGTGCAGCATGTGAGAGGGGATTCTTACATCTAAACATAAAAAAGGAGATCTCGTTGGATGCACACTCTAACAGCCCTGATGCAAATTCACCTGTTAAAAATAACCACAGCCATTTGACGCTAAGCTAGCTGTGGATGGTTACAGCTACTCAGAGGCACAAGGGGAACTTAAAGGTGCGTGTCTGTCGTCTGCTATGCAGGAACCTGGAGATGTGGACAGTGAGGAAGATGAAGACCATGTTACTTATGGAGTGAGTGCCAAACAGCATCGCCTGGTACCCACCCAAGTACATGACATACATTCAGAGTCATGTGATCAAATGTTACCAGAAAAAAAAGATTTTTGCTGCTTTAACCATAATTTATTTACTGTTGTCACAACTTTGCCTTTAGATGCTAAAAATGAAACGGTGACATCATAATCATATTCTGAGATTTCCACAATCCTCCATTGCCACAAATAGGGTCGTTCTATGATGTGCTTTACTAACACATACACAGACATGTTGACCCACTTTGCAATCCATACTAAGAATGCACAAGCTGCCAATGTTTGCCTATTTCACTGGTAATAGATTACAGGTCATCTGGTCCCCCTTAAAATGGTTCCAGTGTTTCATGCCTTCACAATCATGCATGAAGATCTGAGGGTCCTGTACAGGCTTTAAACTGCCTGTGATCTGTAATAAGAACTGCAACATCATAAACTTTTTCCTTTTCATCCTTTGTCTCACATTACACACACAAGGGAGAAATAACAGAGCCAGAAGATACCCTCATCCACCACCTGCCTTTGTTTTTTTCATTATTGCTCCCCAGAGTCAGTAAAACAAAACTAAAAATGAATCAGTCTCTCAAAGATGAGATCTGAGGATGGTGGAGGGGGGGTAAAGCCAAATCAATAACTGTCTCGCCCTCTCATGCGTTTTGTCTATTCTATACTCACTGACTGTTCACCACAAATTGGTGTCACAATTGAGCAGCGAGGCGGTTAAAAAAAACGACCTTCAAAGAACAGGAAAGCACACGAGGAAGCCTCTCAATTACACTAACAAGAGTGGCTAATGTCCTCCCTTCTTGCCTTGTAGGAATCATTATCTGCCTCCTCGCAGCTGCATGGCCACTTGACAGACGGTAGAAGACAATTCAATACATTCAGAGCTGCCCAATGCAAAGTGTTGTCTTACTCTCTATGTTTCCATTCAGCTGACTACAATCATGACTCGCAATTATCTATCAACCCTTTAGGCAGTCATCCATATGGGTTCAGAGCAGGCAGCAGTGGAGCTCAGACGAACATTACGTGCGCCTGTGCATGTTATTACTGTATGTGCATGTCCTCATGCACATTTGCATGAATGTAGGCGCGCAAAGCTACTCCTGTGTGTGTGTGTTCTTTATAATCCAGAGCGGCTGGCTTGTAGAGGATCAATGCCACAGAATTATGGATGTCAGTTCAGCACCAGTCTACTTAATGTTGGATGATAGGACACAAGGCACTCCTCTGACTTGATGTCTAATGCGTAATAATAAAAGGTATCATTTAAAAGTTTATTTAACCACATAAAGTAGTAATTCAGTAATATAATCAAAAACAGTACTTCTTTTTGTCGTTCCTCTTATTTTTCTTTTCTTTCTTTTTTTAGTGTCATGCATCTCTGTCCCACTGACCTTTGACCTTTGTCCCCTCCCCCATATATATCAATCTAATGACCTTTATGCAAGCACACACCCATACACACACACCCACACACACACACACACACACCCACACACATACACTCAAACACCATCAGCTAGTAACAGGCATGTAGACATAAAGGCAGGCAGACCGTTTTTACTCCCCGTACATTAAGCTATTGATACTTGATTGGGGCATCAAACTGCACATTATCTTTACAAACAAGAACAAACACAAAACACACACCCAAAAACACACACTCACACGCTCATCGGTTGCACTCTTACTCCCACACTGTACTCTGCTCTCTGGCCCAGACAGACAGTATAGATCGTTCAGCAGTGATTTGCTCTACATTTGTTACAGTGAGCAGCTTCGTGCTGATCCACTGTCAAAACACAATCTCACTCTCAGTCAGAGCACAGAAACGTTTTTTACATCCACTTGCCACATAGTTTGAACTCTAATATTCATAGGGGACTTTTTTTAAACATCTGTGCTGGATGTTTGGGTTGAAATATGTTTGGGTTTCTGGCCAAACAGCCACAAAACACAGACAGCTATAATTATGTGGCCTAAATAAGAAAACACTTAGCTCAGGGTTATTTCCCAGCATGCTCCCAGTAGCAAGGTCAGGTTTTTTCAATGCCAAAAGAAAACCATGAACATCAGCTTTTCCACAATTTAAAACAGTGTGGAAAATTCACACTAACATCCAAGTGTTTTTTTTTAGATTCCACAACAGGTTGTGAATGTTTAACTTTGAAGTGAAAATCCTGAAGAAGCTGAAAATGAGTTCTCACATGGCATTAAGTGCACTGGGAGGACAAATATCTATTTGCTGAAGCCAAACCAGCACGGCAAGCAGCTGTCTTTGAGCTCAAATTAGTAAGGCTCAAGAATTTAAAAAACAACTACAAAAAAAAACGTCTGAAGAGAAGTACAGCACCAACACTAAATGGAAAAGATTGTGACCAGCCAAAATTATTTTGGCTACACAGCAAGTTTGCCCTTTGACATTTACTGAGCAGTTTGAACCAGAACCAGTTTTGTGAATTTTTCAGCCAGGGTCATATTCTTATAATTATGATCTTTATGCTTTTAAGATTTTCAAACATTTCTAAGGAACAAATCTCGTCACTTTGCAGGATGGGGCTGGTGCAGTAAGCGGTATTAAAAGAGAAGCCAGGTGTAGCTATGAGTAAGTATTTTGTAAACTCATTTTTTTTGAAGAAATGATGGCAGAAACTCGCTTTGTTTGTTTTGTTTAGTTGCAAAAATAGAAATCAATGGAGGTGAAAGCAATGGCTCCTAAATCTGTTCTTCTCTAATCTAATCTTTGCTCTTAAGAGTAATACACAGCACACATCTGTCTTGTCCCTGTTTATTGTGACTCTGCATCAAGATTTAGGGAATAACCACTTCAAACAATTACAATGGCAGAAGGGTCCACACATATCAGCTTTGTTCTGTTGCATCAACACAGCTGCCAAACAAGTTAGTAACTGACTGGTAAAGGTAATGGAGAATTAAGTGACTGAAAGACCAGATACTTTACCAGCAGCTGGAGGAGACCAAAAAGAACCAATCTTACTAAACTTTCACTGAAAATTCACCAGATGAACTATATGAATGAAAATGTTTCTCCATGTCCACATAAGCAATGTTTTACAAAACTTTGTGTGGTGATATTATGAGATGGCAGTTGTCTTTATATGTTGTTACCTTGCTTTTAAGTGACCAGAAAAGATTGTTATATAAGTTCAAAAATGCATTATCCTGCTTTATAAAACCATTTTATAAATAGATTATTAACTAAATAACTAAACCAAAACCAAGGCTACTGTCTCTCTTAATCAGACAGCTGAAGTAGCACTTAAAACGACAGACTGAGCCCACATTGTGTAAACTTGATGAGTCACAGAAAAAAGGTGCTCTGATCACAGTGACTCTGTGGTTTGCACAGTTTCCTCACCTGAAGGTCCTGCAGTTTGAGGCTCTCTGCTGTACAGGGCTGTCTTTGTGAAGTTTGCAAGTTCATTGTTCCTCATGTTGTCCCTCCCAAAAAAAACCCCAAAAGATATATGCATGTTATTTTTTAAGGCCTCAGAAGTGGAAGACAATACTGCTCCCCCCTCCCTGCATGCTGCTGTTCCTGCCTCTGCCCATCTCTCCCTCGACAACCAAAGCTTCTGCCTGTTTTAGTCATTATTTATCCTTCTTGTGACTGTGTTTCCTGCCCAATGCATTATATATACTTCATTCCTCAGTCATACAGGTCTGGAATATTCTGTGCTGTAACACATTTAGGCTCAGCCTTTAGCATGTGTTTGGATCCATCTGGACAGCTGAGATGTCTGCTGAGGGGGATCTGTCGGTCCTGAATACTGAATGTGTTTCTGTAGGTTTCCAAATAAACTGTTTTGATATTTTGTTTTTATTGTTATCATCATGACGTATTCTAACCTAAACATATGCAAAATCGATGATGTTAAGGTATGGTGCATTTCTCAACTTGTCAAACTTTATACATGTTCAGGGGAAATGTGATGGCGAGAACGAATGGAAAAGGAGGCATAGAGAGGAGGATGTGATCGGTAAATGCAGAGGGAAGACAGGAGCAAATGATTGCTGACTGGCTGTCGTTGTCACCAGTGTGGTGAATGTTTCTATGGAAACAGCCCAAAGTTCAGGCGATGGCAAACACAGGTAAGTGTTTGGGGGAGAGAGAGAGAGAGAGTCTGAAAATGAGATGTGCTTTCACATCTCCATACAGTACCAATCATTTGGAAATGATTATTGTTGGCATGTTATTTTAAAAATTTACAGGGTTAAATTGTGTTTCTTGTGTGAAAACTACATAGAAATGTACATAAAATAAAGTAGCAAGTAACAGAATCATCTAAGACAGAAATATGTGACAGTATAGGGAAATGTGACTGTATAAAGGAGCTGATTACTGCCCTGCAGTTGTTTGCCTCCATAAACAATCCAAGCTGCAGTTTTTTTTTATCATGTCTGTACAGACTTATATGGGTATTAAAGCCTCTGGAGGAATTCGTTGAAATGTATGAAGTCTAATTTTTGTCCAAATAGATATATCATTAAATTAATATGTATGATTGCAGTGAATAATTTCCAGTGAGAAACACAGTATCTTCAGCTAAATACAGTTTTAACAGAGGAGTACAGAGGACAGATGGAGAGAGAAGAAGAAAGAGGCTACAGTTTCTAAAACGTGTCTGCTTCATAAACATATTCAACACAGCAGCACTGAAGATCAAAACAAGCACTGCAGTTAAAAGGTGGGCACCCAAAATTAGTCTCATCAACTCAGAATCTTAAAAAAATGTGAAATATACTGTAGTGGCAATCTCACCTTCTGATTCCGAGTTATGGTGTTAAATAAAGGCTAGAAAAGAGTTCTGGCAGAACATCATGACTTAACAATAAAACTGACCTTTGACCTTTTGAATATAAAATGTCTTCACTATTGTTTTATTCTGTTAGACAGTTGTGTGATGTCATAAGATTGATATAAACTCCTGGGTTTTAGCCAGAGTGTAAGATTCATGATACATGGCTAAGATGACGAGTCAGTAATGAACATTACAGCTCATTGGCTGACTGAGCTGCAGAATGGTTGACATTTTCTCTGGAGCAGGTTTGACTTATTTATATGTTCACATTATTTATAGTGATGAAATGTCCGAGGATTTTAGTTTTTCATTAATAATATTTATCACAGGAAGAAACTCTATAAAAGACATGTCCCCTTTAGAAATGTTAAAATAAAACATTTTATAGAAAAAGCATAAAGTTTAGATAAATGAAAAGCTGTTTTTTGTAGTGCACAGCACACTGCACTACACTTAAATTGTTAAAGCACTAATGCTGTTTGATATTGATGTGCTTGCTTTTATGTCCAGTACAAATTTCCCTGTGGGACCAATAAAGTCATTCAGAGTTATGACCCTTGGGTTACTCCCTAATCCTTGTTTCATCCTAAATGACTTGGATGCTAAGAGCAAAGAGTGTGGCAGTGGGAAGCAATGGCCTTAAAATCATCGTCCAAACAATTTAGAAATAAATGTGTTTATTTAGAAAAATTTAATCAGTAGTACTCTACACTCACTATTAGTACAATTATGACTCACTTACTCATAACTGAAATGTTGGAAAATTGTCAATCTAGATCCTCTGTGTTACTTTGTGTCAGAGAATATTCTTCCTGATGCATTTAAGTGGCTTTTTAAGGAAGAGTTTATTAAAATAATACTTCATCCAAGAACTGTTAGAGAATATTGATAAACGTCATTAAATTATGCTCCTAACTACGTGCCTTGAATAGAAGTAGAGCTAGCTTTCTGTTCATTTAATTTAATAATGCATGTAATTACCTAAAATGAACTAGTTGGGCAATCTCAGGATATCGTTGCTGGTGTATGGTGTATGTCAGGCAAATTTCTTCACTGCTGCTGGAAAAAAACACTGATAAGAGCAGCAAAAATGAACAATGAACCTTGAAGCTAAACTCCAAAATAATCAAACCAAAAACAGCAGCTGAAAGAGAATAAAATGCTACATGCAGCTGAAGGCAACAGCAGGTTTTTTATGTAGATTGGTTGAATTTAACTCCATCCTCTGGTCAACAGATCTCATGTGTCTATATATAAGATTTTACCATCACATGACATGACTACCTTTGTTTTATCTGTGAGCAGGCGGCTGTGGATAAATCACCTGGTCCTGTTCCAAACTCCTCTCTGTTTCTTGCACCAAAATCTGTGTGTGCCCTCCCCAATCTATGCTGCCAGCTGCACTAGTTGTATCCTGAATCTGGCCATTTGAATCTCCTCAGTCATACGTACATTTTGAATTTTCCTTATGGGAGAGTGAGAACAGAAAGAGAATGAGGAAATCTAAAATCAGGTTGACGTGGAGCTCTGAGCCACAGCTCACCCTGCCTTGATGCCGTCTTTAACCTCAGCAACACACTAATTACTGTACAGGACTGCCTCTCATCCTCCTTCCCCACCCATCCCCTCTCAAGATGCACACACACACACACACACACACACACACAGATGCATTGAGGTCAGAACATGGCTTGTAGTCCACGTAGGTAATGAGAGACCATGTGCAGCTTCCAACATATACTGTGCGGTCCTCACTGTTTAGGTTTCTTCCCCCATTATCAGTGTGTGGCTGGTTCTCTGAGAATTTCTAAAACCATACTGTTCAATTACATCGGCCACATCTGACACATACACACACGACTCCACCCAAAGAGAGGCAACATAACCACACAGCTGCAGTGAACATGTGTACACTATAAAAACAGATCTGTTCTAGTTGGGAAAAAAAGCCTTTAAAGTAATAGAGCCAAAGATCAGTTAACGTAGTCAACAGCGTGAATGATTTGGGTGTCGATAATTTAATCAGCTAACGGGGAGATGATTGTCGGCGCACACAAACTCACACTGTTTCCAAATATAAACCTCTGACTGGGAGATTAAGTCAACCGAACCCAAATCCTGCTCTCTGCATCCTCTCAGCAGAGGTAAAGACAGGACCAGCGGTGAAAACATAATCTCTCCATGTTCACACAGTCGGTTCTCAATGACCTGCCAACAGCAGCAAGTGGGCAACCAACCAACCCCCCCCAACACACACACACACACACACACACACACACACACACACACACACACACACACACACACAATATCCACTGCACAGCTGTCCACCCTAAATGTAGTGAGATGCACATATTTCAACAAAATGAATATAATCCAGAGAAAATATAGTTCAGACAATCTAATTTAGAAGGATTACAAAAAAGAAACCGTTTCCTTTCTAAATCTTCTTGCAAAAGACCCAATTTGAACATGTTGTTGCTATAATCTTGAGCAGTTCAGTTTACATTTGCAAACATGAAGCAGTTGCTTACCGAAGCCAGTGGTTGGGGATTAGCATCTGTACCAAAGTCCCTTTAAAGTAGTCAGGTCAGCTGGACACTTGTGTATTAACAAAGTTATTTATTTAGATCTAAATTTAACATTAAGAATTTGTTTCTCATATTTTGAGACACTGGTGAATTGAAAACAAGTGTAATCCCCCCCTGGAAAAGGCTTTATGTTTGAAACAGACTGAAGCTCAAATGTGTATGAGAGTCAGAGAAGAAGCATTTTGTGCACCAAAATCAGCAGGCAACTAATGGACGTATCAGAATGGTAAGCTTAGTCAGAAACTTTATGTTTCTGTTGTTTGTCAGCTTATTACTGGCAGTGACCAGCACAGGTTATTACTTATGGTGCTAATGCTAACTGTCATTTTTTGTACTAAAACAAAGGTTTCTGTCTCTTTGCCTATGGTTGGCTTTCAAATTTGTGTTGGACTAAATCCAGCTTGTCAGAGGTATGTTTGATCTTGGGATTTTAGGGAAGAACACAGACATCGCCCCCCTCAGGAGAAGAATGTAAAAACATCTCGCTATTGACAAACTGAGCAGATACATTGCAGTGCAGTCATTTTAGGGGACATAAAGATAAGAAAAACACATTTCTGAGTGGAGGGGACTTGCTTTTTATATTAAAAAAAATCATATATTACTGCATTTAAGCTACATCAGTTACAAAGTCAAAACAAAGTCAAATGAAAAAGTCTTGATAAACTGTGAGAATGAAACAAGAGACAGGAGCCAAAGCAGTGGGTGCAGCAGTGAAGAGGTTGCTGATGTGTTTGTTCCCCGTCTGTCTGGAGCTGCTGGTGTTTCTGTGGCTGCAGAGCTCCAGAGAGCTCCACATTCAAAGAAGAGACAGAATCTGCACCCAGCTGACATGCATAGTTAAAAAAAGGTCACATCTCCCTGCATCAATCACTGATTTAATACACCACCTGACAAGACCCACTATCAGCCACAGCCAAGATGCAACATAACCAACAGGTTAACGTTTGTCGTGCTTAATGCAAAATGCTAAAATGTTGACGTTGGATCCTCAAGTGGTGATTTTTTGTTTGCTTGTACATTTCTGCCTTCATGTGAGGTGTGTGAGTCCTTTCTGCTGTGTTTGACAATTTCGTCACAGTTGGGACTGCAGAGCCCTCCTCAGCTCAGAGTGTTTGAAAACTGAGACAGGAGGAAATGTAGAGAGCCACAAACCAATAACAAGAACCAGAGAGCAAGAAATACAAGAGAGATTGCTCAGATTCGAAATGGTTTTTCATGTGCAGTGAAAATTAAATGAAGCTTCAATGACAATATGCATACCAGTGGAGTCTAATCAGTAGACCTGAATGTATATTTGTGAAACACCGGATGATGTGTTGTGAAAGCCCTTGAAGACTAATTAGTGATTTTTGGCTGAATAAATAAAACAGGTTTAAATGACATGACTACCACACCGCACTTATTTGTGAGGAGGACTAATTAAAATGCTAATAATGTTTTCTTGAGCTATAATTTAAAGGGATAGAGGGAAAATAATACTGTATTTTTTTTTGTGGGTGTTAGTTGTTGTCTTTGAATACAGACACTTTGTTGCAAACAAAGCAGACAGTTTTACCACCAAACTCAGGAAAAAAAATCTTACCAGTCCATCACTTGTTCAACATTCCACATTTGGTATCAAATTTATGCTTTTTAGTGATCATTTGTAGCACCTATGTCTAGATTCAACCTTCATCCACTGTGTGTAAGAGCAAAGTGAAAATCTCTAGTCATGTCGTGCCTCAGCCGCCTCAGCAGATGACGCAATGAGTTTAAACATCATTCACAAAAATGATGACTGTGACAGGAATAACCAAAGTGCAGTTGCAACATAAGTGTGTATAAATAAATGCAGACTTAGGCTGTTTATCCAGTATTTTTAGCCTTAAGTAAATTACCATGGTTGTTCTGAGTCTTCTGAGGCCGTACTGAACCCTCAGGCTGTACAATGCCCAGGTCTGCTGAAGAGTGTTCCAGCAGCAGCAGTTTGTTTGAAGAAAAAACTCAGGTAAAACAACCTGAGGTACACTGTACCTGCTCAGCACTGAGCAGCAGATAAAGTAGGTGACGAGCTGATGAACATCGGGAGACATTCAGCAGCTTCGTGAGCTGGCAGAGGAAAAAAAGAAGAGTACACTGAAATCAATTCTACTGCATCTCTGTGTCTCCCAGACGCGCTGCTTTTATGTAAGTTATAGCAAAAAAAAAAAAAAGGATTGATGCTGCTTTAATTAGGGGCCGTAAGCAATTTACACGCACTCATACGTTGTTCACTGTTTGATGTGAAATCTGTCACAGACACATTTCCAATGGCATCAGCAAAGATGACAGTCACATGTGACCCTGTGTAGTTAATCCTGTTTTTGATGCCATTGACCAATCAGGTAACATGAACGTGAATACATTATTTAGTTGAGAGACAGCAGCAAAGCGTCAGCATTGTCAGTGGAACAGGTGTCATGCGTTGAAATCAATTATCTTTTCTCAATAGTGGAGCATCTCCAAATACAGCTAATTAAACCATTAAAAATTTTTCAGCTGCTTACTAGCAGAAACAGTTTTTATTTGTTACAAAGCAGTTAATTATTTGATGCACTGAATATAAGCAAAAAAGACATACAACAGGTTATACAGTAGGGAAAAATAAAACAGGGCTGATTTTCTGTTTTAAGTTCTTGGTATAAAGCACTGTACCAGGATCAGCTTCAAACCTTGCAGGAAAAGTCTATAATTTCCCCTAAAGCGTTAGATCAAACAATGCAAACTGAGCAAAATAAGATCTTATAAGAACAAAGTTTTGGGCTGTGGCCCAGCACTGCTCTTCTCTGGACAATGCACAGCCAAAAGCAATAGAATTTAGCAGACATCCACCCATGCTGGCATGCTGGCATGCTGGCA
>JAPZDY010000023.1:5603886-5616590 GCA_029783645.1 Ctenochaetus hawaiiensis
TAATGCAAGTCCCAAGTAAGTCTAAAGTCTTTGCCACGAGACAAGACTTGCAAGTTGACATTGTGAAACCCTAAAGAGGCAAGACATTCACCCTGTGTAAAATAACAGCAACTACTTCCAATGTGGCTCATAGGCTTAACAAGGAATAGGAAGACATAGGAATCTTAGAGCTACATAAATAAGAATGTGATGGCATCAAAATAAAGATGAGAGCTGTTTGAACTGTAGTAGAAGTTTTTCACCATCCAATTAAAGGAGGATTGAAAATGATGCAAAACCCGACATCTCAAATTCTGACATAAAGTCTTTATTTCTTACTTGTTACTTGATCAGTACATGGACAGAGACAACTTACTTTGTATATGTATTTATATATAATAGAACTTTACATTACACATTTGAATGACAACAAAGCAGGTAAGAGTCTGTCTACTGTTGTAAATAGAAACAAGCGCATGGGGAAGACTCCCACAGTATGAAACAATCCAAACAAGAAAAAAAGAGAACTTATTGCTCAATACAAATCAATCTTAATGGCAGTAAGAAGAAGAAGAAGAAGAAGAAGAAGAAGAGTAGTACACATGAAACAATATCATTATACCAAGATGAGATTACACCCTATGTTGCCTATAAAAAAGAGAAACTCCAAGGGAAAAGGAACAGAAACATGTTTTAAGTTTTCTTCACAATACAGCAGTGTTGGTTTGGGTAACCTGCTCTATAAATAAAAGTATCTACAAGTACAAGGAGAACCAAGGTCTATAAAAACTGATCCAGAGACAGCTTACTGAAGACTTTCATAAATCGTTACTGAAGTTCTCTAGAGACCTTGAGGAGGAGCAGGAAAGAGCTGCGTTTTCATGTACAAGGTCAAATGTCAAAGATGTGGGGAATAGATATAAGTGCAAAACCATGGTGAGGGGGTCTAAGAGGCGTAGGTTGACAATACTGTACAGCACTTCAAAAAGGGACAGAATACATTCAGGAGCCCCCCAGGCAGTTTGGGTGGAAGTTGTGTAGGAGGAAACAAAAGTGTAGATGGCAGAAAATAGCTCAGTGAAGAGAGACAACACTGAAAGATGATCGTACACAAACTCGGCTACATGCAAACTTCAGTGTTCGTTTAAAATCATCCATTAGGTTCTGTGAGGAGTGTTTGAGGTGTTTGATCTGACTGTTTAATTTCTTCTCACATTCCGTCCGTCCCACATCTCAGGATTTTTTTCAAACTGTGACATTTAATTTATAATTTGAAAAATGCAAGAATAATCTCTCTAGTTTCAACAACAACAACAACAACAAAAACACACATTCTTTCCCCTTTAACATTCATTCAGAATCTCCTTCTATGTTTCAGTAACAATCCTTTCTCTTTTTGTTTGCATTTAATAAACTTATTCTGTATTAACTCACCCCCCTCCTTGGCCCCCTGGAGCTCAGAAATAAAGACTCACACTCGCGACATTTTAAAAAGTGACTTCAGCTGATAGCCCTTTAGGGTGCCACTGGGTTTGCCTGTGAGAGCCGGGGCACCTTGTGAGTTATTTAGGGGGAAAGGGTTTTTTTTTTTTTTTTTTTAAGGTGGCTGGGGGTTGCCCTACATTCCGAGCTTGGCGCCCAAATGGCTCCAAAAAAGCCCCGCCCCTTACAGGCTGCCTCAGGGAAGTGCACATCTCAGCAATTGGAAGCTATGCCCCCTCTGACAGGGGGTCCAGGTGTTTTTTTGTAAAACTGAACACGAGACAGTGACATATACTGTACAATACTAAGTTAAACACCAGGGGGCCCCATTTCTGATCATCATTGACAGGGTGGTCCAGTGTTACAGCAGATAACAGCACACAGCTTCACTAGTCTACAACTATACTTATATACATGTACTATATTGATGAGATTATAGTTACACAGCACATCAAAGCACACACTGACCACATAGCAATGAATTCCTTGTGTGTGAATTTTGTGTGTTTAGCCCATGTCTCCTCTTTGGCTTAGTTCCCTTACAAAGCACAGCCCACAGAGTTTTCATTTAAAAATATGTGTGAAATGCATGTGTGTAAATGAAAATACAGTGTGTGTGTGTATGCCTATGGATACTTGTGTGTGAGGGGAGCTTTGGTATATCTATGGAAAGGGGCTGGGCGCTGTAAAGGAAGACTACTGCAAGTTTCTTTGGTGGTGACCCGGAGAGAGGGTTTGTGGGGTCAGCCTGGTCCTGCCTCGGCCCACCTGGTCTGGTTTGGTTTGGGTCAGAGTGTGATTGTCATGTTAGAGACCACAAAGAGCCGACTATGGCCAGAACCACGTCCATGCACTGGAGTTAGAGACTGATGATGGCGGTTGCATTCACGGCTCTATTCAACTAGTCACATGTAAGGTGCTAATGAAGAATGCCCTAAAACTAGATACTACTCAGATACTAGAATGCCCTAAGATTACTTTCACATTTACATGCCTATTCACGTTAATGAACACTTATTCTAGCCTAGATTCGATTGTCCTGAAAATGTGACATGACACACAGCTTAAAGGTGAACTCAGCAACATCACAATAATGTGGCTACAAGTGGCCACAATGGAAGAACATTTTAACTTCAGTTATCAATGATGTTGCATCAATAAACTGGTCAATATTCACCAAAATGGCTGATTTCTGATGCTCTAATGTTTTATCTTTTTTTTTAAGCAGAGAGGCGACATAACAAAACATTACAAGAGATCAAATTCTAAAAATATGTGTTTCCAGATTAGTGTCAAAAGAATAATTTTCTATATGGCGCTTCGACCCTGCAACTTAAGCTCAAAGAGGCAGAACTCTTTTTCTCAGTTTACTTGTTACATACAAACATGCTACATGAATTTATTCAGCTTATAATGGTGCATTTTTCAGTCTTTTTTTCACAATTCAACACTATATTTCAACAATTTCACAGGGGGTGATTAGAGTCTAGAACAGACTTTCAATTCAAACTGGATTATGTATTTTTACAAATCATTTTATGCTCATTTGATCTCAAGCAATAAACGGACTTCAGGGGGTCACAAATTACAGATTGTCATTTTTCTCAAACTCAAGTTTAATTAAACACTAATTATATTTGGCCACATAGTGCAAAGTTTGTTATAATTAAAAGCAACAAAAAAAAGGATAAAGCTGCATTAGTCAGCCAGGCCCCTGGTGATGTAGTGGCTAGGTTTCAGTGCGCTAATGACTGGTGCCAGGGTTTGATTTCCTGTCATAATGTTGTAGGACTCCAGCCTCAGATTAGGTTTCAGATACTCTGTAATAAATATCTGTGACTATACTGCACAGACAGACCTATCTATTATTAAAAGATGAAATTTTATATAATTTACTGGAAAAGTCTGTATGATGAGACTGTTGGTTAATTCATAAATAACAGGCCAAGCTGCTCCATGCAGCATTCTCATTGTGATGATCTTTACATTGACCTTGCTATCCTGGTTGTGAGCCTTGTCCTATATTTGATTATATTCTTAATGTGGCGTTTACAAGCATCATGAAAAACCTGGTGATTCATACCTTTTATACACAATAACCTGCATGTGTGTCTTGTTATCTCACCACTCAGTAAATCTGTTCTGAAACCAGGGTCAGGCATTTACATGCCACAGTATTTTTTATTTTATTTATTTTTTAGTAATCCAGGTAGCATATCCAGGTTTCTCAAAAATGGGATAAAGCCTGATTTGGGATTCCAATACCAAAATATGACATCTACATGTGCAAAACATAAGCAGGATACTTCAGAAGTCTGATCATAATCAGGATACTACTTTAGCACATGTAAACACAATCAGTGCCACACACCTGAAATGCATGTATGCTGATGACATCACTCTTTTGCATTAAAAGTATAGTTTACAAGTTAAACATAAAATCTTACCAAGTGCAGCTTTAAAGCAGTGTGGTGTACTTAAGCTATGCTCTCAGACTAAACACTGACAAATTCTCTCTAAGCACTGCAGGTGCACTCGACTACAATATGCTGTGTTCTGCTGTCTGTCAAACTGTGGACACACCCCCTCTGATGCTCCCCTGCCACTCATGGAGAGAAATAACCATCCATCCCTTACAAAAAACAGAGAAAGAGAGAGATGCTCACATTTTATCTGTATAAAAAAAGAATAAACTGCTTGCAGAGTACTGATGTATGACACTTTTCATTATGCTGTCCCAATAAAGTTCCGTT
This sequence comes from Ctenochaetus hawaiiensis, assembly GCA_029783645.1. Taxonomy (NCBI): domain Eukaryota; kingdom Metazoa; phylum Chordata; class Actinopteri; order Acanthuriformes; family Acanthuridae; genus Ctenochaetus; species Ctenochaetus hawaiiensis. Next base: position 5,608,101 of record JAPZDY010000023.1, read on the forward strand.
TTCTTTCCTGTATCCTGCACTTTAACCATCTTTGACAGGTTTAAGTAACACATAACAGCTGCTTGTTTTAATATATTGCTGTTGATTATTGGCATACAGGGTCATCTTTTTTGTGTATACGTGTGTGTGTGAGTTAGGAGTGGGGGGGGGGGGGGGTTAAAAGGGTGCAAGCAAAGAATAAGGAAACACTTAGCAAACACAAGAATGACACTTAGAGAACAAAAACAGTTGCCTAAATCTTTAAGTGCTGGGTGACAAGAGTGGTTTGGAGGTTTAGTAGCAATACATATGGTATTTTACAGTGGAGGAGGGAAGAGGATGGCAGACAAAGGAATCTGAAGGGGATAGATAAAGATAGAAAGAGCTGGTCCACCTTTTGTGGGAATTTCCCTTCCTGTCTATCCCTCCATCTCCTCTTTGCAATCATGCCTCCTTGTCTCTCTCTTTCTATCCCTCTACCCCCTCCTTCCCCCGTTCTATGGCTGGCTCAACTCAACTCAGCAGGACACCTCCATAGTTTGGGTGACGGTGCCGACTCCCTCAGTGCTGTCAGAGTGGGTGCATGCCCGAGAGCGGGACCCATCCATGGAGCTGGCGCTGGTCAGGGAGGCCGTCCTGGAGCGAGCCAGGCGGGTCATACTGGCAGAGGGCACTGGTTGGAGGGGGAGGGGGAAGATTGGAGGGGATGTGGAAACAATTTAGCATTACATTTTGCAAAACAACTGTGTGATAAGTTGATGTTGGGGTGATGTGGGGGGTTACATGCCAATGTGAACAACTGAAGAATATTCCTGTTTGTAGCTGGTGTGAAAAGGCAACTGGCTGACCTCTGCAATAGCCATGAATGGTTGAGGTTGTTCATCTAAGCTGTTAATATGTCAGAAACAAACTGTCAGTACCATGCACAGAAGGAACTCTCAGCTTAGTTTCTGTTGTATAAACACATACATATATGAATAAATTTTATGTATAAATGTATGGATAAAAATGTATGTATACATTTTTTTACTAAGAGTCAAAGTTCATTATTATGAAATTGGATTACAGGCATATTATTGACTGAGTAATACAATCAGTTAGTTATTTGTATTACAACAAGTTTATTGTTTATTGTTTATTGTTAAATTAGGCCTCAAGTTGATATTATTTGACTACGGCTGAATCCAATATCAATAAAGAGCCATCAAACTCTCTCTCTATATATATATCCTGTTCTATCTCACACAGTCTCTGCCCTCTACTGGAATCGGTAATACTTTCCTCCAACAGCGCACACGCATTCCTGCAACTGCCTAGGAAAGTTGGCGGTGTGCAGTACCGGCAAATTGACTGGTATGCCAACACTTCAAACCTCTAACCTTAGTTCTGTAAGCAATGGCAGATTCTATACTGTGTGAGAAATATATATTCAATAGGCACTTCATGAGTAGAAATTTAGGCATTTGCAAATTAAAATAGGTGTGTTTTTTTTGGAGGAGTGTGTTATATCCATTGAATCTGGTGGAGGGTGGAGCCTGTGAGAAATTGAAACTACATCAAGTTTTCTGCTGCCCAATCTCCTTTAATGCCATAACTATTACTTCTCCAATGTTAGTCGTATTTAAAGACATGATCATTTTACAAACTGGTCCATGTGGCTTTGCTCAAAGCAAGCTGAAGGCCATGCAAAGAGCAATATTGGAGATGCAATGGCAAAGGAATAGGGGGAAGGGGAGGGTAGTATATTTTTCCATGGGAGGAAAAATTTTTTAATAAAACAAAGATGGGGGTTAAATGTCCTTGGGGTAGTAAAAAATAAAATAAAACAGAAATTATAAAAAAAAGTAAAAGTTATTTCATAAAAGCCCAAAATATTTCAACAACCAAATTAAATTAAAATAAATTTTAAAATGCCGATGTAATCGAACAGGGAAGCAATAAGAGGTCAGAGGTGGATAGGGAGGAGGAAGTACCTGGCCCTCCACTCAACCTCCGATCCTTCACATAAGCGACTGAGAGAACGGGTAAGGAAGACAGAGGGCAAGATTAACACAACGCATGTCCCTCTGCATAAAATACATGACAATATCACACTGAAGCACTACCACAATATGACTGCTAAAAAAATATTTTGAAGAAATTATTGCAAGGGTAAAGACATAAACATCACATCCTCTCCAACTCACAACTGTCTTTTTTTATGGTTACTTACTGTAGCCCATTCCCTGCAGGAAATACTTGAAGGCTTCAGTCAGCTTTCCAGGCTGGAAAACAACATATCAGAGTTTAAATTTCATTGAATTTGGAGCTAAATGTCCAATATGGATGACCTGGTCATTCTGAACTTTTACATGTCATCTGATTGTATGGCAGCCTGTGGATGTTGTAAGGTAGTTACCTGTGTGAGCTGAGGAAGTCCACCAGAGTCAGCCATCTACCACGAGAGGAGACAACAATGAACCAAACTGCTGTAAGTTCTCAACCATCACAGATACAGACACTCTATTCTTACCTTTTTTATGCCAGCAATACTCTGCTCTTTTGTAAGTTATAATTTGGGTGTAAATGAGGTATTTAACAAGTCTAAAACTGGAAGTTTGGGTAACCCAAAATATTGGTATTCAGCTGTTTTTTCCCCTAAGTTTTGAGAGTATACCTGTTAAGCAATAACACATCTAGTGCTGAATGTGATGTGCTATTTACAGAATAACTTACAACTTTATTTATAGATGTATAACTTTATCTTTTGTTGAATTTATGATTTTAACTGATACCAGGATTTGTTGATTATAGTGAATTCTCTTTTGTGTTTCTGTTACTGTCATTTATTTTCTAAGTGTATAAATGCATTTTGCTGAATAATATTTTACAAACTACTCTATGTTCAGTCTACAAAAAGTGGAGTAAAGGCTGTTTTTTTTTCTTCTGTAACATCTGCTTCACTACAGTTATGCTGTTGCATACAGTATTTAAGAATTAGAAAACTAGATGACTACAATAAAATATTTTTTTATTAAAATGTGTAATTTTGCTGTTCTTCCACTGAAGTGCTCATAGTTCTAAATGTTCCTGCTGTTTTATTGCAGTAATAAAAATGCACCTGCTGTTTCAAGTTGATCTGTACATTAAAATACAAATGCTAATGTCTTTATTTTGATGCTGATTTTGCATAATCTAAATTAAAGTTATGCTTGCACAACAAATCAAATTTAAGTCCAGTGATGCTTTCACTGTGGGTCAGGTAAGGACAAAGCTCACCTTTAAAAAGGTGGTGTTGGTGGGGTCCAGTTTGGAGTTGCACTCGACCTTGAGGACAAACATAGCAGGTTGAACTGATTAGGCTGCAGAAGCAGCAGAAAACATGCTAACTTTATGCAGCATTAAAAATGGTCAGGACTTACGAAGAGGACCTGTGGATGCAGTGTATGTGTAGTTCATACATGAAGACTGTATTAGTCCATGTGTATGTGAGTGACCCAGAAGCTGCAGTGTGCTGCAGAGATGAGTCACTCGTACAGCCGCAGTGCGCTCACACACACACACACACACACAGACAGAGCAGTAAACATGACCACTCACACTTGTGAACACACACAAACACATTGAACATAGAGAAACGCGCTGCCATACACACAAAACATGGTTTTGCTCTCTGCTGCTTAACGCTGCATTTAATCTTTAATCCCTAACACAGATTACCAAATTACATATTTCACTGCTCCAGCATGGTAAATATAGAGACATTACAGAAATGCATTTATGTCCATGTTTCATCTTACAAAATGGTTTTCTTTAAAGCTCTTGTAAGGAAGAATTGTATAAATGAGCTTCATCTTCACAGATAATTGTTTCAAATCGCATCCAGATTTGCAAATTTACGACAGGACAATTGCAAATGAGTGGAAGGATATGCAAATGTGAGTCTTAAATCTATGTATGTCTCAGTTATTACAGCCTCAAATATTCCGCTCCTCTCTCATTCTGCCCACTGGGTATAAAGGAATGTGTCACATAATTGGAGGCAAACACTGCAGCCTCAACTGGCCATATTAACGGATATAAAATATTAACATGACCTCCATCTGTCACTTCCAATAAACCCATAAAAAAAACTTTGCTTTGTCATACTGATTCCTCTGTCATATTCCATCATTCCATCTCTCCATCTCTTTCTTTCCAAGATGTTTTATAACAACTCCCCCCACCACCATCACCACCCCTCCCTCTGTATACCTCAGCCCCATCCCTCCATCTGACAGAGTGATTTGATTTAAATTTGAACCAGATTAACTGGTGCAGAAGCATAAATATCTGGGCCACTTCAAACTAGGAAACCCGGGAGACAGAGCGAGGCCATCTGGCCCCTGGAGAACATGCACATATACGCACACACACACGCACACACATACGCAAACACTCACTAACACATACACACACACAGAGTCCCTTGGGGTGCAGCAGGGATGTAGTGAACCAGGTCTGTGCTGGCTGACCTGTTTCTGTTTTACTAAATGAGGACAAACAGTCACTAACTGGATTTGCATGCCAAGTACAAAACACTGAACAAGCAAGGAACAGGGGGAGGAGCCCTCAGAAAAGGTGGGTTAAAAAAAGGAAAGGAGGAGTAGTGACTCACCACTCCCTCCTCAGCAGGGGCGTTGTCTCCCACCACCAGCATCACAGGACACCTAAAGGAACATTGAGGATATTAAGACAAGTAGTTGGAGGAGACTCGATATTGATTTTGAACAAGAACTGTTTCTGATATTTGAGAATTAGTTAGATTTTTTCATGTGCGTTATTCACAATATTGGTATGACTGATTTTGCTCCAACATCAGCCCATAATCCCAAAGCATAGTATTTTTAGTCATGCTAAGCAGCAAATTTCACATATTAGTATTTTCTCATTAATGATTGGGCTAAAAAAAGTGATCAGTTATCAGAATTGTTGACCTTTTGATTGTCCTGATGAAATAGTTAAGGAATAGAGGACCTAACTGGAGTGTATCCAAGGTTAATATATATAAGGTCAAAAGTCCAAACATAATTTACAAGTTTTTTTAACTGGATTATGTACATAATTGTATCATGAAACTTTGTCTGCAGACTCACTTCAGGGTCTTTGCATTGATCACAGTTCCACTGCGATTCATCTCCAGGTCCCTCCGGCTGAAAGGAGAAAAAAAAAAAAAACATGTAAAAAACGTGCTGGTGTGTTTAAGTGTACCAGGTTTGTGCGTTTGTGGCGTGCAGGTGTGAGTAGGAAAATGTCTTTCTCCACCTGTTGTACATGTTCCAGAAAAGCTGCAAGTTAAACTGGTTGACGGTGTTGTTGATCTGTTGCCTGTAGCTCTGCACCAGTTCTGTGTTGTTCATCAGCTCTTCCTGCAGACAAACACACAAATCGACTCAGAACATTTGCAACCTTGCCATGTTTTATTCCTTTTTTTTAAGAAGTAACAAAAATGGAATAGCAACTGAAAAAAAATCACTCTCCAGTTTTATCTCTGAATCATGAGTTTACCTGGCTGAAAAGGTGTGGCAGCACAGTATCTGGCAGAGTGCTGGTCAGACCTGACAGCTGGAAGAGAGAAAGACAGGAAAATGCTTATGACAAAAAACAAAAGGGATACCTTAATTTGGAAATCTATGTTTAGCACATCAAAAACTTGAGTATACAGTAAGAGGCAGATACCTTGGTTGCAGCCCAGTCAATCCAGCCTTTGCCATTGGGGTCAATGTTGAGCAGAACCAAACCCTCCACCAGGTCAGGGAAGATCAGCTGAGAGCAGAGAACACAGAGACACAAGTGAGACTAGCTTATATTGATGAAAAAACACTGATCAGGGCACATAAACCATGAGTATCTGCATAGGCCTTTTCTGAACAGATAATGTGTGTGCAGTGCAGTACATTGTAGGAGAACAGCATGTGACTTACAGCAAACTTGGCGAGAACGTAAGCTCCAGCTCCCACACCAATCCCAACGATGCTCTTAAATCTGAAAAAAAAACATGAATTAGAAGCAATGCTTTTCAATAAATGATGATGTATTATTGTAAATAGTAAATGTGTGGAGGCTACTTGATATAAGAAGTGTTTGTATGTCCTTGTATGACCTTACAGAGTGGTACTGTTGGCAGCACAGACTGAAATCGATGCCTGTGCAGAGCTGTACATCTCAGCTATGGCTGAAACTGAATGTTCAGGCTAATATTACATCCTGTTGGCAAGACCCATCTTCACTCGATATTTTCTATTCTGCAACCAACTAAAAAATCCTCATGAAAGAAAAGTTACGTCCATGTAGCCACGCTGTGTCAAAAGATTCAGAGGAAAAAAAATTATCTTGCAAATGTATCTAAGAAATGTGTTATTGGTTTTGTTTTTACACATCATAGCTTCAGTTTTTTTGTATTTTTATTAACTGAACTGAAATTACAGAAATCTTCATAATCATTTTAATTGTACTAAAAACTGGTTTGAACTAGCTAGAGAAAAAGGTTGTCTTTGGTAGCTGATTTTGTGGTCTCTTCTAACTCACAAACAAGATGAGACTCTGATTTGGCTCACATAATATGTAGACATAAAAAAGTGTTCAAACCCTTGATCAATCAGGGGTGTAACTTCACCACACAACTATTCAGTCATGCATAAGCACACTTGTAGCGCTTGACCAGCTGTTGCAGTCTAGTCATTAAAATACCATGTCTTTGACAGCTTGTAGAGTAAAAAGAGGACAAGGTTTTGACAAGGTTTGTTCGTTAAAACCCTTGATGTTAATAACTGTAAAATATGTGTAATTTAAAAACAAAGAGCACCAACCCAAAGTGCTGCACCACAGTGGGCAGCATCCCAGCCAGCTGGTCCATAGTGGGATACTGGTACCTGTGGAGAGTGATGACATGTTTTGAAGTCATCATTGTGTCTAATACTGTGTGTTTGAACAGTTTATAAAAGAGTCCATTTATTCTTATAATCATGATGCATTCAAAGCACTTAGGAAGTCTTAAAACCAAGCAAATTGAGATAATCCTAAATTATTTAGCTAATAATCATTATAAAAATTCTGATCCTTTGATTGCATTTGTATTTTTTTTCTTGTGAGTGTGTGCGTGTGTGTAGGTTTTGTACCCCTGTGGCAACTGTGACGCTCCAATCTGCTGTCCAGGGGCGTCGACATGGCAAACCACAAAGTGCTTGGTGATCTCCTGCATATCCTCATTGTTGAAGAAAGTGTTGAAGCACAGCTTGTCTGTGGGAGAGAGAGAGAGGGGAGGAAATAAGCAAAAGCAATATGGGAGGAAAGGACAGAGATATATTGTGGAAGAAACGTTAGGGGAAGGTGGGAAGAAAGGAGAGGGTAGAGAGGAGGAGGAGAGGATGGAGAGTAGAGAGCAGAGGAATGTAATCACATTAAATATGCATTGATAGCACTCAGAGACCTTTAAGGTGTCCATCTGTACAGCTGATCTTGTGCCAGAAGGACAAAACTTCTTCTGACTGACACTTTGAATTATTCTCTCAGTTACTCCATGATGTGATTTTTTTTTAGATGGCAAAATATCAGATTTTATCTGCATGATTATTGTGGCTTAAAAAATAACAACAGTAAGGTACATTGCACACAGCATTTATATCAATGTTTTTTGTCATAATTGATATGTGTGGTATGTATGTACAATAGATTCTCTCATATTTGTGTACATGTTTCACTTTATTGACCTTTATTTCATTTTTAAATAAAGAGGATTATAACTCTAACTTGGGTTATAATTAGGACTAAATCAATCTCTTCTTCATCATCTTATTTTTCATCTCTTCTTGCTTCTGTCTTATCAACAAAAAGAGATGAGTGACTCACTGAGGATTTGTCCTAAAAATGTTGGGCTCTGTTTACTGAACCAACATAAAAAAAAACTTGGAGCAGTGCATTCTGAAATAGAAAAATGTATAATAGATGTCGGCTCTCCGTTCGTCCTCCTCCCACTGGCTTTGCAGTTGGCCTATTTTCAGCGCATGTGTGTCAGACTCGGTGAAACCACGCATTGTTTCCTCCTTGGGCTCTGGCTGAGCACGTTAATTAAACGGACCAATTAGCAGATAACTGGGTTAGAGATTAAAGCACAAGAGGAAGGAGCAGTGACCGATTAATCTTTGCAACGCTGGCACCCATTTTGGGGAGTTTCAAAGGTACACCACAATGCCGATGGCGGGTGAGGACAGAGGTAAGAAGTTCCTCCCGCCTCTCCCGTACACACTGCATCGCTCAGCACATTCAGTCTGCACTACTGACTCCATGACCTACTTTCCCCCTCTGCAATTTCTTTATCACCCTCTCTCTATAAGCCTCTCTTTCTTTTATCCCTCTCCTTTTTTTGTTCTACAACAATTCACCTCTTTTCTTTTCATTCTTGGATATTAAATCCTGCCCCTGCTCTTTCTCTATCGCATACTTTCTATTTTTTCTCAGGTCCTCCTGTTCTCCCGTTCTCTCCTCTGTGTTTTT
>JAPZDY010000023.1:5636074-5653294 GCA_029783645.1 Ctenochaetus hawaiiensis
ACACATTAAAGGGAGTTTTGCCCCTGGTGTGTCATCCTCCATTTTAATAGATGTCCTCCATTAGTGACCACAGAGTGGCACAGCGCAGACATTCAATATCCAATATGTCAGCAGCAGCATTCCCTTAATGAATGGATCCCCTTGACTTTAACACATCATGGCATCTGCTCTGAGCACATTCTGACCGTGACGTTTTTTCCTGCACTGATCGCACAACAGAAAAAAGTACAATGTGTCTTTTTTGACATGACGAATGATCTGAATTTCAGTGCTCTCTCTGAGGAACAAGATAACCATTATCACCACATATCCTATTTTCACGTTTCTAAGTTGAGAATTAACTATATTGTGTAGAAACTAAAGCCATGTGAGAAAAGAGTAACAATATGCAGGAGGGACGTGTGCTGCATGCAGTTTCCTCCAGACTGACTCAGACAATCACAGAGGACAGCCAGCACCCAGGCTGGTTTTTCAAAGTGCATGGGTGACAGTAAGAGATAACACACATTGAAAAACAAATAATTTGCACGTGTGATGACAGAACATGCTGTTATGCTCATTTTCTTACTGACTATAACACTATAAACCAATGAAGGTGAGATTAGAGGTTTTTTGGCTATTGTGGAAAGGATCCAAAAACTTAACAGAGAACTACAGGGTTTGGTCCAGTGCACTGATTGGACGATGTAGTCTCACCTAAGCTAAAGGTCAGATAGGAGGTGTGTGTGTGTGTGTGTGTGTGTGTGTGTGTGTGTGTGGGTGTGGGTGTGTTTGGGAGGGGTACAAGATAACCTGGGCTTGAATTACACCAGAAGACCAGAATGAGAAAGATGTAGATATTTATTTGTTATTTTGTTTTTCAACTTTATCTTCTGCTTGACGACTTTCAGAAACAAAATGACTCAGCACAGCTTCCTTTAAGCTTGAAATTAAAGGCATAATGACACTTTATCTATCACAAGCTAATTTCTAGCTCCTGTGTTAAGTAATCCTAATTTTTAAATCTTTAGCCTATCTCAATAATATGGCGAGAAAGCTGTTTGCTAAAGAGACACAGGTTTTTCTTTAACTTTGTTTATTCTAGACATTACTGTGGTTAATGCACGGTAGCAAGAGTGCTTAGACATTTTGTACATTTTGAACCCAATCTTTTTTTTCCAAAAAAATGCAAAAATTCTTGGCTGTTTTGGTCTTGTAGCTTGAAAAGTCTTCATTTTAACAGTAAGTGGTCGCTAATGTGAACAAGAGAATTAGCTACTGGTTCAAAATTTCATTTTTGAGAGGAAAGCATATAAATTTTACATATTTTATTGCAGCCATGTTACATGCTCTTAATCTGAAAGCGTGGTATTAGAATCGTAATGCTGCACCAAACACAAGTGCTTATTAGGAATGGAAATAAATAAGCTCAAGATGTTTGTAAAATGCTGGTTTAAAGATACTATTCGTGGCACTGCATTTTGATGTATGTAAAGACAATACAAGAGTGAATAATCTGAATAATGAGAGAAAGGCTCATGGAATAAACTCACGGACACAGTGTGTCTCCTGGAAAAGGTTTCTGCCAAATGTTGTTGAGGGAATTTTCAGTTTCATGGTCTGGCTTTTCTCCCAGCCTAATTCTCAGTATCTGTTCCAGTAAGTGTTGTGATTAAAAAATGATTTTTAAATAGATTTTTGACAGATGACAGATGGACTACTCATCCTGTTGCTGTCCGATGCATGTTTGTTAAACTGCATGTTAACTAAATGATGAATTTCTTATTGGATTTGTGGCTTTTGCACGTTGCTGGGGAATGAATGTGTGAAACACTGGACTGACTGATTGACAGAATGGAACGGATGGACGGAAATGCCAAAGATAAATCCACACAGGCCGGATAAAGGAGAGACCGGTGTGGCACGTTACGGTACGTTATGTAGGTAGGTACAGTGGCTTCACGGTCCTACGTACATGGTCTGCAGGAGGCTCTGTGGAACCGTGCAGCCCGCCTTGGGAGGGAAGTTCCAAAACAATCCAGGCCCCATCTAGCAGCAGGTATAAAAATACAAGAGACAAGATCTACTGTACTGGCGTTGGTGCATTGCAGGTGCAAAGGCAGTAAAATGGTTCACAGAGTTATAAGAGGAGACATCATGCAATAAAACTACACAGAGCAGACAGAAGGTATCAGTAGTTCACTGTGGAACCGGCCATAAAAGACAAGGGAGAGAAATGTAAAGGTTATCAATAACACAAAAAAACTGGCCTATGACTGAGCTTTTCAGGAAATTTTAGTTGCTAGATAATAAAACCAATAAAAAAAAAAGTGGAAAAGAAAGCTTTTTGGTCCTTGGAAAAAAAAGCTTAAAGTCTTTAAAGCTGCTTTAGCTGGTGTTTTATTGGCCTCCAGTGGGGGCCAGAAAAGGTGCAACAACTCAGACTATAATTTACATGATTAATACTGCTGTCCCATTTATCAATAGATGTGAGCTAATGAGAGCAGAGATCTAACAGCCACATCCAGCGAAGAGATATTATATATATCAGCATGCAAAGCACAGTAATAACAACACTGCTTTTCCAGTGGCCCACTTGCAGTGCCGGCCCTCATTGTTTATCTTGTTGAAAATGCCAGTGAGTAGGAGGGAGGCCAGAGGGTGGGGGTCAAGAGTGGGGTTTGGGACAAAGTTGGAACAAATTGGTAAAAACAAAACAGAAAAAATTTAAACAACCAAAACATACTTCTCTGCTCTCTAGTTAAAAACTCACTTCTTTCCTCTTTAAAGTCGAAGTAAAATGTGAATTGTCTTCACTTACTGAATGATGACGTATTGACTATAATTATATGGCAGCACACCGTAGTTGACTAATTCCTTAGGGTTTGTTTGTGTTATTAAAAGGTGTCATTACTGACTGGATCATGTCACAATCTTATACCCTTCAAATATTGATAAATTTTTTTCTCCTTTTCCAGCAACTGTAAGTAATAAGCTGCCTATCCTTTAGCAACTACCACCATTTTGGAAAAGCTGTTATGCTATCAGGCTATTCCACTTTGACAGCTTGCCAACTAGCTAAACAGCCTCTCTGTCCATAGACTTCATGTTTAATTTAGCATCTGCTGAGTCTTTTGCTGTGTACATCCTACTTTATGAGCTAAGCGAGTATAGCTAGCTTCAGCGGTTTGTGTTTCTTGGGTTCAGGCACAGCTAAAGTCCAGACTATCAACACTGAAAGCTCACTGTTTGTTTCTGCGCATTCAAATGAAGATACTATTCCTAACATAGGAACTCTTACTCAGAATAACATAGTAAGGGATCAGTTCATGAAAGTAAGCAGCTAATGATGTCCCCCTCCGACAGGTTACCTGTGTGTAGCCAGTGAAATCAAAGGGATATTACAAAAATATAGAGGGTGCTGTAACTAGGAAAAAAAAAAGTTAAACCTAAATTCTACCTGAGTTTTCAATTTTGACCACATATGTATACATGTTTAAATAAAAACACACATATAGACCACAAATCTTTTATTCAAATACGAGCTAACTGGAGCAGTGTTAGAGAGTAAACTAGCATCGCTGTACAGCTCCATGTAGCTCATGTAGAACAAAAGCAGCAGTCTATTGCTCTTTGTAAATCTATTTATAAACCCAGAGCTGAGAAACAGACCCGCTCCCAAAGGGAAGACAGGCTCAGCTTCAGTGGCTGTTTCATGTACTGAAGGAGCAGCATAGTAGAGAAAAAAGACAACAAGTTGTATATCTTTAAAATAGAGTGAAAAAAAACAGTCACTGTGAGGAAAATAGGAGGACAACTTCTGAATCCGATGGAGAAATTATGTAATCGGACGAAACAAGACGTTACAAATCACATCTACAAAGGTTTTCAGTGAAATACAACAGTTCATCTTTCTACTGATAATCTAATTGCTATCTCACACAACCAGAGCCTTAAAAAATGTTTTTGTGAGTCTTATGATGTTTATTACATTTAGTTGCAACTAGACAAGATGCAGGCATGTTAACACATCTATGTCTGATCTTTTACAGAAAAAGCACCCAACCATGTTATTTTCGCCATTATGCTCTCTTGCATTACAGCCTCAATCTTACCATTGTTGTCAGCAACACTCAGCAAAGGCAGAGAGATTTGGAGCACCATTTACTTTTGACTGCACCAAATTCAATCAAGTTTTATGAGTTCTGCCTACTGTGGACTCATCACTCACTCACCTCAGACTGCTGTAAAAACATTATTTTCTTCCGCACTCACTGCTCCCGCCTCTCTGCAGTTATGGGCCACTTTAGACTTCGAGCTGTGGCGTTTACTGAAAGTGCAAAGACTTTTTCCAGAAGCAGCACATCTACCCAAGGTTATTATTTTACCGTAAATACCAGTATTTGCCCATAAGGTGAGGCACGCTACTCTTTTTAGTTGTGTTTACAGCCCCTGCTTCTGTGTATTATGACACACTTTGTTTCATGCAGGTTCAATAAATTCAACCTGTGGACATGTTATTCATGCCATTGCAGGTCCTGGCAACTGGTGATATATGTGTGTTTGCGTCTGTATGTGTGTGTATGGGTGTGGGTGTGTTGGGGGGAGAGGGAGGAGCGAAGTACAGTGCGAAGCCTCGGCAGCAGTATTCACACAAATTGTGCCCAAAATCCTGTTCACAGTTTAACATCAACCTCCTCCTTCTGTTGTCATCCAACATAAAAGCAGCTCCAGCATAAGAGAGCCTAGACCTGTCTGTCCTGGACAATTAAGGACAAAGTAAAAATATCACGCTCACGTTGGCTTTAGAAATAAGTTTAGCTTTGATTTTGGTCTGAAAACACATCAGGGTGACTGTTTCACACACATTCGTCAACAGAAACAATTTAAAAAAAAACATGCTGTAAACAGATAAAGCTTTACTGTACCTGTGTTGTAGTTCAGAGCTTCTCTGGTTGGTACAGTCTTGTTTACTGGTTTTTGGGTTTCTGTGTCCTTGTGTGTGTCGCTCTAGCTACGCAGGACTGGATTGTATGCTGCCGAGTGTTTGTGTCAGTGGGTGCAATGGACAAAATGAGAGAGCGAAGGAGAGAGAGAGAGAGTGAGAGAGAGAGAAAGAGAGAGAGATGCAGAGTGTTCCTCTATGTCTCTTTCTCCATCTCCCTCCCCTTCCTGATGATAAACAGAGAGCACGTGGCTTCCCCAGTGATGCAGCACACTGAAGATCACAGCACTGAGAGGTGAGAAGAGGTGAGAAGTGACAAAGGAAGGAGAAGGAGGAAAGAAAGGATGGGGGAAAGTAGAGAAAAGCAAAAGGGAAAAGGTTTAGTTAAGCCAAAAAAGAGATGCATGTAGCACTGGGTGTGTGTGTGTGCGCGCATGTGTGTGTGTGTGTGTAAGTAAGTGTGTGGTGTGAGTGTTCATCTTGTTAAAAGCAGGACACTCCAGCTCTGAGTTGGCGAATGCAAGCTTTGAAATTACTCATGGTTTTTAGAACACACAGACAAAAGGGCTATAAATCCATCCAATTCTAAAAGAAAATATCCTCTTCTGAACATCCAATTCTGACAGCAAATTATTCTGTTTTAGCTCACAGATATGCTCACACCCACACACATACACACACACACACACAAGCACACCAACACAACAGCCTGCAACAACCACAAGAGCTTTGTTGTCTGATTAAAGCGTCTGCTGCAGGAACTGACCATGTTTGGGCAACTGGCTGAGCGCAAAGACTAGAATATCATACTTGAGCAATGGAAATGTGACTTTAGAAATATTGTATTCACGTAAAAGTAAAAATATGATTCACTTCACACTTGAGTGATTTTTGGTGGATACCTGGTAATGTTGTCATGGTTTGGATTTAAGTAGATTTTTGTTTTAAGTTGAAAGTCCTTCCTCATGTGTTATCTAGATTTACTTTACTTTCTTGTATATTTAGTCTGTTTAGTGTAATAAATGTATTATTGATTTTTCTTATCCTGGGCTTTGCTTTTTTATTGTACTTTTGATTCTTGACTGCACTTCTGTTTTTAATATGTTTGCCTTTTTTGACAGCCTTTCCTGGATTTGACCATTACCTGCTCTGCTTTCTAAATAGTTCTTTTGTTTGTTGAATATTTGTTCATTAAATTATTAAACCACCTCAGCTCTCCCCTCTTTGTCTACATCTGGGTCCAGTACCTAATATTTCTTGTTCTTTTTATGCACAAATATATCTGCTCTTGGTTCATCATCTTCTTTCCTGGACCATCCTCGGCTCATAACATACCGCTTTTCACATAAAACCATTATGAGCTAAATAATAATAAAGAAATAATCCAACTCTGATGGACACCATCGGATGCAACAGAAAGGTCTCACACATCTGACTGAAAAAAATTTCCTCAGTGATGTAGCAAACAGAGGTGGAGGACCCACAGTGAACATTTTAGCATTAAGCATTCAAGTAAACTCTGCAATCCCATGTTGGTCCTGCAGCATCTTGGGAGTTTTTGATTTAAGCCCCTTAGCTTGCTCTCCAGGTGGTGCATCCTGCGGCTGCAGACACACCATCAGTTTCTCTGACTTCGCTCCTTTCCTTTCCTTCTGTTCTCACATGGTTAGCAGGACTTTTCATGAGACTTTTGTTTTAACTCTATTACAGCTGCAACTTGAAATGTAGCAAAGTACAATAAGTAAAAACAACAAAACAAGATTATTTAGAGAAATACTCAATAAAATAAATGAACAATTAACAAAAAATAACCAAAAACTAGTTTCCTAAAGTGAAGAGAGTAAATGTAATTTGTTTCTTCCACTCCTGCCAACTGGGGCATGAAGAGATCGAAACACTGACGGCAAAACATCCATGTGACTCTGGTAGATCGCTGGCTTCAACGATCCATGCTTAAACTTTAGCAAAGACTATGGTGAAAACAATATTACTTATTTATAACAACATTTTAACGCTGTCAAACTGTCACAACTCTTACCAGATCATGTTTTCCAGATCAGTTCCCAGCAGCAACACATGTTTGACTGAGAGTGGGTGTGTATTATTTGTTCCTCAGATACTTGGTTGATAGTTAAGGAATAAAAATGGATGAGGAAGATTAAGCATGTTTTACCAGTGTAAACAAGAATGTGTTATATTGTAACTTAACTGTTTTACAAGAGTCCTGCTGGTATTTGTCTAATTTTTCCTTTATCATATCATATATTTTTTTAGTTCTTCTGTTAAATAAACAAATTCTCACAACTTTCACTTTGAATAACCATATATTATGTCAATATATTGTTGTATAGTTTATGCTATCAGCTGTTCATACAAATTATTTTCTGTGTAAAACATTGATTGTGCTATTTTCTCTCTCACTCCACCCAACCAGAGTTTTTCCAATGCCTGCTGACTGCCAAATGTCTCCTCATGGGGGAATGTTAATCTAAACCTGATCTATATGAGAAGTGCTCTGAGATAGCTTCTGCTGTGATTTGCCATTAAGTTATCTTTCCAATCAAAAATCTAGTAATGCACCATAGCAGTCCAGTAGGAGCAGAGAAGGTTAAAAAAAACTATTCCCCATGCACAGGAAGGCATGAGGGACAGCTCAATGTTAAAAATCCTGAATAACAGTCAGTCTGACAAAACATAGAGAGTCATAGAAACACAGGATGTTCTGTAGCTGGAAACAACTGTGAGAGCAAAGGGGCAAACAGAAAAGCCTTAATTACTATAAGATAGGTTCTCTTTCAAATCAAAGATCCCGAGATGTGAGTGAAAATTGTTGTTTTCCAGCTGATTTGACTCAAAAAACAGTTTCATCATGTCATGTGATATGTTTCATCCCACTTAAGTACATTTTAACAGCAAAACTAACCACATGAAAACAGCATTTAATATCCAGGAATTCATATTTAATACACTCTCATTGACCACTCCACACACAGTCCAGCTATATACTCCATTTAGATGTCATCTTGTCTCTCATAGACAGTGTGACCTACTTAGCACACCACAGTCTGACTGAGTAGACAGCAGCTTCAGACTGATAGAGAGCTTGCAAAAAACCCCTCTGCTATCTTACTTGTCTTGATCAAACAGCATTTAGAAATCACTCTGGGGTCTAATCTAATTGAATTGTTTTGATTTAAATAGACGTATGACTCAAGCCTTCATTAGATAAGCACATGCTGCACCATGCTAAGGAATGTTTAATATTATTCAGAGGAAATTGTTTAAGGCGTATCTGTGTCGCATTACATAACATGCAGCCTAGTTTTCACATTTTGGGCAAAAAAAATTACAAGGCATCATCTCGTTCAGTTTGCAGGGAGAATTTTCTGTCTTGAAATGAGCAAGTTTGCAATTTTTAAGGGTTTCTTTTGATTGTTAGTTCTGCCTCCATTTTTAGATTTCATCATCTACGATGTAAATGAGGTGATATAAGTGTAACAAAGTGAAAGGTGTTACTTGCAGCGATTAACCCACAGAAAGTATTTCCCAAAGCATCAGCTCTTCTTGGCTTAACAAAGCTATATGGTGACTTTCAGCTCATTGTAGCTGTCCATTACAAGTGTTTTACAGTAGTTCATCTGTCATAGTGTCGTTTTCTGTCACAGTAGCCAGCTTTCTCAGTGAAAATCTCATGTAGCCTACTAGGATAGTTTTAAAACACACAGAAATGCTCTCTGCAATGCTGGAGCAGCATATTATACAACACTGAAAGAGGAAAACAAGCACATCCCCCGTTTTTTTCAGCCCTGTAGTCAGACTGACAGAGAGTCACAGCTCTAATAAAGCCTACATTCCTATATTCCTCAATATATTTCTCAAGTAACAACTTTATGAGCTTCTTTAAAAATATCACAGTTATGAGAGACAAATTTTATCATCCCCTGCCTGCAAATTGTACTAATTTATCCTCAAAAGCAGGGAACTTAGACTGAGCTGCAAAACAGATACATATTTAAGTATATATTTTTACAGTTTTTCCTCTGTCAAACTTCATTATCTATTGTGGCCGTTCCTTTTAACAGTTTCTTCACCTAAATCATCCACCCCACTCTCAGATCCCATCCCATTCTTGCCACATTCTGACACAAAAGATGCAGAAAAATATGTCTCTTATATCCAGGCTTGACTATTTTAATTCCTTATTATCCTATGTTATTATATTATTTCCACCATATCAGTATCTCTGCACAGGCTCCTTGTGAAATCAAGAACACACTTAAAAATCCTCCTCCTCATCTCCAAAGTGCTTAATGGTCAGGCACCATCATATCTTAAAGAGCTCATAGTACCCTATTATCTCACTAGAACACTGCGATCCCTGAAAGCAGGCTTATTTATGGCTCCTAAAGTCTCCAAAAGTAGAGTGAGAGCCAGAGGCTTCAACTAACAAGCTCCTCTCCTGTGGACCCATCGTCCAGTTGCAGCCAGGAGGCAGACACCCTCTCTGCATTTCAGAGTAGGCTTAAACTTTCCTGTTTGATGAAGCTTATTGCTAGGGCTGGCTCAGGCTAGCCTCGGACCAGCCGTGGAATGATTTGACACATGTCACAAGCATTCAGATCAAAGTCTATGAACTGCCAGCTTGTCCACTGCAGTCAAAGTCATCCACAGTGAGTAAATGTGACAGTTATGTAACGTGAATTAAAATATCGCTAACACACTACCAATTTATAACAGTACCAATGTGGTCAAAGAGATTGTTTCCAAAGAGATAAGTTAACACACAAACACATGTACACATATATACACACACACTCTCACACACACAGACACACACACGTCTTTGTGCAATTGGTAATGTAACTATTTTATATAGGTTACTTTATCAAAGTAAATGATAACTGCGTAATTTAATGACATACAGTTAAATTACATTAATGTGTAATTTAATGACATACTTAAATAATTTCATCGTGTGACTCCATTTAAGTTGGGATTATGTTAAAATAGCCACTATTAAAGGATGGAGGACAAACATTAAAATTTTTGAATGATAATGTATTTCTGTGATGTATTTATATGTTGTCTGACGAAGGGCTGCTGTGACCCATAACTTCACATCATGAGTGGTGCCATTAAAATGCATGTTCTGGTGTTTGGACTCTGTTTTCTATAAGTGTTTTTATATGATCCTGTCAGTCAGCTGGTCACACTCTTTACCCTTCACATCCTCTCTGCAGTAAGTTACAAAAAAAACAAACTGAGACTACTTGATTGTTTGATTTACAAAATACAACACAACAACTTTTAGGTATGACACCACTAGTTTTTATTTATTTTTTATGACCTTTACAGCTCTTGTTTTCACCCAAAGGGGGCGTGGTCATGCTCAGCAGAGGAAGGTTAAGTGTTGGTACTCACATCTATGGTTGTTCCTTTTGATGTGGAGTTAGCTACAACAGATGGCCATCTCTTACACGTTACCCGTTTAAGACTCAGTAAAATTAGCCAGAATGCAAGCTTAGCACATGAAGAGGAGGTTGGAACGGTGAAGGGAGCTGCCAACATCAAATACCATTGTTGCCACATGGCTTAGCCAGCCCTCGCTGGACTCAAACCTGCACCCACAAACAAAATCACTGAAATCCCTCCTGACCTCCTACTGACTTTATGCTTTTTTTAATCCGTCCTTTAACAGTAACCCTTGTACACACACACACATACAGTGTATGACGTAGCCACAATCAGCACAGGGACTTCAAACTCAGCATGTGCCAGTCACAAAGTGGCCCCCTTGGCATGTCTGCCCCCTATGTCCATTCCTATTGATCCAGTCTAAAAAGCCCTCACTCTGTCCTGCCACCGGAGCTCAGAGTGTGTGAACTGCCAATACACAGACAGAGCCTCTCTCATTATTATTATTATTATGACTCATCTGCCTGATATGTTGCAAACTGGCCCCTGTAGAATTTTCTGAGTGTCTCTTTGTTTATAAGACACAGATCTAATACAGGGTAATTAAAGTGTGTGCCTGAGAGAGGGAGCATGTGAATGAGTTACTTGCACTAAGCACTGTGTAATGTATTAATGGCAACCCACAGACACAGCCAGGTGTTCTCACCCACAGAACAGACATGAGGGGATGGCACTGAACACAGCATAGCATAAAACAACCACAATATGACTTTATGATTTAGTTATGATTTATTCATTCTTGGGAAGGATGTTGCTGTTTATTCATTAAAAAGGATACTTAACTGATTCAACTACTGAACTCCTGCATCATTTTCCGACTCACAATGGACCATCTGAAAAACAAAAAAAAAGATATGTAATACTTCCACAGATTCTTGCTTCTTGTAAAAACATAGTGTCTACAACCCACAATTTGCAATTTGCAATTTGACGGCTCAGTTTGGAGATTTTGTGTGTTATGCTGTGCACAGCTAATATGCTAGCCTCAAGCAGCGATGAGGCTCAGGCTAAGGAGATCTGGAAAGTTCATTTTTTTCTAACTAAACACTTTTGGATTTTATTTTACATTCAGACCCAAAGACACTGACTCTATGTGGACTGATTTCACTGACTTCAGTGATTTAAGAGCCCTATAATTAATTCTTGGGGCAATTGAGATGAACATAATAAATTATATGTAACACCATTTATTTTTCCGGTGTGTAATGTCTTACTAATTTCCTTATATATTCCCACAAAGTTTCCTTCCCATGTAATTTGCTACTTATGTATATAATGTTTTAATGAAAGAAATACTCAGTTTAAGCCCAAATAAATAAACTGACAGTAAAGCTTTACCGGCACCATTTTAGCATGTAACCTGTTACCTCTTATATTTTCAGGTTACCTCGTTTTCACCTCTGTCACCACCAAGATAAAACAATGGTGTTGTATTTATGAAGTGTCTATTTCCAATTTCTCAGTCTGGTTGTCACTTTTAGTATAAAAATTCAAGCCTTTGTCAAACTATTGATTGCATCAAAATGTCACATGAAAATCCGTCTGGTTTAAAATGTGTAATTTTGAGAAACAACCTTGGTGAATTGAATTCAAATGAGTTAAACTGAATTGCTTAACCTTTGCTAAAACCTCAGTGTGCCACCTGAGCTAACTCAGGGCACCCAAGGGTGCCCTTGCGTGCAACAACTGTTGAAAAGTGTGAAACCGTTCCTACAAATGGCCCAAGGTAGAAATGTTGTTTTCATTTCAGCTGCTTGAGAAAAGTTCTTGTCAGTTATGGAGTTGAAGGACTTCATACGAGCTCCACAGGCACGTCGCTTTAATGTGGATGATGACCAAACACTTAATCTAATTTATAGAGTGTATGGCAACAAAGATTATTACACACTTATTGGGTTCATTTAAAAGATCACAACTTAGGATGAATCAACTTTGAATGGGTTGATTTTGATGAAATATGATGAGCAATGAATGCCATGTTGATAATTCACAACAGAATGTAAACAATAAACATCAATTTGCTGTGATGTTTGATATGTGATTCTATGTGGGACCATTATTTACTCAAAAGTTATAAGAAAACAGATGTTATTTAGTGTTTTTCTACATTTCTAGTCTTGCCAGGCAGTGACAGCAGCATCGGGATTAAATCGTCTGTTGGTGGGAGAGTTTCATCTCAGATTATCAGCATTGGAGGAAACGTGCAAACAGACAGACTTGGTCTTATATATGAGTTTCTTTGGCCGAGGTCCATCAGTAAACATGGCAGCCGCAAGAATGACAAAAAACAATAGGTCGAGTGCTTTTTTATGCTCAGTGCATGACAACATCTGTTTCTTCTGTTAACATTTCAGCTTCGTTTGTGGCTGTTAATCTCAGTGCAGGCACCTTGTTATGATTGTCTCCACAGAGTCCCTCGATACATTATACACAGAGTCACCTAGTCCTGCTTTATGACTTCGGGGTCACCTGAGGTCACCAGGAGATGTATACCATATATGTACCTTATATAAGATTCCACGTGAACCATGTGTCACATGTAAAAGATGGCACATGAAAAACTCAAGAGCTTTAATAAACTCACTTAACACTGCCTGCATGGCACTGAATGGCAGACACACAAATACAGCTGTTCCAGCTGGTTAATAGTGGAGCGTTTAGCTGTTTTATGAATTAGAAGTCCAGGCACTGAGCCTGCATGTTAACAGATCCATCACAACTTCATCTCCTAATGAAAAATATGTTATGCAGCTGGAAACTTTAGATCAGGGCATAACCAGACCATGACCTGTGATAGTGATAGTATGTATTTTTAAATTCTGCATGTCCTGCATGTACAATTAATATCACATTATGTATTCTTCTGACCTATAACTGACCACCTACCTACTATTTTTGATATATTCATGTGATGTATAAGTGTCTTTCATTTTAAATATCTGCTTACTGAAGCTTGAAATGCCACTGATAAAGGTGATGAGAGTGAACCATGACAATGAAGTTGCAAACTTCAAAAGTGTAGAAAAGACAATCTGTTTTTTTTACCTACCCAAGCAGCCTTGTTGCCTAAACATAACTAAGTGGTTTAATTTTCCAAACATATTAACCAATAAAAACTGTAACCACTTCACAACATTAACCAAGTGTTCAGTGTTTGTGGCAGTGAAGCTCTGTGCTTTGCACAGAGGCACAAAAGTGTACCCTGCGTGTCTGCATGAAACACTGAGAGGCGTGAAATAACCGCTGGTATTTGCCGAGCCGAGATGAGAATGTGATGAGAAAAATCATACAACCCTTTCTCAGCTCACGTTTGCATAGTCAGACACATATATCACCGGTTACCGAGTAGTTGCCTATTTTTTCCTCGGGGCTGCTTGCCACCTGCTACAGATAATGAAACCAGGCCTACAGTGTGTTGGACTCCCTCCCCTTCGCAGCCCTGTCAACATGCCATTGTATGAGCTGTTCCTCTCGTGCCAACGCGGGGGTGGGGGGGTTGGGGGGGGAGATAATACTAATTTGGAGAGCATAGCTGGGGCGTTGCTTCAGATACAGCTAATCCTCACACCTCATCGCCGAGATATGCCTGGCTGCTGCTGCGGCGCTCACCTCCACCGCCCCCTCCTTCTTTTCTTTTTGTTCCTTTTCTCTCCTCTTTCCTGACATTCAGTCCATCTCCTGCTGTCTTTGTCATCATCCCCAAGCCCTCTTCTCTTCCTCCTTTTCTTCTCCTCCTGCATTTATCTCTTCCCTCCTCTCTTGTGGGGAATGGGGTACAAAGGGCGAAGGGGCAGGGTATTTGTAAGAGAGGAGAAGATAATAGAGGATTTAGAAGATAAGAGAAGGGACGTTGATTAGAGAGAGGAGAGGAGAAAACAGCACAACAGGAGAGAAAATAATGCTCTACCCTTTATATGTTCTCCTAAACAAAATGACCTTTTAAGTGGAAATTTTTTAACCATTTACGGACATTTTATACAAATACACAAATTAATAAAATATATGAAAACAGCTTGATTATGAACTAATGTAAGTAACTTTCCATGCTTATGAAAATCAAGACCACATTTCCCTGAAACCAACTGCTGTAGTACAAAAACAGAATAATGGCTGTCTGGTTTTCCTGCTTTTTGGTCCAAGGAATCACCCAAAAACAGCATTCGCTTTTCAGGTAGTTTTGTCACAGAGGCCACACTCGGTGTGCAGCATGAAGAAAGAGAATGCAATCTTTCCACTGCGCATTACATTTTCACTGTTGGTGTCACAGCATTACTGAAGGACTCTCAGTAGTTAATCTAGTTTGCATTCACCAAGGACGACTTTGGAAAGTTCAATCAACAGACAGAAGACTTAATATATCTTTATTACTCGCCTCTTGAAGGCAAACAAAGGCAATACATCGTATTATTTTTACCTCTACAAAGGTTTCATTTTTCTTCTGCAAGAAATCATTTCTTATAGAATTGTCTGTGGTTTTATACACGAGGCCCTGGGGATTGGAGATGTTCTTAAAATTGGTTTCTGATGTTACATATTGCAGCATTAGAAGGTCATTACAGTCGGGTTTAAAGCTAATGTTGAGAACACCCATGCAGAGTTGGTGCTGTGAGTTCTAAACTGTAAAATATATAAAGAAAATAGAAAAAAATATATATCTAAAGAAAATAGGAATTAATATTCCGGCATTAAGCATGTCCAAATAAAAAAATGTGTGTATGAACGTCCTGAACTTGTGAATCTTCAAACATGTTTGGAAAATTATCAAAATGGATTTACAACAAAAAACAACACAACTGCAGGGTGTGCCTCTGAAGAACTCAGTCAAGTTTGTGAAGTACCTGAACAACAGAAGACTGCATCTGTTTGAAAAGGAATACAAGCAACAGAAAAGGATTTTAACAAGTAAATAATTAACAAAGGAAAAGTCAAGTCCCAACCAATTTGTTCCATATTTTCAAAACTTAACTTAATTTACTATCCTTTGTGGAAACTAAGGTCATTATACACTGAAAATGAGAGAGGAGGATAGAGAGAGAGAGAGAGAGAGAGAGAGAGAGAGAGAGAGAGAGATGCAGAGTCTTCCCCTATGTCTCTTTCTCCATCTCCCTCCCCTTCCTGATGATAAATAGAGAATAAGAATAAGAAAAAAGCCTTGAGCTACTCTCAGTTTTCTTTCATGTAACACAAATGGGTTTTTTACAAATACCAAATGCCAAAGGCCCTTAACTGGAGGCAGCATTAGTGTTTAATGTGTCAGCATCCTGGACTCTCACTCTCAGTCTGTCCTTTGCATTAGCTAAAACTCTGACTGGATGACAGGAGATTAGCTAACTCACCTCTGAGCTCTGATCAGAATTAAACCTGAGTTATGTGAGAATCATCTAAATAGGTAATGATAAGAGCAGTAAGGTTAGTCCCACTGGAAGACTTCCTGATGTAGTGATTCTGACAGAATTTAATAATACTGCTGTTACTGCTTGTTTATAGGACTGTATAAATAAAAACGGTCTCTTTTTGTTAGAATAATACTTTTATGTTTATCTAAAATAGTGCAAAAGGTAGCTGATTGTTTATGGCCAACAGGTTGACTCTGAGTTTTATGGGTTAAGCTCAAATGCTGCTGAAAAAACGAACTCTGACAAAAAGAAAAACATGGTTTGTGTAGAAATTAAGACCTCATAATAATATGATACAATTTAAAGGACGTGGAGAGAAATGAAGAATCAGAAGAGCAGTAAGGTAAAATGTTTTGTGAAGGCCTCCCTCCGCCAGTACAATCCTATATTAGGATCAATAGTTACAGCCCAGAGGCAGCGTCAATATTTTCATCATCAGTGACCTATCTCCCAACCCGCTGTCCATCATCTGACCCACATTTAACACTTCAGCAAGCAGCTAGGACTGGGCCATTTGCACTGACACCTTTTTCCACGGAAGTTCATGTATGAGCAATTATGACAGCCTGCTGGTGAAAACTCACACCAACAACAACCAGGGTTTTCCTCAGACATTGTTTGTGCTGGAGGAATTTGGTAACTCTTAACAATATCTGTAAAAGTAGATTCAATTAGGCAAAGATGCATTTCCAAGTCAATTGAGAGCTGCTCTTGAGCGATTTGCAGTGCATTCAAGGTCATGATTTCAACAAAGTTAGTTTTATTCACCAGCTTTAAATTTACTTCAAGGGCTACTGGCATTGACTAATAGAAGTCTAAGCACAATGAAAAACAACTTTTTTTTTCAATATGAACCAAATTATTAACAGAAGCCTGTAGATAACTGTAGATAAGAATTAAATGCTTCAAAACACTGTAGTGCCACATCTGAAGCCATATCAGGAGATCAGAAAATAACAGCTGCCTCCACTTCTAGTTCTGATCAACAGACTTCGGCCAGCAAGTGAAAACATCTGCAGAGTTGCAGTCACAGTGTCTTTGTGCACTTGTGACTCAGACAAGAGTTTAGACTACATCAAGGGAATGTTGCCACTGCTTTGTCTGATTATGGAGTTAAACTCTCTGAGGATTTGTCCAGCAGCACTTTGTTCACTAACAACAGAGACTCAGCCACTCACAGCTCCTCAAGGCAATGTACTACACTCAACTGACCCCTAAAGTTAGTTTGTCATGGCAGAGATGTGGAAAGTATCCTAAATGACGGTAATGTCAGTGACTTGCTCAGTGACAAATAAAAAATAAAATTACAATGAAATGGACTCTATGTCAGTGGAGTAATCTGCTTCAGTAAAAAATGCTATATAGGTCACTGACATCTACCACAGCCAGTTCAACAACAGATACATTTTAAACTTTGCTGATGAC
>JAPZDY010000023.1:5662845-5689944 GCA_029783645.1 Ctenochaetus hawaiiensis
ATAATAATAATAATAATAATAATAATAATAATAATAATAATAATAATAATAATAATAATAATAATAATAATAATGCAAGCACTACAAAAAGAAGCACTAGAAAGACATCCATGAATTTTTTAGGTTGACTGGAAAATGAACATTAACTATTTCCCGATCAAACCTAACAGTTGAAAATTGTAATCTTGTATTCTAAACACTTTAGAAATCTAAACAAACAGAAGAACAAGTCATTGATCTTTCTTATTTTGATATTTTTAATATAGATTTAGATTTATTATATATGTCAATATTGTAACTCATCTCACAGATTGCACATCAAAGTCATCAGACATTTTAGTTGAGGCCCCCAAAAAGCCAGTAGCCATTTACATCATTGGAAGGTAAAATAAATCATAACTAAAATAAGTCAAATGAAATTAAGCCGTTGTAAATATAGATACTGCATTCTTCATGTAGCTGTGTGTCCGAGCTGAGAAGGCAGCCAGGTGGTAGGGTACAGTAGGCCTACTGTTGACTGTAGCAGCAGTCTGAGAGACTGATTACATATTTTCACTCTGCAACCCAGACTGAAGCACATGTAATTTCCCATTGATACCATCCCCTTCCAATAGTTGCAGGTCATACCCTGGAAACATCATATGCCACACAAGTAGACAATTACCATTATTTATCATTATTATTTGGTGCCTTATGTTCCTTTATTCTTCTTACATTACTGTACTCTACATTACATTACTACTTTTGTCTCCACTGATGTTGGTCTCCATCCATTCTGAAATTAACCCTGCCCTGCCATGTGTTGTGGCCTAAATAAGAAACAGGGATGATCTCAGCCTTAATAATAGTGTAACACTTTATTTGAAGTGATGCTCACGAGGCATCGTAACCATATTTTGTTCACAAGTGCTTTAAAGAAATTATGTTATAAAGAGGAAAAGACTCTAGTGTGATTAAATATCTTTGGCCACATTAATACTCAACTAAAGCTGTATAAGACATCATCACATGAAGGCCCTCCACATGGCAGCAAGAGGCAGCCGTAAACAAAACTATGAAACTGGATTCCTAAACACAATCTCTGAAGTCAAGTCACATGCTTATGTTAACCAATTTGGCCAATGTGGGAAATTGAATGAAGGACACCAAAGTGACAGCATAAAATGTAAACTTTCATTTCTTAAGAGTCAATTCATCACTGTTTGGCAGGAGACATGACCTTGTCCTGACAAAAGAACTTTGTTAACATTGTCTCAGTTACAGTTGATGGGACATTTTTCACTGTTGCCTCCCACTTGTAGGAATTTTGTCACTGAAAAAGGAGTATTTTGACATGCAAAATGCTGTTTTAATGCCAGTCATCATATGTCCTAATTAAAACATGCTGATTGTTCTCTCACTGTTATAAATATGCTGCATCTCACTTTCTGCGGACACTTGAGGGCAACGCAACAACCTAAAAACCACTATCTTGATATAACTATTACCTTTATATTTCATAATGGCTGGCATGTTGGCAAACAGTAGCCCATTTACATGTCACCCAAAAACAGATTAGCATTTGGAAGAATTTGTTTCTGATAAATTTTAGTTGAACATTCACTCTTCTTTTGGCTCAAATTTTGGCCAGCTCCACTATCTCTGAAGTGAAACATCTGTCCCTTTAGTGGCTAAATCCTGAGTGGAACTTCTGACATAATTCATCACTGCAGGTGAAAACTTTTGCATTACATATGAATAATTTGACCCGTTGTAAATGTAATATTGGCCAGTGCAGCTTTAGCAGCTCTTTGGCTGCTGAATGCTCAACTATAGTTACTTACTAGTTGCTCACTTTGGCTGTCAGTAGTTTGGTGTTGGGTGGGCTGTTTGGATTCATTAGTGCTTTCTTCATTGAAAACAGCTGCCTGAGAGATGGGTGATAATTCTTTGTGGGCAAATTACTATGCTCAGTCCCTGTCAAATAACACTTCCTTATTCAAGCAGTTGTTTATCTGATGATTTCGACCAGTGTAACTTCAAGGTGACATAAATCATTTTAATGTCTCATAATGTGCTTAAAGTGAAGTTTTGTAACAAAGGTCTCCAAACGGGCCTGCGCTGATGTCGACATCTAACTTTTACAGGAAATTGAAAATCTCATGACTGGCACAGGATGAGCACGGATCGTCTTGTTCTGTTGTATAAATGGTCACTCCCAACTTATCACATCTGAGGCAGTTTTCCTGTCAGCTTCAGAGCATTACAGAGGCTCCTTTGGGAGATAACTGTCTTAAATTGTGTTTACTTCCTGAATATAGAGAAAAACAGCACAGGCATGAAAGCATTATTTTATTTTAGTGCAAAGTTATATCTCAAGAATTTACTGAGAGATTAAAAAGATCAAAATATAATGTAGAAACCTGCCAGACTTCTTTTCCCACATATACATGAACACACTTGCAAAGGCTATTGGCTGGATTCCTCAAGTTTACACTGAAAAGAAAAGATGATATATTGTGTAGCATCAGCTACTGGTGAGAGTAAAAGATAGGCGTTGTTTTTGTAGCTGTAAGGAATCTTTCAGCTCTGATCAGTCATTTATTTCCTGCCAACTTTAGATTTGATTTGAAAATTCTTCTTAATGCTAGGTGTCCTTGAAAGCATCGTATTAAGTCAAGACGCAACAACTTGCAAGAGCAGAACAGCAATCAAGGGAGCAAGAGCTGAGATCAACATGTCCTTTCAATGTAATTGTTTTAATGTTATTTATCAGCACGTAAGGAAGAAATCATGTATTTGTGAAGCATTCAGGGCCCAAATTTTATGTTTGGCTTATTGAATCTAGTACTGTTGACAGCCAGCCAAACACAGACACAGTGATGTCTAACTAGGATATTTCTAGTTTCTATAATAGTTTGATGGCACATATTTTTTTCATTGCCAGAGTGCTATCTTTTCCACCTTTAACAGCCTCAACAGACCAGAATGTGATGAAGCCAAAATCATTTCGTGCTTTGAATGTAAATTACAAGGTTGAAAGAGTTACTTTGACCTTTAAAAAGAAATCTGGTTATTTGATAAAACAGGTGATGGATTGGTCTGCTTGTCTACTTAAAAACATAAGAACAAATGTCAACTAGGATTTTTAAGGTGGATTTTGGTTTTGTTTTGTTTTGTTTTGTTTTTTTGGTATGAAACATCCAATCATAACAGTTCTGTAGCAAGCACTGCTTTACTGCTTCAGTTACACTTTGTAGGAACCTCATGAACCATTCAGCAGGTTAAAGCTCACATTTAAATTCTGGGTCAGGTTCAGATTAAATCAGCAACCTTGAAGTTATGTTTTGTTTCCAGCTTCTACAAAGAGGCATTTTGAAATCACTGCAGCTCTGATTTACACTTCTCTGTTTTCCCCAGCTGTTTCTCCATAGCTGTGGAGGGTTCAGAGCCGACTGTCAAGCCAAACTACCAGAGAAAAAAAGTTTTTTCACAAACCAGGCTGATGTGATTAAACTGATTAGATGACATAAATCTGTAGTTGATAAATTATCCATTACCCTCCTATGTTTCTATGTTGACAAAAGTTGAGAAAATTGTTAAAATAATATTTTTAATGGGTTTTTATGATAAGGAACCAGAAGCTCCTCGCACCTCTCAACTCTTTCTGCATGGCCACGTGTCCAGTTATTGGCATTGCCTCATGTTCAAATAGAAGCTGTAGCAGCAAAAGACAGCTGTGGCCATATACCATTCACATACGCCACAGCCATTTCCATGTTGGCTGTCAAATAGCATTCTGGGAAATGTAGGAAGAATATCAAATGATTTAAGATTACACATGGCCTGTTTTGAGGAAGTGGATACACCACACTGAAACCTAAAATAACTCCTGGAGTGTTTCCAACATTTCTGACTGATGTAAGAGTGGGAGATGATTCAAAAGTGGATTTTTTTAAAGAGTCAACTGTAAGACCATGTCCATTTATTATAAGGGGAAAATACATCCTGTGTGTCTATATGCCAACAATAATCTCAGGATTAAAATGTTTGATGGGAAACCCAGTGCTGCTCAGGCTGTAAAAAGTCATATCTGGGTCACAGAATGAAAGTTGGAAATAGAGTCTGTCATCTAGCACAATTTATTTCACCATTGGTTTACAGTAGCGTTGTAAATGCAGTTTGTTTGTATGTGGATTTTGTAGTAGTCTTCATACATCAGCTCTTGGCATTCTGAAGAGTGAGTTAACACCTCACATGATTGAAATATTAAACAAATATTGTTAAATATGAACAAATCAATAAATAAGTCCCATCCAGTGGTTCCACAGTGGGACTGCAAAGTCCTTTTTCGGGTGGCTCACATCTCCGTACGCAGTCAGCCAGACCTACTCTAGCAGAAACACAATGTGGGGAACTGACAGTAGCACAGACCAAGAGGTGCCTCTTGAATCACACACTCAAACACACATGCACAAACAGTCATATGCACAGAGACACACACGCTCTCACACTCGAGGCTCTCACGAGAAAATGACTAATCATGATCACATGAAAAATCTGGCAGATCTAAAAAGAAAGAACCGAGAGAGGTTAATCGTGTAATTTACAATATGTCATGTCGCTTCTCAGTAGCTGTAAACATCAGCAAAGTAAAGGGAGGACTGCCAGTCGCACACACGGGAAACATGGACATCTAGACTGTAAACATTTCAATACACAGACACACACAGCGCGCTCCCAGTCAGCCCTCTACACTGACCTTTCACGCTGTCTCTCCCTCACACACACACACACACACGCGCACGCACAAACACACACACCAGGCTTCAGCAAAAGCTATGTTGTCACGGTTCCAAGTGTACACACACACACACACATACACACATAGTGTACATACACACACCGGGTGAAGCCTGACACTGGAGCATCCCAAGCACACATGTTACACAGTAGGAGCTTAAACTGCACTGCTGGCCCCTTCCTCCCTCCCGATCCACACTCCAGTCCATCTTTGGATCCCCCCTTCATACCCTACATACAAGCTGACATCTCTGTTTTTTTTTTTGTTTTTTTTTTTACTCTCCATCCCTCCCTGCTTACCCAGATGCACACAAACCAAATCTAAGAAGGATTTGGGGTCTTTGATTTGATTATCATGAGTCAAACTGGCGAGGAGCAGCGCAGAACTGAGAACTGAGGCAGGAACTATGACAAAGAAGCAGACCGGGACCCAGTTCGTTATGAGAGGTCAGGTGAAGTCCTGTTGTGAAATGAGAGGCACACCAAATCATCTACAGGTCTTAAAGCAAGCTTCATCGGTTTCTTTCTCCTCTTCCTTTTCATCCTCCGTATCTTCTTTCCTCCTTGTGTGGTTTCATTCCTCTGTCCTGCTGCCCACTCCCTGCTCTGCTTCCTCTCCTGGTTTCCCGTCCTCTTCCCTGCTGCCCACTCCCTCCTGCGCTTCCTCTTCTCTCCCCAGTTAAGGCCATGGGAGGGCTGGACACAAATGACAGACAGGGATGGATCCAGATACAAGATGGAGGGCCAGCTGCTGGAGGCCTGCAAGGACCTGAGCACATCAGGGAGGCGAATGGCCACTTCAGTTTGAGGGGGACAGTTGAGGCCGATGAAGCCCTTTAAGGGGCTCTGTTAGCCTGGAGAAGTAGGAGGGGTGGGAGGGGAGGAAGGGGCAGGGCTGGGGGTAAGGGGGTAAGCAGTCTCTTCAGCAGACGTAAAATGGAGGACTCAGGAGGGGCCCTTTAATGTACGATGGATCGACAGTCACATTTTTTTGGTTCAGTTCACGAGGAATAATTATCTTGGTTAGGATGATGGGTTCTGTCAGGATAAGTATGTGTTGATCACTTTAATTGTTTCATCAGATTTGGCTGCGTCTGTGTCCAGATATCCATTGCAGGACAGCGAGATGTCCTGCAGACAGACAGATAGACAGACAGAAAGGGTAGGGCACAGACAGACAGACAGTGAATGGAAAAAGATAATGTGTGACCTTTTATTAGTCAAGATATAGCAACATATTTACACATAAATGTGCTTTCAGGGACTGAGATTTTAATAATTTGTGTAATGTTACAGTCACACTCTATATGTGAGTGAAAAAGTGTAACATAGAATATCTTTCTTTATAAATTTTAGGTTTGTAAAACAGAAAGGGCATTAAAATAAACTTTCTAACATGGTTAATGTATTAATATGAACTATTATTATTCAAGAATTTACATGTAATGTTCAGCCTGGTTAGTAGCATTGCTCCATGGATAAAGAAGAGACTAAACTGACATGCTGGACATGCATACCCAGTTTGCCTTGCAGCAAACAAGCCTTTATTCTGCCTATGATTGGCTATTTAATTCCAGCTGTTAGCTGTGATGCTAACTGGCACTACAAATTAGAAAAGTCCTATCAGAGAGCAACTTGCCCTGACTATACTGTGTATGCTGAGAAAAAAGCAAGTCAGTTTAGTCTGTTATCTGCAGTGTCTGTTGGTCAGTGGGTTCACAACTTTGGTCCAGACTGAAATACCTTAAACTACTTGATTGCCATGAAATTTTGTACAGACATTTATGATCCAGTCAGGATGGGTCTCACTTCCCCAACAAAACTGACCAGCAAGGGATAACATTGTTTTATCTCTCTTGTACTGGCAAAGTTGTCTTATTTCTGAGTTGCACAACACTTACATTAGAGACTTACACATTATAGCCATCTTGCAACCTCTTATTAGCCAATGTATTTATTTTACTTAACAAAACAAAATAAATTAAAACATATACTAAAAGACTGGTCTTGTAGATATCTGATATATTTAACCTTTTAACCAATACATTTTTTATATATGCATATATTTCCATCAGATTTGATTGAACTTTGTTGTACAAGGCTAATCAGCAGAACTAATCATGCTAACACACTAAGCTAAGATGGTAAACACACCTGCTTAACATCAGCATGTTGGTATTGTAATTATGAGCATGTTAGCATGATAACAGCATTTACTTCTGTATCTCAGTACAGCCTCACAGTTTGCTAAAATGCTTATAAAGTCCTTGTTTTTTACAGAATGAATATGATCCTGTTTTATGAGAAATGAAGACAGTGGCTGTAACACATCTAAATTTAAATACAAAGCCAGTTTTTGTGCTTTCACACTGATATTCATGCAAACTCCTCTCTTGCAATAATTAGCATTCAAATGGTCTTGTGTCTGTCGTGTCCTCACCTTGAACAGTATTCATTGAGGGCCTGGTGGTCAGTCAGTCAGTCAGAAGGGTGTTCGGGGCATGACCGATTGATTTCAAACCATGAGTCTATACAGCTACAGACACACATGGACACACAGTCAGTGGACAAGTCATACAGATGCAGTTATGAAGGACACTTAACATTTATACTTGAGATATGTAGGTCAAAGATTTACAGCTGACTAATCAAAGTCATTAAGACTAAAGAAAAATTAGCCAACAAAACCGGAATACACATTCAACAAAATAATGACAAAAACAGGGAATTAGATATGTAAAACTGGAACATTAATATAGTGAGAGATATCATAAGATAAA
Organism: Ctenochaetus hawaiiensis; assembly: GCA_029783645.1. Taxonomy (NCBI): domain Eukaryota; kingdom Metazoa; phylum Chordata; class Actinopteri; order Acanthuriformes; family Acanthuridae; genus Ctenochaetus; species Ctenochaetus hawaiiensis. Next base: position 5,670,408 of record JAPZDY010000023.1, read on the forward strand.
AACTAAGATGTTCTGCAGTCTTAAATAGATTTATTTCCTCAGAAGATTGTTGCCAAAGCAACATGTAGGCATGTTGGAAGGCCTCTATGCACCCCCACATCAGCAGATCATACACAATCCAATGTGTAAATAAGACTTAGAGGGAAATATATCAGCAGTGTTACAGCACATGCACACAGCATTAAACTTATACACTTGTTTACTCCATTTAACACAATTTCTCTGTTTCTTTTTGTTTGTGGTAAAAGAGGATCTACTATTTTCAAGAGAAAGAAGCTATTTAAAAGAATTTGTATTGGTCGTAAATAAGTATTATGGGCAGATGCACAAGCACATACATACACAAAACTGTATACTTCAAAGATTTATTACAGTTTTTATGGACATATTTGAGTTTAAAGAGGCCATATGTATCATTATAAATCATTTAAATCATTTCTACATTTATTTCAAAACCCCACTGTAAGTGTTGTACACATGTTAGATTATCCCTTTAAACACTGGGAGCTTCTACTTGCTTCTGTGCTGTTTCTTGCATTGAGTACAACTGGGAGGCAAATCAGCCGAAAAGCTTTATGACGCAAAACAGGAAGAGAGCTCTGTTTATACATAGCAAGCAGAGGATGAGAGACCCTTGTGGGAGTTAATAGCCAAACAAAAAAGTCATTTTTAGCGCTTTTTAGAGATTTTTGTTAAAACCGATAGACAAACAAAAAAACCTGAAGATTCATCAGCCTGTTTCAGACAAGTAGCAGTAGTAATGAGTAATTTTAGTGGGTAAAGCCCACAGTTACAGCCTTAGGTCTCCAGCAGGTTCATCTCTTGTTGAGGTTTTGGAGTGAATCACCCTGAAAGATGATCAGCACCTGGGCCTAAGTGAGTGCTCAGCTCCCTGATAACTGACTGCATACTTTAATTTAGTTTTCTTGAATAAATTCAGTATTACTTTAGAGAGTCATGTGTTTGTTCCTCTGAGTTAGGTCACGACACCCACTAAGAGCTAGGACTTCTGAACAAACACCTGCAGTTTTCTGTTGACTGCAGCCTTCTCTCATTTGTTTATGGTAATTAACTAAAGCCATTAGTTAGTTAATCTGACAGATATATCAATGGTTTAGAAAACGCTACACACAGCATCTTTATTGTCCAACAATATTGCATGAATAACCTCTAAATCAAAGGCAACAACTACTGTCCATCTTTAAGGAATGTTTTTATTGGAGTGCACTAAGTTGATTTAATCAGAAGAAGTGCAAAATTATATAACGGGCAGCAATTCAAATCTCTGTGTGTGTGTGTGTGTGTGTGTGTGTATGTGTGTGTGTGTGTGTGTGTGTGTGTGTGTCACCTTTTGTGGTAGATGCAGAGGCACGGCAGTCTGGCTATGGTGTCCCCTTGCTGCAGTTCCTCTAGACAGATCACACACTCACCGGCATCCCTCGCCAACACATCATCTAAAGTGCCAAGTGTACACACACACACACACACACACACACACACACACACACACACACAGAGCAGAACATGTATCAGTATGCACCAAAGACAGCGGCAATTTCAGACTCCAACAGCATATCAAACACAGCAGAGAGCAGTTAGCAGAGCAGGGTGCTGCATTACACAGAGTAGATATATAGCAGCTCGTTTCTGCTTGCACCAATGAAAATGCACAAGGAGGAATTTTAAGATGAATTAGGAGCCTCGAGTCAGTTTCCACTCTGGAAAAATAACAGCGTTCATCAACTTACCACTGAATACTTTTATTTCCACTCATCTACTTACTGTAATGAAAACACTCTTGGAGAAACACTGCTAACAAAACAAAAGAGATGTTTTCAGTCAATTAGTCAAGGCTGAGCTGGGAGGAAAGAAAGATTAAATGCATGCATGTTCACGCTGACACACAGAATGTAAAGTCTGCTGCTTGGGGTTTTTAAATCAACAAAAAATACAGTTGGATGATATTAAGTAATGTGGGATTCTGGGAGTTGTCTTAATTGTTAAACAACCAATAATGTGGTGAAAATCTATCTGACATGATTAAATCGGAAATGCAAAACATGTTTTAGTCTAAGTAGCTCTTTTTCCCTTCATGACAATTGTGCAGGAATACATTTTTATAAAAATGACTCAATAAGTAAATTATTTGAAGGCTTAACTATGCATAATTCAGGGCGTGGCCACTTTAAGTGACAAAACGCATATCCTCTAGACGGCCATATTACCAAACTTGAGGCTTTAAAGTAGTACATCTCAGACCAATGTGTGTCATTACATTGACTCTTTCCAGTGTTCAATATACTGTCTAAGTGGTTTTTAGACATTTTAATGTGGACATATTGCTTGTTTAAAGCCATTAAGTATTTTGCAAGTAAATTTTGCTAATAGTAAGTAATCTTTTACAGCATTAAATATTTATGACTAAATAAGCAACAATCAAAGATTAAAAAATAAAACAAAACTGTTAAACATTTAATTATTTATAACATGGTTAATAGTCAAAGACACCTAATGTGCTATTTTTGAAGTTGTATCCAGCTTCAGGCATAACTGTTGTCTTACTGTATTCAGCTAGTAAACAAAACTGAGAGGCTCTTCTTGTTCATTCTCGGACTCACTGCAGCTCAAATCAAACATCCTTCCTTGTATTCATGGCAAACTGCTAACCAGACCATGATCCAACATCCAGCACATCTTCCTCTTTCTTCTCTGTCTCCTGCACACTTGTCACACGTGCTCTGAATGCTTCCTAACATGCTGCACTGCTCTGCTGTTAGTGACAGTATTTACATTTGGATTTGTTTTGTCTCATGCTGAGTTGACTTGAGCCAAAGCCACATTTTTCTGTGTCACATCTGCCTCTCACGACCGATGGCATCTTGGACATTCAGGAGTGATAAAGTGTTTTATATTAATATGATCAATAGAAGACCAAGGACTCACATTTAATAGGCTGCATTCATTTTCTGCAACATAATATATAAACAACAGTATAAAAAGCATAGCTGTTAAAGAGCACTTCATGCATCCGGAGTGATGTCACGGCACATTTTGAATAGATATGATGTATGAAACATAAAGCTTTGAACTCTGAAACGGAAACATAGCAGATAATGCAGCTCGACACAACACCTCATTTCCAATCTGTCACCGTGGGGTTCTGCTACAAAGCGTCCGCAGCCTGGCCGCTGCTCCACTTTGAGTTTGGCTGGCTGGTAAAGCAGAAGCAGGAACCCCAGCTTCTAATCCAGTGAGTCAATTAAGAGCAAGCTAGTCGCAGCTTGTCACAAATTATCTGTTTTTTTTGTGTGTGTGTGTCATTTTTGGTGTTTGAGTGATTTTTTTTGCCTTTTTTAACAGCTGTCTATTCCCTCATGGTAGATATTAAATTCAGTTAGAAATGCCTGTGAATGGAAAGTCAGACAAAAAACACAGTATCAATAGACATACAAAAAGATATATGTTAACAAAATACAAAATGTTAGAGATTTAGAAAAGATTTATAAAAGAAGTGAAATAAAATGAAAGGCATAAAAGTAGAGGCCTTGTGTCACAATTGACCAAACAAAGATACCAGAAGATTGTTCACAAGTATTATCTCTTCTGGAATAAAACCAGACTTTCTTCTATTTTTGTTTCACATGCAGGTAATAAAAAGGCTTTTATATTGTGTGGGGAAAAAAGTGAAAACATATTTTTTAGGAGACAGTCACAAAGAATATATGATTTTTTTTTAAAAAATGACCATTTAAATATAAGACTATTATGATCCATCCTTAATAGATTGATAGATGGATGGATGGATGGACGACAGGCAGACAGACAGACAGTATATGGGGCAGAGAAGGATGGTGGGGGCTAGACTGTGAGATAAAACGACAGACAGAAGACATATGCTCTGACTGCAAATCAGCTTAGTTCCTCAACAAACTCCCATAACCACACTCTCCTCCTCCCTCTTTTTATCTCTCTCTACTCTTCTTTCTGACCCCCCCCCTCTTTTATTCTATTGTGCACGGTAGCACATCCCTCCATCCCTCTGTCCTCTGTTGCCCCCTTGAAAACATCCAGCATCTCTTCGAAAAAATGCTCCAGATTAAATCTAAGGAATTGACACTGTCAGATAACAACACGGCACCTCTGCTTCTCCTCTTCCTTTTCCGTGAAATAATCTTAGCATACATATCTAACCAGAAAACACTAAGAGATTAATAAACTTATAAAGAGTGTTTATAGTGCATTGTGTGTTAAATCTAGAGTGTATTAAATCTAAAGTCAACACCTGACCCAAGCTTTAATAATCAAGCGGAGGCCTGTTAAATCTAGTTTTCCTCACCTGTGAAATGTTTGAAAAAATGAGGTCATCTGGATAAAGTTAGAGCCCTAACTCATCATAGTCATGCAGAGCCAAAGCTCGCTTCATCGATCGCAGTGCAAAATGCAGCTGCGAGGCTTTTAACTGGATCAGATAGAAAAGTATCACCACTGTTCTAGCTAACTTCCACTGACTCGCAATGAACTTTAGAGCTGTGAGCTAGAGTTTTATTTTGCTAATTTATAAAGACTTTCATGATCTTAAAGCTTCTAAAGAGGACATACGATTATTTTTGGGTTTCTCTGTTTCCATTAGTATGATATACAGCTTTGTTGTGCATGTTGAATGTCTGCAAAGTTAAAAAAAAAAAAAACCTTAAGTCAATGCCTAAAGGAGCCACTCTCCCCCACAGAAAATGCTTGTCAGCTGTCACTTTGTAACACCTCCAGCTTGGTGACCATCCTCAACCTCAGCAAACAGACCCATCCAACTTGCTGTCAGTCGTTTTGAACAAAGACATAAAAGGTGCAAGAAAATCACTCCAGTCTCTTTGCTTTTGGCTGCAAGAACCAACACAACAGTCTTGATCTACTCCCACTATCTAAGGATGTGGAGACCCAGTGGATGAACTTTATTTTTGACAGAAATGTCCCCACAACAAATAGAAAACTCTTGTGTGCCTGAACTCTTTTTACTTGGGACTGTTCTGAAGGCCAGAACAAAGCTAATCCTGGACACACCATCCTACCGACCTCTAGAAGGCTTTGCTATTTTAACATAAACACATGAGTTTTGGGCTGCTTGCTGAAACAACCGACACTGTCACTCTTCCTGTGAGGACAACCTCAATTTCTTTTTTTATTTTTACAGTCTCACTTGAAAGTTGCATTAGAGAAAAGTTCATGGAGAAGCTAATATCAAAGCCTTAATCCTATGATGCATGAATGTGCTCGGTAAGCTTAATGACAGTCTATTAGATTACTTCCTGTAAGATACCTGTCGACACATCACAATATAAGATGGTTAGATGTGTTATCAGCGTGCGTAGAGATCCAGCAGATACAGAGCAACATCAAATTGCTACAAACAAAGACAGGGATGTGCTGACAGACATTAACATCTTGTTGTGTTTGAGACAAATGAGAACATAAACAGAGTTTGAAGGGAAGGAGAGAGCTCTGAACCTGCACGCGGGCTCTCAGGTCGTGCAGACTGTCTTGGGTCTCTCAATCATTAGCTCCCTCCTCTCCTGCCCCTGTTTCCCTCTTGACTTTCAGCTGTCTCTCCTGGTCGCTGGCTTGCCAACAGACATTTGGCATCCAACACCTTCACATCAATTATGAGTTAGAGGAGTCGCTCTTTGCTACTCTGAATCACAGCACTCAATTCCCTCTTTCTGGTCTCTTTCTGTGTCCTTCAGTGACCTCTGCTGCAAGATGGTAACTCCGTGGCCCTCACCTTTATCTCTTCTTTTCCTCTCTCCCTGACACACACAGCTTGCTTATGTGTTGCCATCCCACTGACTACTGTGTGTGTGTGTGTGTGACCCCCCTCTCCCTGTCTGTGCAAGGGGCTATATTTAGGGAGAGGCATTAAAATATCATCACGCAAAGCTGAAGCCCAGAAAAAATCCAGTGGTCAGCTCACGTGGACTCAGTGTGCTACCTATAACCCTCACTCGCTCCACACACACTCATCAGCGATGCCTACATTAACACACACACACAGTACAGAAAAAAGGGGCAATGCAACGCACAAATAAAACATTTGGTTTGAGTGTTTAAAAACTAAAATATGTGACTTTCTAGTCTTTCAGTGAAGACGAAATTCAGCATATTGTGCCACATTTGTAAAGTTACTTTACCTACTCTTGTTGTCGGCAGGTGGAATGACAGGAGTATTTCAGGGTCTCATACCTCAGTAAATGTGCTTTTTATAACCACACCAAACCTCTGTGATAGATTAAAAATCATAAACGTAAAAACTTATGGATTTCAACTTTAATTTCATAGCTTTTCTCTTGTACCATTTCTGTCATTTAAATCTGTGGTTTACAATTACTTAAAGGTGTAATATGCAGGATTTTCTAAAAAAAATGCAATACTCATAAAAAAGTAATCTCTCTCAATCATCTTTGATGACCTACTAGAAGTGTGTGGTGGTGTGTTTTTCTGCAGAGACACTGCCTGTACTTCTCATTTTCTTGTTGTTTTGCTGTGTTCAGGACATTTTTGGGTGCCAACCTTTGGGTGAAGTGATGCAGCCCCCTAGCCAATGACAGTGCACAGGACTTTATAAATAAGTCATGACCAGCCATGAAGCAGAAGCTAGCTAACGACGGAAACAGCAGCAAAGAGGCGCAACTATAGTGAGGCAAAATGCAGAATGGACCAAAGTAGTTCTTAAATCAGAGTGAGTCTGGAGTTCGCCTGTTTGGTGATAAGTTTAATTAGCCTGCTAACATACCAGCATTTCTATTGCAGCAAATGTAACATTCTGACGTAACTTACAGTGTATGTAACGCACACACCAGGTTCTTCTTTCAAACAATGCTATCAATATACATTTTGACAAAATAGCCATGGAAATCTGTCAAACACACAAGCCGCTGTGTTAACACAAGCTACTGCATCAGGCTGAAAGTCGATTGTCTGAGACAAAATTTTATGCTCCTCTGTAGTCTCTGTAGTCCCTTGGTAGGATGCTGCAGGTGGGTGCATATATCAGGGGCAGGAGGCATGTGGTTCTGCTGTCGTTGTGCCAGGTAGGAGGGGCTAACTTTTAATTGCACGCTTATGAACTCTGTGCAGAAAATGCTGCATATTCTGCCTTTAAAAGATGATACTAGTCAAATTTAACAGTACTCCAGTGATTTAGTAGTACTTTTGTAGTACAAAAACTGTTTCTAAAAACTACCAAACTTAATGCATAAAAAGCTGACTTCTAGTATTTTAGTGGGTTCCCAAAGTGCTATATCAATCAGTTCCCACAATAAATATTCAGTAATGTTGTTTGATTGACCCAAATACAGAGACAACACCAACACTTGCTGCAGCACCACCAATTAACAAGCAGCTACAATTTATGAGAGAAGCACATGTGGTTTTTCTGCTGTATGATTACGGAGCCCCACATGATCACAAACATATTTACTCCGGCTGTACTGAAGAATTTGAAGCTTTGAAGCTTCTTTCATGATGCTGAAATTTTGAGTTCATATTCAAATGCATATATTGGGGTTTAGCTCAGTGTTGTGATGGTGAGACCAGGCAGAGTGCAGGGACAAACAGCTGCTGAGAGCTGGTGAGCTCTTGATAAAGGAGCCAGAGGAAGATCAGAGATTCCTGAGGAACAAACACCATAGTCATACTGAATTCTGCTGTGTGATCTCAGTTGACCTCTGATTAAGGATTTTGACATTGATACTATAAGTTGTGTTTATGGGTTTAAACATGAAAAAACACCACTGTGGGTCTTTAGTATACTACATTATATTGAATTAGTGGATGCAGGAGTTAAGTAGTGCATGCATGCACAGGAGTTTGCTAATAATCATATATTGAAAAAAGTGACTCCCACATAGTCAGTTTGCTCGCTCAAAAGTCTGATTACATTCCTGAATCTTCTGTACAGTAAATGTGTGCATGTGTAATGCCCTTGCTAAGAGATGTGCTGATGTTCTGCAGTCACCACCAGGCCCAGGTGATTGACAATGGACCCCTGAGCATGCTGGGAAACGAGATAAGCTTCTGCTCGGCCCGTTTTGTGGGTCTCCGAAAAAAACCCAAGGGGGGGGGGGGGCAGAGAAAAATTACAGATAGATTACACAGCAGGAACAGAGCTGGACAGACAGACAGACTCACAGAGCAGAGAAAGATGGAGAGGAAAGGAAAGGGAGAGAGAGTAATTTGCTGGAAATAAAGAGTGACAGGACAGACAGCTGTAGAGAAAAAAAAGAGAGGAATTATGGGAGTCTCTTTCCTTTTACCCTCTCTCCTCTCAACTGTTATCAGCCATCAGGGTACTCCATCACTCTGGATCCCATCTTCCTCAAGACAGTTTCACTCTCCTCTCTCTGCCTCCGTCACTCAATCTTCTTTCCCCTTACAGTCTGAATTCAGCTGCAGGCTTGAAACTTACATTATTTCTTACCACACTGGCCTTGTGGGCCCAGTTGACTGCTCTTTGTGGAGCTGTAAAAATCACTTCTCTCCTCTCTCTCCCTCTTAACAACTTTACATGATTTAGTCTGTGTGGTTACATTATCATTAGCATTAAAAAAAACAAAACGGGCCTCACTGCACGCACAGATACAGATTTCTACAAGGTGACCTTCAGGCTCCAGATCAGACCTACATGTGTGCAGTCTGGAGTCAAACAAATCACTGTCAATCAACGAGTTGCTAGGGGCAATGAACAGACATGGCTGCTGTCAATCATGTTTCTCCCAGCGACCAGGAGCTGCAGCCCAGGCCATAATTAAAAGAGCAGCCTGCTCAAGGAAAAAAAAACAGCAGACTGGAAGGTAGACAGTGTGTCTGCAGCACTATTACTGACTCTTTATTCTTTATGTACTTTCCTTTTTCATAAATAGCCCCGGATATCACTTTGGACACAGAGTAACAGAAGGATGTTGAAATCTCTTGTGTATGTCAGCAATAAGTTGCATTGTCCCTCCAACACTTACTGGTGCATTTGAGTTTTATAAAATGTGAAAGTGGGGTCTTTTATATTTTTCTTATTTTAAAGCTAAGATGAACATAAAGAGCTGACAATTAAAAGCAGCAGCAAACAGGGCAAAGTGTTTAAAAACCTTTTAATCACATCATATATATTTTTATGGTATACTATGTTAGTTATCATGATAAGAGCTCATCTAAATATTTAAAATAATAAGCCCATAGTAACACCAGTGTTTTAATGATAGTTTATAGTGTTTAGCCTGGTATCAGTAATACAGATATATTGTAGCCAGAGGTGTTATAACAGTTGTGGCCCAAACTGCTCTAAATTACTGATAAAAAAATTATCAGCAAGTATTTTTTAAAGTAAATTATCATAAGTGATTATAATGACAAAGTTTTTGCACTTGTGGTGGTTTCCTTTAGCAGGCTGGTCTGTTCACCATCAAAAACATGTATGTGTAGATCTTCCTGTCAGTGTCCTTGAACAAGGCACTGGATTTGCACTGGAGTTGCTCCCTAGGTGCCTCACAGTGACTGCAACGTCTTCTCTGGGCAGTGATTTTACTGTGTTGTACTGAATATAATGTATATTTCAGTAAAGAATTATTCTTCTAAACCATTTTGACATTTTGTAAGTTAAAATGTAGACCAATCACTGGTTCCAGCTCTTTTATTGTACTGCACTGAAGCATACACCACTGCATTAAGCAATATCTTTTCATGTAGAAATCTTAAATAGATTTAGTGTTATGGTTAAGATTGCATTTAAGGTGAATGCATTTCTCTCTCTCACACACCCTCACACATATATTTGAATGTCTTTGTTACATTTGATTGACACTGAATCAACTGCTTTGCAGCCAAATGTTTGGGTAATATTAGTAAGTTTTTATAAGGTAACCTTTGAGTTCTATGGTGGCTTAGCTAACATTAAAACAGTGTTTGGTCATTATATCTCATCTGTTCAGCTAACAAATCCAACCTGTTAGAAATCAGCAATAACTCTGGCTGAGCTAAAATTCAGCAGGTCTGTTGCTTGGAAGCTAATCATAAAGCTACCAAATTCAAAAGATTATTTTAGGCTTTACACACTCACACAGTGGGCGTTTCTTTTCCAGCTGTTCTTCTTACATCAGGCAGCTGCAACTGTGTTGCTTTTAGACTGAACAATGTGTTCAACTATTGTATGAATTTGTTTAACTTAGTTTTTTTGCTCTTAGTTTGTTACATTTGTTATTTTTCCACCTACATGTTTGCTGTATGTTAATTGAAAACTCAAATACATTTACACTTTCATTTTAATGTGGCAGTTATGAGTCCCTATAGACGTCCAGATGTGGTGTGACTTGTCAGATACTAATTTATCCTCAATGAATCTTAGGTGCATTTAAACTTGTATTTTGTGTAGTCTAGCATTACTGTTGTACTGCTGTAATGAGACTACCTGTAACACATTTGAATGCAGGCTCTTGAGGACAGATGCTCGGACACAGAGTCAGACTTTAGTCACAAATTTGAAGACTTGACACTTGACTAACATTAATAAAAGATTCAGCTTGACTTAGTATTAATGACTTGAGGAAGATGACAAGAAAGAATTTAAATTTTAAAGTTTAACATTTGCAATTTCCTAGACATTGAGAAGATATGGTTTGTTTTTGAAACTAGATTGGGTGATTTCTTGCACAGTGTGTGCAAACCTGGAAACCTACTGTAGCAGGACACACACCAGACCTGACATTGCACAAGCAATGCTTTTAATACCTCATGGTCACTACCTCACAATGTTAAACAGTATCAATAAGAAGTAATCAGTAAAATTTATGTTTATGTTTATGTTAAGATAAGTGACACTGCCACCACTTATCTTAATGTTTAAATTAAAACCGAGCTTTTTATTGCCACTTTTTTTTTTAACTTATTCACACGATGAAATTGTGGAAACTGGGCAAGATTATAAAATGACCTATGACATGACTCTTGAAGTCCTGAGACTTGCTTTCTTTACTTGCTCCACCTTTGGTAAAGGGACTTAAAGTACTATTTCCCCAAAACGTGAAGCACACAAAGCAGTAATAGATTAGTTGTCATGAAATCAAATCGGTGAACTGCTGGTTGAGTAACACAGAGGGGCAGCATGGTGAGACAGTGAGGGATGAGCTAACAGAGTAACACAAAGCAGCACAGCACAGACGATCAATAAAGCAAAATAAAAGACCCTGACATGCCTGGCTCCAAAGGCCTTGTACTCTTACAATTTTTTTCTTTCCAACATCAAACTGAAACCCTGTGGAACCCAGCGGAGCGCTGATCCTCAGGTTGTCGGTGGTAAAAATTTTATTTGTTTGACAACACGCTAGATTAACGTGAAATGTTCTAAGTTATTTTTTAAAATTACAACCACAAGCATATGAACCTTTTGACAACTTATGTGTATTTGCTCTAATTTATTGCAAAATTATACTGAATAAAATGCAAAAGGCTTTTGAAATTAAAGTGTCATGAAATTGTAACAGGGAAATGTAGTGATTTGCCTGTTAAAAGTTATCTCTGAAGCAGTGATTAAAATGCAAGAGTTCCTGGTGTTGACTGTCTTTGATTTGCAATTATGGCTGTGCTGAGAATTTCCCGCTTAAGCTGTAGTTTGAGTTTCTATCGATGATATTCATCCACAAAGTTCATCACCTTTAATGCTAACAATCCAATTTTTTATGTGTTTCAGACTGTAAGTAATATAGATCTGGGGATAAATATGGACATAGATAACACAGAACAACCTCTTTTTAAGCTTCAAGTTTCCTTTCCACCAGCCTCAGCACCTCCAAAGATTTAGACATTGATATTACAAAATACACTTAGGTTGATAAGAATTAAATACCTCATCATTTTAAAGATGTTGAAAAAAATACACAGTTGCAATTTTCTGTTTGTATTGAACATCTGGGGATCCCATAAGGTTTTAATAGCACACCTGGCTGCTCAAAGGGGCTGTAATTTTCAAATGCAAACAAACTAATGAATGTTTTATCTTTTAATTTTGCCTTCCTGTACAGTGGTTAAGTCTTTAGATGAACACCCAAATCATATCATTGCTTTTCAGAAGGAGAAAGGAGCCTGTGTGAATAAATCCTCACAAAGATAAAAGCTAATGCTGGTGAAACAGAAGCTAACCCAATGTCGGGTTTCACTTAAACGCACCCTAAACCCAACAGCGTGAGGAACAAAGATAGAGCTTTAAAAGCTGCAACGAAAAAGTAGCAGTAGTAGCAGAGGTACCCTTAAAACAATGAAGGAAACACAAAAACAGAAATTATCTGAACTGGGACAACACAGGGAAAACTGGCAGGACGGATACAAGGACACATGACCAGGAAGCAGACATGGAAAAAAATGACAAAGGAGGAGACAAAGACTTGTTTTCATACATTAGGAAGAGAAATCAATCGAGGCACAAGTGAAACTTTTAAGTATTCAAAGAGGGCAGGAAAGCAACAAAAATAATAAGTAACAACAACAACTTGACAAAAAAAAAAGGAAAAACTAAATATAACAGGAAATAACTAAACTCAAGGTGCAAACCATGACACCCAGTTCCGTTCAGAGGAAATTAATTTTGGCCGCAAGAAGCATAAAAACCCAAGTCCATGACATGTAACTCAAAGGACATTAAGACAATAGAAGTCATTAAAATGCTGGTACAATGCATGTGATTTAGAATAACCAAAGGGTGTACGTATTGTAAAAGCAACAAAAATAAATAAACTGTGCAAGGATGACGTGGTTTATCATGTACTAGATTTCAAAGAAGTTGCAATTAAGGGCACTTACTGAAGAGAAACAGAATCTTGTTCTCTAGAGTGGCAACAAAGATATTTATTGGACAAAATGTGACAAGTTTTTTTCAGGTTGCTTTCACATCTGCAGTTCAGTTCTATTTGGTTTTAGGATGAAAACTCGCTACATTTTAATTTCGCTTCTTTTATTCTGCCTTTCTCACCATTTAAGTTACTGTACTTAATTCTATACTATTGGTTCTTATCTTCACAGTCAGACTTGTAGATTGCTGCTTCAGTAGAGAAGAATGAGCCAAACTCAGATGGGACCAGAAACATCTTGTTAAACTAAAGAAGTCACATCTTACTACAAGGGTTGGTTGTTGCTAGCTGTCTTAAGAAACTCAGTTTTCAATTGTTCATAATTTAATGTGTCAGGTTGTTTAAACTTATTCTATGAGCTTTTATGATTCCTTAACTTTCACTGAGTGATATTGAGCTCGACCAGCTTAACAACACCCATCCGTCCATGGACCAAACCACCTTGACAGAAATATCTGTCTGCACAGTAAAACAGGACTTGGCACAATAAAATATAATTAAGAGCATGTAATCCTAAAAAAACAATGTCCAAAATCAATTTATCATTTACTGGAGCAGCAGTGAGCCTGGATTTTCCGTCCATGTACCTGATCTACAGGAGCCTCCTGTCAAAGTAAAGGTGGCTCCAGACACAAACAAAACTTTCCTTACCATTGTAGGAGAGGCGAGGCTTGCTTAGACACATGATGAAGTGAACTTCCATTTCGTTGGACGCCACAGACTTGGAGCAGACAGGACACTTGAATCCTAGAAAAGAACAGCAGAGAACAGATAAGTGGAGAAAGGCTTTTTTTTTTAAGAAGTCCTCGCATAAAACAAAGTTGAAAAATGTGTCTCAGATTTGAATGGTGATACCCATTTATTTTCTAAGGTGATGATATATGTCAAGGAGCTCTGATGACAAATTACACATAACCAGACCACTTAAGTGTTGCTGTTTGTCTTCAGGGCCCCGGGATCCCATCTAATAACAAACCATGACAAACTAGGTGTGGATGCTGTGCTGTGATATAAAGCACTGAGCAGCCTGGGCTGAAACTATCCCCTCTGACTCTTTACAATGTGATGTTCATGTCAAACGCTGCAATGCAAAGACATTTGGCAGGAATATCCTGAAGAAACAAAAAACTGAAGAAAATTATTCAATTGTAGTGCGAGGTATTGAATTCTTATTTAACCTGAAAGAGCTATTGAGCCAGACACTGAGTGAATCAGGGCAGGGGATTGCCTTGTATAACAATAATATTTAATCTTAACCAAAGTTTCAACTATTTCACCAACTGCCTTGAAGAGAGACTGAGTCTACATAGAAAGGCAGCAAGGATTTCACTGGTGCAGCATTTGATACTAGCAAATGTTAACTGAACTAGACTGAACTAGTGTTTGCAGTCTACACCATATAGCAATTACAGATTAAACAATAGTTTTACATGACAATTAATACAGTCGTTTAACTTTGGCTATCCTCTAGAAACAACAGGAGAGTTGTTTTTTCTTGAAACATACTTATTTTTCCACCGCTAAATTCAATCTTTGTGCTTCTTAAGACAATGTTTTCTCACTAAGCTGTATCTCCACAGCTCCATGTCAGCGCTGGAGAAAGGTCTGGCTGCATCCATTATCAATCTGCTATTAAAAAAGACAAGGTTCAAGCTTGTTTGTCATCTTGGGCAGCTTTAAGGCCAGGATGCAGCAACAGGTCCCTGCAATGCATAATAGATAGCAGAAGAGGAGGAAAATGCTGCCTAAAATAGTCACCAAATGGCAGCCTTAAACCCATAGTCTCCATCCAGTGATTCAGACTAGCAGCATATAAATATACTCAGGTTAACACAGTAAGTTTGTTGCCAGGACACATAAATAGTCACACAACCATCGGGATAAAAAAATCCACTTAATTTAAATATCTCAGACTGTTCAACTTTAAGGTGGAAATGAAACAAGTGGAAATTTGAGATCTGAATCTTAAGTTATCAGAGAACTGAGGAGCAATGTTTTCCTAATAAGAGCAAACATAAAAAACTCATCACCTGGAAGAATTTCTCCTGTTTTTTACCACTTGAAAAAAAGAAATTACCAGAGTAAGAGCAGGCGCTTTTTTTGCATAAAACCAGAGTTTGATGGTCTGCAGATTAAAACACACAGTCGAGGGGCTTTGGCATTTGTTCTAAACCAAGAGATTCAAATGAGGAGAAGTTTTCCAAGTGGGTTCAAAGAACATTTTGAATTCTCTCTGTGAATGACAGCCAATCCACCTCCACTCCACCTCCTGAAATCCTCAGCGGCTGAAAATAATTCAAACCAGAATGACAAGCTTCATTTAGTGAAACACCATCACCTGAGTTTAACTGATTCACTGAGCAGGAAAAACTCCAGCTTGTGAGATTTGATGAAATCACTGCAGATACAGGGAAAGACAAACAGACGAACAGACAGACAACATGATGAAGGTCCCCCAACCTTAACAAATTACTTAATCTAAGGCAAAACCTAATCTTCTCCTAAACCTGATCAAGTTGTCATCCTGTGTGTTTGAACATGAACAAATACATATTTTGTCCAGCTACTTTCATCCCCTCTCACACACTTTAACTCTCAACCTCTCTTGGTTGTTTCATAATGTTGGAACCATCTCAGCAGCCCCTCCTGCGCTGTTTGGATGAGACCCATTAAGCCTGTAACTGTATTTGTTTAACACATAGCGGATAATAAGAACAACCACAAGACCTCATGAGCTGGGTTTGCACAAAGCTAAAAGCACTTCACATGTCCAGGATCTGTTAGTTTGTGATGTGTTTTAGCAGGTTTGAGTTGTGGCTCTTATGCCCTTTTAACTTAACTTGACTGAGTAAACAGTACATATGTTTACACATTAAAACCTTGGTACACTCATGCTGTCACACACATAAGTGTCTTTCATTACAACCTTCGGGAATGTACTGATTAGATCAAAGATTAAAGCATAGCAGAAAGTGTTGCATCTCCTCTGAACAGATAGAGATCTTATATGTGCCTCAACCATGTGATGCTATAATGAGATTTACATACTGTATAACGAGGAGCATGGCCACGGGGCTTTCCTTTAGGGAGACTTTTTCACTGTGGGGATTTGCACACTTTTTACTTCTCAGCTCCTTTTGATTTATGCTGTAATTCTATTATTTTGTTTTGTCCTGTTGTTTTTCTTTACTCTCTCTTACTATCATTTCTCTTTTTTCTCTTGTCCTTGTCTCGTCTTTGACACGTGTTTGAAATGAAGGGTTATATAAAGAAACGTACTTGAACTTAAAGAGGCACTCCAGTGACTTAGTATTGCACTTCCACTCTTGGGGAACGTGCGCTGTACATAAAACATGAACAGCTCAGATTTGTGCTGCACAGGCTGAGACATCTTGAGTTTTTATCCTTAATAAGGGTTAAGATCCAAAAATGGATTCAAACCAAACACAGGTTTGATGATAACACTCAAAACTATTTGTTTAACTGTGTTACATAAAAGGTAAAAATCTATTCACAGCTGATAGAAATTACTTGCGAAATGATGAATCTGCAATAAAGCTGTATGGAACTCCTGTGCATATCTCTTTAATCAGTAATCAGTCCTTATCCATCTATAAAAGATGGAACCTCTGTGTAGCTCTCTGCAAGCATGGATCAAAGAGGCAGAAAGCATGTAGTGAGAGGAAAAGGCCAAGGAAGAGGGGCCTGAGGAAGAGAAGTTTGCATGCATGGTGAGGAAGTCCAAGCATGAGGACAAAACTGAGTTTCAACTTTTGGATGAAATTTAGGCTACAACTGTGACAATGTAATCACTCGTTGCTTGTCCTTTACAGACGCAGGACAAAGACCAAGTTGACTCTGAGTCAAAGCACTGTGACATTCTTTATTTGAATTTTTTTAGAATAAAAAAGGTCATTCCCAAAGTTACTGTATACTAGTCCAGCTTTACTGTCCTGCCCTGTCGGCAGAATACAGTAAAGTGTGTCTACAGTCATACAGTCGTTTAATCTGTGCCATTACATAATGTGACTGCAGGTTTCCTGTGTGTGTTCACAACCTCCTGCAGTCCTGAATCTAACAAAGACTACAAACATTAAGGTGAAAGGATCAACACTCTTTCTCTGATTTGGTCCAAATGAGGCCTTTGGTTTTTGGTTGTGTTTTTTTTTACTTTGTGGCTTTTTTTCCCCCGTAAATGCTGCATGTGTTAATAGAACGGTGGACATATTTTCTCAATTTGCATGTATTTAGAAAATTTGCATGTGTTTTGAAGCTCTCACAGCTACCATGGTTTTTGATGAATGCTGAACATGCAGAGTTTTGACTAACAATGCTTTGAAAGTCGGCATGACCAACTGCATGACTGCTTGGCAAAAAACTCAGTGGTGGCACACAAACACCCGTACGGAGACAGAGTGTGAAGAGCAGGTAAAAAAAAGTCTTGATCTGCTCAAAATACATTGTGTTTTGTTTTTGTTCATCATGTAGTTTTGCTGTTACAGAAACATTTGACTACAGAACAGCATGACCTCTGTGTCTCTTTAAATTTACGGCTTACCAAAACTGCAATTTCCGGGGGTTCTGTTATTCAATAAAACAAGAGCCCCATGTTAATTTGTTTCTTCAATACAACGGACAACATATCATTACAGAAATGATAAGGCATTCCATCAATAACTCAGAGATGGAAAATTAATCAAAGGCATTTTGTATTATCATTAACTGGTTCCATCATCTCTAATAAGGGAATTAAACTGGACAACTCTGGTTCTTTTTTCACTATATTTACATGATTTTTACACTAAAGAGTTAATATAGTTGTGGTTGTTCATATTTATCTGTTTCTGCAGTTGTTAATTTTTGTGAGAAAAGCAAACAAAGTATATAAAAATCTTCCATTTGTGGTGCTCACTTTTTGATTCAAGGAAACTACAAACACAAATCGGTTGTTTGTATAGGAAGAATTGCACAAGAGTTCATAGAAAAAAGCTTCAAAATGCAAGACACAGCAGTACAGTGACAATTTGTTAGGTTACACACACAGACAAATTCACTACACACAGAGCCCCCTCCACATGGCAGCTGACCCACTTTTCCCTTGCCTGCTATTTTCAGATGCTCAATAGGGACGAACAGAGAGAGAGATGCAGGAAATGAGTGAAAAAGAGGTGCAGAAGGAAGGTGAGAGAGTTCGGGCATTTGAGGAGAAATGAAGGGTTATGATACATGGTCCTGCAGGACTCTAGCTGTGCAGTCAGGGAGGTATGAGTGTGTGTGTGTGTGTGTGTTTGTGTGTGTTTTTGCACTACAAGTCCTGAAAGACTGAAGAGCACAAAAGGTCAAATAAGGATAAAAATAAATCACTGGATTGGAACATAAAATAATTGTAGTAGTGAGAGAGAGAGAGAGAGAGAGAGTGTGTGTGTGTGTGTGTTGTATGTGAGAGCACACAAGCCTGTGTGTATTTGAGTAACTTGTGCCAGTAATCCTGCCCCATACACTGCACAGAGCTGGTTTATGTCAAATTGGCACATTTTTCTCAAATATTTTTCTTGACTGTTGTCACTGTGGACGGCAGGTGATGTCAGTAAACGGCACACAGTGCTGTTCTGATCAGCAGCCATGGGACGCTGTTTGTCCAAATCAAAACTAAACAGACTGCGAGTCCAGCGTTTTCCAACCAACTGCTGCTGAGGAAACAGAATTTAGTGTAAAATCAGACATATTCAAAATGCCAATCAAGGTACAGAATATTTGGGAAAAGGGAAATTTCGGTATTTGTGCTGCTCTTTTATGAATTGTTTTTTTATATATAAAACAGTCAGACAAACCAACTGGTGTGATTAACCTCAACAGGTTAATGTATATAACTATAATGTGTACCAAGCAGGAAGTCACAGAAATATCAAATACAATCTTCAGAAATATTTTTTTTTACCACATTTAATTATGCATTGCAACAGATGGGAAAAAAATCAACTGATTCTTGTGTATTGCTTTGATACAATCAGCTCCTTATTTTAATCATTTTTAAACAGATTTTAAAAATTATTAACACAGTTTAACAGTTGTGGACAGACGCGCAGACAATTTGTAGACCTACAACCAATCAGAGCAGGAAAACTCTTTTTAAATGTGGATGGGTAATGCTTGTCTGCCTGTCATCCTATCAAACCCTCCCTATGTTAGATAAACGGTTGTGAATGGCCTGAAACGGGCCAGGACGGGGGAAATCTGTCTGAATGGGAGGGGGGCCAGACCCATCTGCCAGAGTGGATAAACGACATGCCTGACAGACTCATCTGGTTCCCAGTTGAGGAAATTGTTGCTTCTCCATCTGTAATTGCATACGGCAATACATTGTATGAAACAAAGTGGATGAAGTTATCTTTATTATCTTTTTTTCATATGGAGCACAGTAATGTAGCATGAAGCTCCTCATGGTTATCTCCTTTAACCTGACTAGATCCTGCTGGTTTAAACTAGGGATGGCTCGATACCACTTTTTCACATCCGATACCGAGACCGATACCGATACTGCAGCCTTGAGGATCGGCCAATACCGATCCGATACCGATCCAATTTTTTTTTGTCACTCTAAAAGTTGTTAATAATACATGGATGTAATTTGCTTGATACTGACATCTAAAAACACCACGTTC
>JAPZDY010000023.1:5759788-5775119 GCA_029783645.1 Ctenochaetus hawaiiensis
ATTAGTCTGACCAAGCCTCTGCACTATCATGTCCAAAAGATTTGGTGTGTGTTTGAACTCATACTGTACTGTCTGCACTGCAGGCACGGATAGGTTTTGATGTTGCTGTAATGGACGGCTTCACATGTATTCATGGATAGTTCTTTCCTTCTTCTTTTGTTGATAGATGTCCTGTAATAAAGGGGACTCCCGACAGTCAAACAAAGAAAATCACTTCCAAGTAAGTAACTGATGATGGTGCCACCATACAGCATGTTTCTCTGCCCAGAGTGTCGCCCGGTGTCCATCCAGTCACGAGCACTCATCATCTCTTCCCCAGATGTCTGAAAGTGTTGTTTTGTTTCCCTTTATTCTCCTCTTGTTAATGTTGGCTTCTCTGTCAGGACGGGGCTTTCATTCCGATCTGCTCGTGTCCTGTGAACTCTAGAGGCTGCAGCTGTTTTGGGAAATCACTGAGAAAGCTGAACTTAAGTTCAGAGTTGTTTTTAGACCTGTCTCCCTTTACTAACCCCTGACACAGCATGACTGTAAAAAGACTGGAAATGCTACAGTGGCTGATTTCATTCAGTGTAGGCAGTTTGTGTCTAAATTTTATAAAGTTTAAAGAGAAGAATCTGAAGAACCATTAACACTGCATGTTCAGAGAGTCACTGCCGGCAGCCTGATACACTGTTAAGCCTCATTCCCACTGACCTAAAAATCCCTTTGCACCACGTCACATCAAGTGATCATTACCTCTAAACCTCACATGACCAGGGTGAATCACAACTCCTCGTCATGTGATCGAGGTGAGGTCATCAGTCAAGATAGCTGCTGTCACCAATCTGTAATCTCCCCCCTCAAGCAGACTTCCCCCATCCAGCCTGCAGCTTGCACTGAGGCTGCTAACTGTGTGTCAGTGTCTTAGGATGACCTCGCCTTAATCCAACTACTCTAACAATGCTGTCTGGTCGAGGTAAATCCTATTTGGATTAGATAGGAGGACGCTGTTTTTAATCCCTGTGAGGATATTTCACACATCAGTGCAGCATAGCAGCACACATCTGATACACTGTAGTTATAAATAAAGAATGCAGTAGACAGTGTGTAAGTTACAGTAACCTCTTCATGTACTTATCACTAGGCTTACGTAAGTACAAAAATATGTAGATAAAGTACAGATTTAAATATTATACATGACTGAAATATGGCCTCAGCTGCAGAGAGTCATGCCTTTTTTGAAACAAGCTTATATAACAGACCTGGTGTAAAGATCCCCTCCACTCCAAAATGCGTTTTTTCATGTTAAGGCCCTCTAAAAAAACAGAACTTCACTATATAGATTGTGCAGACTTTCAAACCAGAGAGGAGTTTTGAAATTCCTCTACTAAAGGAGGAACATGTCTGTGCACTTCCCTGAAATCTGAGATTCGAACCAGTCCAGGAAAGTCAGATTCTGTATGTCATATATCGATTGACTCTAACCATGCTATGCATCTTGGTTACTTATTAGTGACTATTAGCCTATGTGGTTTTGCAGTAAGTATATTTACATAAACTCTTATATATGCCTCTGTTATCTAACAGTATGTATTTTTTCAAGTCCTTATCACTGTCCTTTGACGTGAATTTGTAACACTGGTTCTGTTTGGTTCAGATGGAATTTACTGGTCTGCACTGAATAATCTAATCCTTTCTGCCTATTGACACACATCACAGAGCAGATAAGTATTGAGGTTAAAGTAGCAGCTGACAGCAGGACACAGCGCACCTGCTGCATCACTTCAAGGCCAGGGGCTTATATCTCAGAGCCGAGTTGCAGCCGTAACATGGGACCAGTGTAACAACTTTGATTTAAATGGAATTAAATATCCAAAGAGAAAATGATACCAAAGTCTACATCAGCTTTCAGAGTGAATGTGATATGGTAATGAGATAAAAAATGGAACCTCCTATTTATTTAGGAAGGATATTCAGATCTAATAAAGGATGTTTTGGTTTCTTGTTCAAAAACAGGAAGTGGGGGAAAGGGGATGCATGATAGTACTGTTAAAAATCTGTGACTGAACTGCCTTGACATCTTTGGCTTGTTTATATTTACCTTTGGAGAGAGTGGAAAACTGGACTGGGACATTGTGTTAAATCAAACAGACAGCAAAAAAAATCAAAACCTGGAATTAAAAATAGGTCAGATGAAGCTAAGCAGAGGTTGATAGAGGACTGCAGGGCTGCCAACAGTCAATATGGGAACACTAGGCTCACTATGTGGGACACTGTCGCAGCCTTTACACAGCCTGACGAGCAATGACTCACCCAGTGCATAAAGACATGAGGTTTCTGACACAGGAATATGACATTTAAAGCCTTACTACTGTTTTTTCAGTCAGCTTCTTGATACGGATCACAGGCTTCTTCATAAGCATTTTTCTGCGCAATTCGAAACAGTTTTGGCCGTTAAATATGCCAGTACAGCATGTCTGTTCTGATGTTATTAGTTCGAAAAGATGTCAGAGGAAGAAGACGTCATGTACCTCTACATCAATCAGAATTTAGCAATGTCTTAGTCAGAATTCCACAGAAAGAAACTGGTTTTGAAGTTACTGCCAACTGGTCATGAATCCAAACCACACCAACCCTCTACTGAATTTCAATAATATGCCTGTCTACAGTGTAGCTGTCACACTGACACTACCAAATTTATAGCTTGTGTGCAAGTACAGTGATTTCTAAGCCCTGTTTGTCTTCATTGCCAAAGCTAAGCTTAAATAGGTGCACCACACAAAAGCTTAGTCAACACTTTTACCTCTGGCATAGTTCCAAATGAAAATGATTTTACAGCCCTGTTCTCACATACCCAAAGTGAAGTAGCTTTGTGAAAGGTTATCACTTCAACAGAGATCACACACAAACTAAATCTCTGCCTTCATACTTTGATCTGAACTCTGTCAACTTGGCACATAGCAGAAGTAAGTCAGAGCAGAGCGTTTAAAGTGTTCCATATGCAAAAGGTTAGTCCATATATGGGCTGCATGCTGCACGTCTGGGTCAGCACAGCTATACTACCCGAAGATATATACCCGCTGAGTCACTGGAATGTTGTCAGAGGGGTGTTACATCCCATAAGCCGACAGGAGTTTGAGTCTTTGCTCTGCTCAGTGTGCAGGCTGCCAGCTGCCTCGTTGTCTGGCAGTATGTGTGTCAAGATGATTATGGTAATGTGGATAATTCAAGTCGGGATTTAAAAGTGCATGTGATCAGCATTCTGCAGATAAGGTGTTACATAACAACATGGCGTATTCTCTGAACATTCTGCGTGCTGTGAATAAAGCAGGATGTGCTGCACACTGTTCAAGAGATTTTTCATTTGTTCAAGCTGTTTAAGAGTTTTCGCAGAGCAGTTATTTGCTTTAAACACAAATCATGTGAAAAATAAAGAGTAAATGTAACTAGATCCCGTTGAGATGTACTGAATAATCTTTACTGAATTTCCATTTTTTTTTACATTCAAAGCTTCTAATGAAGTACTTGAATGAGGCCTCAAATGTCTGCCATCTTTTTCTAAGGCGTCGCAACCCTAAAAAAAGCCCATGAGTTTCACCACCTGTGTTTAGTGGATTTATAATGGAGGAAGTGTAAGCTGAAGTACTTTACTTATTTATTTCATTAAGAATGAACATCAGACAAATATGTAAATTTGTGAGGCGTCCCCTTTAAATTCTTTTTTATCACTCAGTTGACCCTGGAATGACTGACTACTCACCATTATATACTCTAAATAAAAACTAAACTCATTAATTAATTTGTATTGTAATATACACTCTTTATGTTTAACGTCATCGCAGAAAATATACCAGTGTTTTTATCTTTTAGGTTGTACAGTACAGGTTTGTGCTTGCACGATCCAAAAAGTGTAACATTTGTGAGTCCTCAAAGCAGGCAATGTTGTTTCCTTAGAGCTGACTTCCTGCTGGACGGTCAGTTTGAAGCACATTCCTCGGCAAGCAGCCAAAGACCCCAGTGTTCAGATCCAAATTTCTGTTCCATTGCAGCAATTTATCAGAGGGTTTTTCACTTTAGAGGGTAAAGATCACATTATGTTATACTGGTTTCTAATGCAGCTATTTAGGATCCAGATGAAATGCAGCACATTGCTTCATTAGTTTGTAAAGTTAAGACGTCATTTGGCTTTGGTCATGCTTACAAGAGCACCTCTGCACATGCTTTAAAAAAGTACATTAATTAACTTCCACTCTAACTTTTTCCATAGATTTCATCCATCTGTCTTACAGTGGATTGAGTTTACTCTGTTGAGTACTTCTACTTCAAAGGTCAAGAATAAACTTTAAGGCTCAACTGTACTGAATATCATATAATATGTCATGTTTCCAGTGTGTATGGTATGGTGGGACTCACTCACTTTTCTTAACTTTGTTTTCCAATGGTCATTTCTTTGAAAAAATCAGCCTATTTGCAAATGCAAATGAACATCCCTGTACTCCCTCATGGCAGGCTCCATCAGCTCTGCTGGACTTGATTGGCCAGTCAGACATCAGGTAGTGTTTTCTCATAAAGTTGACTCTGTGTCAGCTATTTGCCGCAGGATCCCTACATTTTTTCTTGGAACCTCCTCCATCTATTACCATCAAATGAATGGAGAACTTGTAATTTTACCACAACACCTGACATCTCAATTAGTCTCACGAGTTGATGCAAATACTCCTCCACTTCAGTTTGCAGCCTGTATTCACTGAGAGATTGTAATCTACACTGTATGTTCACAGCTAAACATACATTTTATAAAACTAAAAATAGTATCTAATTTTAATTTATCAAACGCATGTTGATTTAATTTGATTTAACATTACTTAATCTAAAAGTTTTGAGTCCCTTCTTTCTAGACTGCAGCTTTGCCTCCAAGAG
The DNA here is from genome assembly GCA_029783645.1 of Ctenochaetus hawaiiensis. Classification (NCBI taxonomy): domain Eukaryota; kingdom Metazoa; phylum Chordata; class Actinopteri; order Acanthuriformes; family Acanthuridae; genus Ctenochaetus; species Ctenochaetus hawaiiensis. The sequence goes on from JAPZDY010000023.1 coordinate 5,764,688, forward strand.
ATGCTGTAAAATAAAGCATCACCAAGGGGGGTTGCGGTTTCCAGAGTAATACGTCAACGGCAGAATGACCTGTTCACTTTGTCCTAAGTCTTGTCGTAATTAGTTAGACACCTCTCTCTTTTGCTAATGGACTCCAGCCTATTTGGTGACAAGCCTGGTTTTTCTGTCTTCTCCACACAAAAGAATAAAGCAGAATGTAGACAGTAAGAAGCCAGCATACAGCTTAAGTCTTTCAGGCTCCGGCGCTCGTGTTTGTGTTGGTATGAGAGAAGGTCCCCCCATGAACATTGAGCCCCCGCTGTGCTCCAGGCTGTGTTGGTGTGTGAGCTTTGTGTGTCTGCAAGATAAAGGGAGAAAGACAAGGCTGTCTTGTCTGCTTCAGCAGCTTAAACAGTGACTGGCGCTCTGCATGGGCCAACTCTTCCTGGAAGTTTGAATCTACCTCTTGTGTTCTCCTCACTGCTCTGACAAACCCAACTAACTCTAACCATGGCATTTTTCCTTAGTCCAACTCCTCCATCCTTCTCCTGCACCTTCTGATTCCCACTGTCGACCTGTAACATACATTTTATAACTTTCATACTTCAATCCACTGATGGTAGAACATTTTCTTATGGGATCTTGGTCAGTTTTCATGGTTAAAAACCTTCAAGATTTATGTGACCATCCATCTACCATTTACACAAAGATGCTATGAATTTCAATGAAGTAGATTTCTGAAAATTAAAATTCAATGAGGGTTTTAATATACTGGGTTTTTCATTTTTTGAGATATAATAACTTAGGTTTTGTGTTGTAGAGCAACAAAGTACAACACATGCAAAACAGGAGTTATTGTCATGGTGATAATGTTCATACGTGATTTTTATCTTATCAAACCTTTGATGCTGTTTATGGCATTGTGGTGACTTCTCTGTACAATACAGTAACAGCTCATTTCTTAAGGGACTGACAGTGTCGCTCTCACTCTAACTTCCATGCTTTCAAACATTGTGTCCAGGAAAAACTCCCTTTCTCAAGTTTCATTCAGTTCTTTTTCTGTTTTTTTTTACAGCTCTGATGAGTCTTGCTGATGTTTTGATGTTGTGGGCTGCTCTCATACTTTAAATGTTGAGCTGTTAAGTCTCTGACTGCTCTGTGTTTTCAGGGGGCGGAGGCCATGGTGTTGGAGAGTGTAATGTTTGCCATTCTGGCGGAGAGGGAGCTGGGGCCTAAACTCTATGGTATTTTCCCTCAGGGCCGTCTGGAGCAGTACGTCCCTGTAAGTCACCCTGCTGCTGTCCCTGTAAACATGTTTGTATATGTTTACTTTGTATGTATTGTATGATCATTTCAAACAGGTGTGGTCAAATAATACAAATAAATTTAAAAAAGTAAATTATTGGAAGATGTTTAAAAAAATACTGTTAAGTGTTAAAACCCATTCCCTTCAGTGCTAATATTAAGAACAATTACTGATAATGGGTCTTTTTAATGAGTCTCTTTATGATCCAAATATGAGATGATGGGCCTTAAATAGTAACCACATGTTTGATTATCTTCACTATTCAAAAGAGGATTATTTGCAGGTTTGTGGTTTATATATGTAGTGGCAAAAGTTAAAGGTAAGCATTAACAGCTGGGAAATGAATGATGTAACGTGGTGTCAGTGTCTAGTGTACTGTTCAATGATGCATCACAGATTGATGTTCAACAAGAATTAATAAACCATAAAACATCTCCTCCCCTGTAGCTGAACATTTCCGTGACACAGTTCATTTTACATATTATGTTGGCCTGCATTGACTTATGTAACAGTTATGAAATGAATTTATTATCATATTACAACACAAGGTTGTACAACAAAATTTGCTTTGTAGTCTTTTCATGCTATTGCTCAACCAGAAAAACGTGTAAATGGATTAACAAATAATAAGGTCTTTACTAAAAATGGATCTGCCCATTGGAAGAGCTAGAAATGGGATGCATTTTTCTGTATTTAGCCATTTTATGATTTGGGCTAAGTCCCGTTTCAGATCATATTATGCAGTACAATGATCTTCTAAGGTTATTCCACTCTGTTAGTGCGAGTTAAGTTTGTGTACTCCCTGTTTGCAGGGTGCTTCAGCTCTGTTCAGTCCGATCAGCCAATCAGCTGATTGTTGCAGAATGTCATTAAGTTGCAATCCTTCAAAAGTTGACTCTTCATCACATGGCCCCTGCACTGAATTATGCTGTAATAATTTAGTGCAACTTGGAAAACACTCCAAAAATCATGTGGACATTATGAATTAATAATAAAATAACCTCTAATGTGCTGTTGACAGAGCCGTAAACTGGACACTTGTGAGTTAAGCGACCCCAGCATCTCAGCAGAGGTCGCGGAGAAGATGGCCAAGTTTCATGGCATGAGGATGCCCTTCAACAAGGAACCCAAGTGGCTGTTTGGGACCATGGAAAAGTAGGTCATTTAGGTCTTGTCTTGTCTCATCCTGCCCAACCCCATCCTGACCTCTCCTCTCCTGCTCCAGCCTGTCCTGTCTTATCTTTAAGGACTTCCTGAAGCCCATTCTCTGTGTTATCTGGCCACTGCCTATTCACCAAGTAGGTCTACATAAAATGTGGTTTGAAAGAGAGACAGTGAGGAACGACTGAACAGATTTGAAACAGGACTTCAATAAGACATACATAAGGTTTCTAAATCCTAAGCTAGCACATCTGATAGCAGTGATAACTTATCATATTAAGGATAAAGGTACAGGAGGCTTATCAATATGCTCTTGCGCTTGAATTGCATTCGAGTGTATTTGTTGGGTGTTAAATGTTTATGAGGTTTATGTTGCACAATATTTGTCATCATGGTGATAGAGTCCATTGTCCTGCTCTAGTGATCTTTTATTCTTGTGTCTCGTTTCCCAGATTTTGTTTTTAAAGTATTACTCATTTGTTCTTTTTATGATATTGATTTTGTAAATCCAATGTCAGAAAAGGATCATGGTTCAGATATCAGAGATATAAAATAGGTCATTGGTTTACCAGGATATTTAACTTTTGTTTATAGGCATAACTGAAAGAACATGATTTGATTTGGGATGGATTATAATCTTAAACCTTATAATCTGGACCGTGTCTGAAAACTGAAACTTTGGCTGAACCTTTGCAGCCACAGCATAATCAGACCAGGATTTGAAGATGAAGTTGAACCTTAAACTTTAACTATATTATGATATACTTTCACCTCCATTTAAAAAGAAAGAAAGAAAAATTATTCGTCTTTTTAAAACCAAAACACTTAAAACAACAGTTTCAGCACTTTTTCATGAATACTCCTTGTATATTTATAGTAACATCCAATAACAAAGATCAGTTTTCACCGAAGATGTCTTAAATCTAACCAGTTAAAGCTTAACTTATATGGGCGGGACCAGCCTGGAGGTTAGGTGAATAGGAGAGCTCTCAATTGCTTCTGAAAGGCTGTTTACAAATGAGCTGTGACCTAATTGGACTAAACCCACAGCAAGCTTGTCTGAGCTGGAGATAAAGCTTGATTGCAGCAGCAACGTGACTGCTTTCATGCAGTGATGGCTAGAGTTTTTCCTTTTCTTTGTACCTTAAAATCCATGCAAAAAGAACTGACTAGTAGTTTTGATGGCCAATTAGTCAAATAATTGACTTTTATGTACAAACCCACAGTTAGTAGAGCAGTTTGATAAAATTATCAAATTGACTCAGTAATGATAATTAATTCTGTTTTTATTTAAATTAACTGGAGTTTTTCAGCCTCTTTTTAAACTTACTCATATTTTGAGAGTTCAGTTAAAACATTTGTACAGAACATTTTTGCTACATTTAAATGAAAACCTGGCCATTTTGTATTGCTGGAACACTATTTTGTTTGTCCCGTCTGGTACTTGTGCATGTCACACTATTTGTCATAAACCTTGTGAGTGCCGGGAAACCAGAGAATCACTTTCCATAACCTTGTGATTGGTGATTCACACTGAGGCACCTCAGTGCTGCCCTCAGTCACTAAACTGACATTAGTAATAAGTTTTCATCATGGCGAAGGTAGCATGAATTTGTTTTTATACAGATTTAACCTTTAACGTGTTCACACCTTTGTGTTAATCTAAGAAAAAATGACATGATGTTATAATGGCTGTGATTTAGCTAAAGCTACTGCATTTACTTCAGAGTATCTACGTCAGTCACTTAAATAATTACTATTTCTAAAACTAATATTTGTTCATAATAAAAATTTAAATTTTTACAGTTAGTTAACAGTACATCATTGTAATGAATAATTGATATAATGATAATTGATATAAAAAAAAGAGGAACAAATGTGCATCAACACAAACACTTTGTCATCAGGACCAGTAAGGTCATTATATTTGTCAGTGATTTTCAAGCTTTGGCATCATGCTTATCAGGGGGGTCAGTTTGACATGAGAGAACACACACTCTGCTGTGTGTCACTTTGTCTTTACAGATAAGACTTTAATGTTTTTGAGGGAAAGGATGGAGTGACTGAATGTTTGTTCAACACTGTCAACAGGTACTTGAGCCAAGTCATGAGGCTGACCCTAACCAGAGACCCCCACCTGCGTCGCTTTAACCGCCTGCTCAACTACAACCTCCCACAGGAGATGGATATCCTCAAGTATGTTCCTGCACACATAATATACACACACACACACAGACCAGTGCAGCATGCATAACACATGACCAGTGAATGGGAAGTTTTCCAACATGGTGTTATGAAACAGAATGTATAGAATGTGTAGGTCCTATGAAGGAATGTAAAGAACTAGGAAAAACCCCAGGTTAACTAGAAAGCCACATGTTTTGAGTGAACATACACAGAACAATGTTTTGCTTCTTTAACTATAAAGGAACCACTTTTATCAGTGTGTGAAAATGCATACTGCTTTTCTTGAGTCATGAGCTGTAAAAACCTCTTTGACCGATCATCCTGCCTTTTGTTGTTTTGGTGTATGTTCAGGTCTCTGCTGGAGTCCACTTACTCCCCGGTGGTGTTCTGCCACAACGACTGTCAAGAAGGTAAAATACATTTGAAGTCAAAGGTCACTATGCACTATTCTTAATGCTTTTCTCCTCTTGAAAAAAATAACAACTTTTTTGTGTGTTGCTTTCAGGAAACATCCTGCTGCTGAAGGGTCGTCAGAGCTCAGACAAACAGAAGCTAATGCTCATTGACTTTGAGTACAGCAGCTACAATTACAGGTAACTTAGCACCTATTGCAACAGAGATGCCCATGAGCTGATTGTGCTCAAAAGTTTTGTCTGTGTATGCAAAGCATGATGACTGGCATAGCAAGCACGTTTAAGCAACTACAAGGTTGCGGCTATTTTATTCCAAACTCATGACTGCATCTTGCTTGTAACTGGTTTGATAGGTAGCATCCATTTAATTTAAATAACAAAAGAGATGTTAGTTTCTTCCCATGTGTTGTTGCTCCAGTAAACAGTAGCTAAACAGCAAAATCTGATGGTGATTGATGCTAGTGTCCAGGCAGGGGCTTATGATTTGCGGTAAGGTCAGATGGTGGTCATAAAACAACTGTCATGAAAAAATGAAGTAAAATATGGCATTATGAAATAAAAATTGGCATGATATAAAAGTGCTAAGGGGAAAAATGCTATTAAGAAATAAAAGCAGACTTTTGGTAAAGCTCATTTCTGAATTAATTAAGGAGATAAAAATGATGGAATCATGTTTCAAAATAAGTTGAGTAATAATTAAATAGTTTTTTTTGTCGTTATATTTAACACATTTTATTTATGTGATTAATAATCTTTTAATTACATATTTACCTATTTAATTTAAGCAAGTTTTGGCTCCATAATTTGAGTGATTTAAATGGTTTAAACAAAAAGATTTCACTGAGTAGTGTCTGATCCAAAAGCACTCTCCAGATTGACAAGTATTTATTATAGACCTTCCTCATCTGCAGCTGCTGCATCACAATCTCTCATCCTCTTAAAGTTCTCTGCTTCCCAGCTAACCTCAGCTACCAAGTCAAAAGAGACTGAGAGAGCAGGGAAGGAGGCTGACAGTGAGGCAGAGAAAAAGAGAGTAAAGCTGTTTTCACATATGAACCCAGTTCAGTGTCTGCAGGATCAGGACCAGACATTGTGTGGTGTTGCTTTGGCAGTAGTTGGCAGTTTGACACGTTCTCACACATGGAAATAGTTGGGATTTAGGTGTGGAGACATGCCAGAGGCATGACATGTTTGCAGCACACGGACAATGGCAAATGACTGGCAGTGATGTACTCATATAAAAACCACGTGCCTAAATGATCAACAAAAGACTCAAAATTGCAATATTCAGGCAAGCAGAAAAGAGTATGTAGCATATGCCTTTGGGATGCAGTGTGAGAACATCAGCATGCCCCTTCGGTTGTTTTACTTCCTCAAACAATGACCTGCTCATTAACACTTGGGCTCAATTGCGCGCTATGTAGATATAGGACTAGTGAGCTGGCAGATTAAAGACCATGCTAGATGACTTGCATTTGTGTCCACACATCTAACTTGGTTAGTGGATGACCTCAAATTTAAGGTAAGCAGTGTATGTGTGTTTATATTTGAGAGACATAGGACTAATTAAGATGATGGCTCAGAGAGCAAAATCTGAGGGAAATAAATTGAAAATAAGTGCAGTTTGTAGCTCTGTACACCATCACCATTGCACTCTGGCAGTCATCATTAATGGCCACCTCCCTCTGTTAAAACATTCACTGCAGCTGTTGCATAACCCACATTCAGAGGCCCAATGCAGACACACGGGATAAAGGCAGTGGAAAGACCCTGTGCAGGCTTTGCAACGTTGCCAATGGGGACGATAGAGCAGTGGAATTCAACTGTTTTGGTGCAAAAATTACTGATAACAGACAAGAGGAGAACTATGGGATTTTTCCTATTTCCACTACCTTTTATTGACTTCAAATGCATATAGACTGTTGGCCTCAGGGTGGCAAATGGGCTGCAGGTGGGGGCACACCAACCCAATTAACCTAGACCCCACCAATTTCATCTTCAAATTTAAAATGTTATTTTTTTTTGTTTACTTGTTTAGTAGCCTCACCAAAAAATATCTATTAGTTAAGAAGAAATCCACATGAACAACTCTTGTTAAAGCTCATTGTTCTGTTACTGCTGTTATTTGCTTTTTTCGAAAGAATTGTGTTGAACTGGAGCTATACTAAAGGGCATCCGCTAACAACTGAGCAGTGATGCTGCTCAGCCGACATTATACTCTGATTGAAGTCCCCCACCCCCTCACGCACAGTGAAGAGCAGGGCGGGGTGCAACACTCCTGCAATATTGCAAATGCAGAAGGAAATATGAAATAGATTTAGGGCATACAGGAGAAGTACTAAAAGGTGTTGCCAAATGCTTGATTGTTTACATTCCTGATGGGTTCATTCAAGGAAACTGGGGGGAACATGCTGGCCTTGGCCCACAGCTGATCCCAAACAAAGCCCCCTCTCTCTACCACACACACAAACAGAAACAGTCCCACCCCCCATGCAGCACCCTCCAGCGTGGCCCCTTTAAGTCTCATCTTGCAGTATGTTACACAGCTAACACGTGAGCCTCTGTACACAAATCACCCACCGCCCGCACACACCAACAGTTTGAGCACGTGTATTGTCATGCATGTGCAGGAAGAACACGCCCACAAATGGACACACGTACTGGGAATTATTTCTCCCATTGACTCACCATATTTTGATTCAGAAACAGAAGGGGATGGACCTGGATTCCCTGAGAGCTGTGGAAAATTTTGTTTAAGAGGAAATTTTCAGCTCTTGAAAAGACTTGTAACATGCAAGTGCTACTTTAAAGGAGGAGTCCATACACATACAGTTCAATTGTTCTGGTCAAAGTCCCAGCATGGGAAGTTGCCATAAATTATCTAATATTTCCCCATGGCAAAAGACAAAAAAGACTTTTGACTCAGGGCTTGTCAGACATGAACTGTGTGAAGCATGTCTGGCAAACTGTTCTGTTACATTTACGTATTGTTTCACAAAATCCAACGAAATGGGAATCAATTATTATTACTTTTAACTACGGCCTCATGGCAGTAGTCATTTCCTTCACTTACTGGATGTTGGGTTGAAAAGAGTAAACCAGCATCAGGTGTGTTTACACACTGCTAGTGCTGTGTTTACACAAAAGGCTTTTGGACTGTTTTTTGAAAAATAGTAAACCTCCCTGAAACAACAAGCAAAATCTAATATTTGCCTGAACAAACAAAACCCAGGAAGGTGGAGATAATGCAGGGTTTCAAAGAAACAATCAAAACTAACTATGTATGAAAGCCGCAGACACAAACACACTGGTTTATTTTGGTCTGGTTTGCTCAATAGCCAGGGTCAGTAAAACACCAAAGGAAGTGCAAAGTTTAAAAAATAATAATTGATTTGGTCATAGTCTCCTTGCCATCCCGAAGATAATTAATTGTAACTTCCAAACACGTTGAGTGATGCAGTACAAATTATAAACACGACAAGATGTCAAACAAAAATAATTTGGTAAAATGAAGACATTATGGGTCATCTCTGTTTCTGTGTCTCTCTCCATCTGTTCGCCCTGCAGGGGATTTGATATCGCCAATCATTTCTGTGAATGGATGTACGACTACAACTGTGATGAGTTTCCTTTCTTCAAAGTTAATGTTCAAGCCTACCCTTCAAAGCCCCAGCAGGTGTGTATTTGTCAAAGCACTAAAATCTTATCTATGTGACCGCTCAGAGGTGTAAACTTATCACGTCTCTGTTTAGCTCCACTTCATTGAAAGCTATCTGCGTGAGGCTGACCCAGGCTTTAACAACCTGAGTGAAGAGGATCAAATGAAGGTGAAGGAGGAGATGTACGTGGAGGTCAACAGGTGAGCTCGAAGGAAAGGCACGGTGTAAACTCTGCACAACAACCCAATATAAAGTTAAACAAAGTAGTAACTGTGTTTTTGAATTTAGGTTCTCCATGGCATCCCACTTCTTTTGGGGCTTGTGGTCCATCATCCAGGCCCGACTCTCCACCATCAAGTTTGGATACTTGGTGAGTTGAAGTTTTATTAGCTTGTTTGTTTGTGTTTAAGCTGGACTTCTATGTTTGATTGTGAAAAGAAAATATGAACTAAAAGGTGAACATAGGCAGTACTGTCATACAGAGTAATGCCATGTTTACCTTTTCAAATATGTGAGAACAATAATAAACAATAATAAAAATAAATCAAAATGTTATTACAGCTATGTTTAAATCTAAAAAAGGGTAGAGTGTGAAAATAAATATAAATATATATGAGCAATGCAGTACTCTAGGCCAGCATACATAAATGTGAATTGTTCAACTATCCCATTACCAATGTTTATGGTTTTATGATAAAAATACGAAAATACAAATACAATACATAAAGATAAACTCTTCAGTTTATTTACATTATGTAATACATTAACCTGATTATAAGTTGTATTCAGGAAAAAATTCAATTCCATTATTTGTATTCAGCTATGTGTCATGGCCTCATAACATACTTATGTCTGTTTTCTTTATCAATAGCATAAATTTATAAGCCCCTCGGTGTGTGTTCATATAAAATATATATACTTGACTGTGTTGTAGGAGTACGCTTTGGCCAGATTTGATGCCTACTTTCAGCAGAAGAAGATCTGGGCTGTGTAGTGCAGTGAGAAGACTGGATGGATTGACAACACATTCAGCCACACGGCAGGAGGAGGACACACAGCCTGATCCATGCTTTACCTTTACTTCTTGCCTGCAGAGGATCTCTCGGCTACTGTTGGTGTTGTCTTGACCAAAGCCAAAACTTAATCACGTGGCTAGGTACTTTAAGTACACACTCCATTGCAGCTCAAGGGTTACACTGCATAACTTCCTGAGAGCAAGAAAAAAAAACAGAAAAAAGAGAAAACATCTACTTGTACTAACTTTCATCACTGGTCAGAATGGCTCTCTGCTTCTGCCTTATTCGAACCATATCACTAACATGTGGGTCACGTTTCAAGCGGGAAAAGGGTGGGTTTCCGTAACAGCTAGGTAAAATTTTTTAACATTGCATCAATGTTTATGTATTAATCATTCCCTTAAGGAAATGCCGTGTTGGATAAATGTGAACTTCTCTTCGTAAATCCTCGCTAACAGATACATCCAGTGTTTAACTATGTATATTAAATATAGATCTCAATGTGTCAGTAACCTGGCCCTATCGGTAACTAATGGGCCGACTTGTTGGCTGGTGGAATTATGACTTGATGGAAAGGTCAGATTGGTGTCTACACATCAGACTTTACACATCTGATTTTTCAAATTGTTGTATTTGACATTTACTTCGGGTCAGGGTAAATACGATAAAAGTGTATTTCCATTTCAAGTATGTGAATAGTTGAGGTTTGCT
>JAPZDY010000023.1:5775219-5788505 GCA_029783645.1 Ctenochaetus hawaiiensis
ATATATATATATATGTATATCTCAGACTGTCAGCACAGCACCCCCTGCTGAGAATGTGTTCCCGCGGCTATGCCTAGAACTACTGACCTGACAGCCAGAAGTAGAGCATCCTGTTTTCAGTCAGCTGACTTGGGTGGAAAACAGAGTCATTAATGACATAGGACGTGTTGTTGTATTTGGTCAGCCCCTGAAAGATATACAAAGATAAAAGGGTGAACAGAAAGACAACAGAGCTTTTACAATAAGTAAAGAGATTCTCCTCTACATGTGGCCTACACTGCTGTAAGACCCATTGAGCTTAGAAGACAAGTACTATCCAAGTGTAACACAAATAAACTGTAAAAGAAAATGAAATGGCTTTCAAAACCCATCTCCTGTAAACCACTGTGTTTTCAAGGTTAACAATAATAACAATTTTCTATTCAAGTATAACAGCAGTTATTTGATAGTCTTAAACTCTTCACTCACTTTACATCATAATTTGAGTAAGACATGAATGTGACTGTATTTACAGGTGTCATTTACCTTGTGGTATGATTCTATGTAGTTAGCAGTGATGACAGGGGCAGCAGTCACACCAATATCAACACCGATGTCTCCATCAGTGAGGAAATGCTCTGATAACACACATACATACACACACACACACACACACACACAGATAATGTACTCATTAATGTTTAGAGACATACTGGTTGTACATATCAGACATCAGTATAACATAACAATATAGTAGACTGCGGAATGTTGTGATTTTGTCCAGCCATGGAGGGACACTGTCAAGGTCCCCTCAAGGAGGTTTGCAGGGACACGAGGGCAAGGTGGCTCCTCTCACAGAATGGTAAAGGGCTGTTAAAATCTAACATGGCAGAGAGAAATGACTGCATGGAGGTCCAGTATGTCTATTTTTTATGTACACACAGATGCTCACCTGCTGTCTCTTGTATGAAGTCAGCTAGTATATTTGCCACCTTGTTGATCTCCTGACAAATCTGTATCGAGGAACAGATGTAATCAATATTGCACCTACTTTGACAACAAGAGGCCATGAACACACTGATTTCAGTCTGTTTCCATTTGATAAACATTGATTTCCAGGCATAAGAGTGATGGGTGACGGTTAAATTTGAATGTTTCTCCTGCCCTTACCTGTCTTTTTACAACCATTTTGACTGTGAAGGTGATGAAGTCAGTGAAAAGCTTTTTCAGCCAGTTTGGTCTGACAAACAACAGCAAATATACATATTAGCATCACAGTGCCAGGCACTGTTATATAATGTAGATGCTTCTTTTGGTTAATTTGGGTTTGTTTGAAACTTACTCTTTGTCACCTTGCAGATGCAAATTGAGCTTGTGAAAAGTCAGATAACAGTCTGATGTGTCCGCTGCTACCTTCCCTTTTCCACAGTCTGACAGAGGAGACAGACAGACATAAAAGAGAACAAATGAGAGGAAAAGAAAAGAATAAAGTGAAAAGCAGGAAACAGCTAGTTGGTATAAATATTTATAAATCTTATCTTAACTGGTTTCAGTACACTGAACCAGTGGCCGTATTACAGGTGCTAAATAATTAAGACACCCAACCATCTAAAAGTATTGTGAGCATTTTGTATTCAACAATTCAGGTGAAAAAATTTTTAAGCTGTTTGCCGAGGATTAAAAAGCAACTATCTCCCAGTTATGACCATGTCAACAAATCTGAAGTCACCTGCTAGCTTCCAACTAAGTGAGACAGCAGGGGTGACACAAATGAGTGAAACCACATCAATTTTATCACAGTTTTGAATCAAGCTAAACAGGGTGCATAAAAATTTGAACAAGTTTTATGATAGTTTTCATTTGTTCTGAATCCATTTTCTGAAAAGTACCAAACCAAAGCCATTTCATTGGAGCAAGTTTGCTTGGTGATGTGCACTTGTGCTTAACAAGAATTAATTATGTGAAACATTAACTATAAGAATAATATTATTTAAAAAAAAAATCAGACATTAGCACTTTGTTAATGTACAAAACAAGGTACTTACAAAGTTTGGGGTTGATTCCGAGATCAATCTGAGACTCAACTTCAAAGTCAATTGAAGGTGCGATGTTGACACTATATGAAAAAGAAATACGAATGGCAGGTTAACACAAGTTAATTTGCTATTGGTTTCTGGAACTTTTTCTTGATACAAAGGTAGGAAGCTCAATCAGAGAGAAATCCACAGAGTGCTGCTCTCACTGTCTGACATATAACTGTGGAAAATGCAGTGCCTGAACACCACACCAGTGAGCTCTTATCACTTTAAGCACCAACTGTGGAACTTGTCCGATACAACTATGAAAACATAACTAAACAGCCCAAATTGACGAAAAAAACACACACACAGTCAGTAAGACAGCTGAGGATGTCGGTTCAGCAATATCTGACAAAATTTTCCTAATAGCTCAAATCAGTCCACTATTTTTGTTGATGCCAGCAAAAGTTAGGACATGGCAGCCAAAACCCCGAGTTTGTTGATTTGATAAGAGTACATTTTATTGCAAATAAATGTAACTTTTGATTTGTAAGAGGAAGATATGATATTTTTTTTCCTGCATTTTGGATGTAAATAAAGGGGCACAGATACAGAAGAAACACTACCACCCTGACAAACATTTCTACACTTGTAAACGTATCTGCATCATCCATGAGACACAGCAGTCTAAGACTGTAAGATTAATTTATGTAACCATAATGGGAAAGGCTTGGTCAAACAAAAATTCAAAACACTGGCATTTTTGTATCGAGTTTAAGTGAATTAAGTCATTACAGCAAAGTAAATTCACAGAGTTTGTTCAGTGTCTGTAAACTTTAACTACAAATCTGTGCCTTTGACCTATAATAAACTGTTTTGAAAGTGATGACCTTTGAGTGTCCAAAATGGAGGACCTTAAATGGCTTATTTGCTGTGTCCCTACACTTCTATTTAACCTTTTCCACAGTAAGGAATATCAACTGCTCAAAAAGAGAGGAAAGTTTAGTGAACTACAAGCTCTTTTGTACCAGCTCTGTCCTCTTTTAAATAAACAGTATGAACTTCATGTCCCTTTAGTGCCAGAAGTTATCGGTTTGCTGGCTGACAACCAAGTCTTCAATCTAACTCTGCTAACTGAAAAAAGTATGCAGTCCTGAAAACAAAATGCCAGATGGAAGTCATCATGCGTCCCATGTCTTTTTCTTTTCTCTACTATCACTGGGAGAGAACAAGTGAATTATGTTATGTTGGATTTTGGTCACACACACAGACACACAGACTCACAGCCAGCTGCCGTATCCATACTGGATGGTCCCACTGAAGACTGCGGACACATTGGTGATTTCCATGCCAATGCCTTCACCTGGACGCAGTTCAAATTCACTCCGACCAATCGACAGGTTGTGAATCTCCAAACTGGCCAATAGGGAATCATAATGTGATTTTATGGCAATCTGTGTGTCCATCTGTGTATAAATATACATATATATTTGAGCTTGTGTGTGTATGTGTCCTCTTACTTTTCCAGGCCATATGTGAGTTTGCCTGCAAAGAGCAGGGATTTCTCTCCCTTCACACTCGGGTATCTGGCATGCTGGAACGCTGCCTCGATTACTTTGGTGGTTTTCTCGTTCACTGCCAGCAGCACACAAACACACACACACACATAGGGCAAAGACACTTAAACACTGTCAGGTGAGGACACACGCCTAAGCCACTGAGCAGTCACTGGCACTTCAACATATAAATAAGAAGAGAAAGGGAGTAAGAAAGGTCATGAGATTAAACACTAGAAATCATTTTAGAAATCACATGACAATCGAAGCTTTAGTTTATGCTGCAAACAAGAGAAATCCTCAATAGATTGGTAATCTGTTAACTGCGTTTTACTTGGTTTGATGATGACACTGGCTAAAATTCAGATATAAGACCTGAATTTTCTGAATTTCATCTGACATGTTTTACCTCTTTATAAAAATGTAAAGAAAATGTTTTTCATGCAGAAAGGAGACAGCAGGTGAAGAATTGTAGTTTTTGAGAATCACATTGCACCCCTCTGCACTTCAGGCTTTTTAAGTAGTTTTTTCAAACAAAAGGATGAATGGTTAAATAATTATTAAAACAGGGTCAAAGTCCCACTCACACACAACAGCTGCAGGGTAAGTGAGGCGACAAACGGCCCCGGTGAGTCTGTAGGCTGAAGTGGAGTCCCTCAGGCAGGCGTAGGATCCCCCAAACACAGACAGGAACAGCAGCAGGAGCAGCGACGGAGGAAACACATCACAAGGCATTGTGCACTCGGATATTTCAGCTTTCTGAGAGCAAGTTGAGGTTTGAAGACTGTTTCCAGTTCACTGTCTGTAAGTGAATGCTTCCCACTGGAGCAACTGACTCACTACACAGCAACTTGCTGTTCAGACAAATTTGATCCGTTGACTCCTGTGTTCTTGCGAGCTGCTTTCAATCTCATTGCATCTTCCCAGCCTTTAAAAATCTTCGCTTTGGTCTGTTTTAGTGTCAAAATCCAATGAGCATTAAGAGCTATGCTCTCAGAAATAGGGGACTTTCAAAAATTCAGCAAGCCTCATTGGATTTTTTATGTATCTTGTTAAATGAACCTACAGACTCCTGAGCCTCCTCTATCCCTGTTCTCTCCACTGTCTACAAGTAATGTGACTATCTAGCAGAAACCCTGTCTTTTATCCAGTCAGATACCAACAACAACTGTGATTCACTCTTGATGGAAGGACAAACAGTGGCTCAGATTTGTCTTTTTGTTCAAGGTCCCCTTAAAGCAAACTGGTCAAAGTGCAATGTTTTTATGTAGAGAGTGCCACCAAACCACGCTAGATAGGTAGATACACAAACTCTAAAGCAAACTATTCAGATCAAATACTGAGGAAAGACATTTACTGTTAACACAGAGGACTTTTTTTTTTCAATCCTCGCCTGCTCTGTGCTGCAAGGAAGGGGTCCATTCAGGGTTATCTGCAGGGGGGGGCACACATGTTTGCATCAGGGTTCTACACTTAACAGATGCTGCAGAAATGTTATAGGTGGCTTTAGTGAACCACTGACTTTTCATAAAGCAACAACAGCAGATACGATTTTCATTTTCCTTTCCAGTGAAATATCTTACTTTTCACTAGACTGATTGGCACAAAGCATTCACACAGATATTCACGGTTCCCTGAACATCTGAAAGTTGGATCCTTTGGTGTCCTCTTATAAACTGAAGGTTGTTTTAAAAGGAAATGTTTCAATAACTATAGGACAAATTGCCACAAAATTTGGTGCAGTCATCCGCGCTTCCCTGAGGATAAATTTTAATAACTTTGATTTCTTAATTTTATTTTGATGTAGTGTCACAATTAGGTTAAACTAACTCATTTGTCCAATAACTTGGTTTTAGACCAAGCGCCCATAAAACTTTCTGTTTGATGCTCAAAGGCAAGTGTTGGGCTGCTAAACTGAAATGATGACAGTGATAAGCATAACTGTTATCACTGAAAACATCAAAACACAGAGCCGTACTGACATGCAGTCTCATAGACCTGCCATGGATGGCTGTCTTTGTTTTGTCCCAGTCAAATCAAATAAATCTCATCTTACAGGTTTTAAGGTTACATGAAAAACATGCAAGTCAATGGGGGAGATCTGCAGGTATGATCACACACATGCAGAAAAATAAGATGGGTATTGAACCTTCAAATTTGAATAATTAGACATCCAGCTCTACTTTATAAACCGTAGCAAGCCCAAAGTCGGGATTTACTACTTAATCAATTCTCTTTGACAGACGTATCCCATTGCATGGCCCTTTATAGAATATTTTGGACATGCATGCTCTTGCGTAAAAATCCTTGTATTATATTGTTTCTTTTATAGCCTAATTAATCTTTTATTTTCTGAAATTACATGGGCACACACACACACAGGCCCTAATTACACACATTTACAAACGGGACCCATATAGAAATATCTGGCAAAAATGTAAAGATTTTTAAGATTTGATGGAGCTGCCATGTGGTCAGGCATGTTACGCAGGTAAGAGTACTGTGCATTGCTTACTGCTTAAAATCATGTCTGTAGCAAGCTCTGATTGTTTTTTGTAATTGAGACTCAGTGCAACCGAAAAGTGTACTTAAGGTCATGATATGTCCTATAGTGACACGACCTACAGCGACTATACATTTAAACACTGGGTCAACAAACTCTGGTAGCACACTTTGCACCAATATCAATAGAAACACTGTCCTCACAAAGTGTATATGCAGCAAAACAACACAATAAGGAATAGTTAGGACCATTTATTGCATCTGTTATTGCAAGTTTCCCTAAACACACTTCATTCTACAACAGCCTTCATAAAGCATTTCTCACAGAACAGAAAAAGGAAAATCTTAACCTTATTATTTACCAATATAAATGAAGCAAAGTGCTATCTTAAAAGCAGATGCTAATAAAGAATACAAAATAAATTAGATTACACAAGGGAAATTAAATTACTATTACCATATGTACCTTAATGGTATATTTCCCCAGTTGTTGACAATTGACAATCGTTAAGAGAAGATAACAAAACCAACTTATTCTGAAAGTAGGAGCACTGACTGCCAGTACGTTTAGGAAAGGATTATTAGATGTTACAGTTTACTTCAGAAATCCTTCATGGCCTCCCTCCATTCTATTTTTACAACCTTTAAGTCACACATAGGCTGTGTATAGCCTAAGTTCCTCAGAGGTCAGAGGTCTTTTATTTAAACCAAGGCAGGGTTGAAAACTAGTGATGACAAAACATTCAGACGCTGCTGAATAGACTGCCTGTTTTTTTGCTGGTTTGATTTGTTTTATTTGCTTCAGTTTTTATTGACTAGCCTCTTGCTTGTCACTGAATTTGTGGGTCTGATCTATGACAGTAAAGGTTTCTCAATGAGATACCACTGGCTAAATAATAACAATTTCAATAGAGGCTTACTTTTCCTGAAGCAATAGTTGCTTTAATTTAGGGGACTGAGGCAGTAGTTTTCTGGCATCACTGGGAAAAAATTCTTTAAGAACCTTTCTGCGAGAAGGAAAGATGTATGATAAAAAAAACAACTGGGGGCAAATTTTGGGGGGCTAGAAGGTGTGTGTATGCGGGGCACTTGCATTTCACCCAGCTGTTGGAAGACAAGCTGCCGTGGGAGGGAGCAGGCCAACTGAACTAGTTTAGGTTTTAACAGGATTTTACATAGACTTGTCCCGACATTTAAACTTGTGCCCCTCACTAAAAAAAGCATCTTCAAAAAAACAAAGAAACAAAAACAAACTCTGAGCCCTCGAGGCAAATCGTTTTTAAATTTATATAACAAATCATCCCTTGAAGAATAAAGAATCAAAACCTCTATATATTCAAAGACATTTGCATAAAATACATGTTGTAAAGTGCTTTGCATACATACAGTATATTTACATATGTTTTCTTTTGTTGTTTTTTAGTATGGCAACATCACTATTTTACAGAAAATGTACCTAACATGTTGGCAGACAGAGACAGTCTACTTCATATTTGGTCACAATCATTGTCACCTGATAGTCAATAAAAGAAAAAAAAACACTCAAAGCACAACTGGTAAAGAAAAATCAGATGAGAGGTAAATGTTATGGTCAGTTTTGTGAATTTTTTTGTTTGTGTATTAAAGTTCCAGTCACAGTCGGTTTTTGCTGGTACTGAGGCTGTTAAAATGTTCACTACACTGAATACAGAATACAGAATACAGAGGCAAATAAAGGCCAAAATAACTCAAATGACACCTTGTATTTTGTCTTCCTAATCCTTTTGGCGGTTCTATGCTTCCATAGACAGAAGTGAAGTGTATCACACAAGAGAAAAACAAGATGTTGAACATATTTAATCAAACCTAAGCTTCATGTATGGAGGGTTTGCCCCCTTTCAATCCAACTGAACACAGCTCATGTATTGAGTGTAAGAACATTAATCTTGATCATTTTTTTCATTTCAAATATCTCAGATGAGCAGATTTAGGATCATAGGGAATCAGAAAGCCTGTTTTCTCTTCACACAGGAGGAATATTTTAGGCTCTAAAGCCCAACAGTGTCAGTGATGTAGCTTATTTTTACCCTCAGCTGCCACCTAGTGCTGTTTCATGGGTAAGGAAGTCATCCAGATGGCTTTACTTGTGTCATACAGCTAAAAACCTCGGACTAAAAACCAACAAACATTACAAAGTATTTTGGTCAGATGGAGAGACAGAACAGATCAAATTGAACATTTTTTTTTCTTTTTGAGAATGTTTTTTGATGTTTCCAGTCATTTGTGTCCTTTATTTCCATGTGACAGTTTTGAAATCCCAAGAATGTGGCACTGCTTTATTTTGCTGCACTGCATCTAGTTGATGACAATCTGTATAATGCTCTTGTGTTTATTTGTCTCCGGATTCTAGCTCCAAACATTCCCCATTCCTTCTACCACCTTTTCAAGCAACATCTCCATAGGTTATTACTCCCCATTGAAAAATAAATAAATCTGCTGTCTCTGAGTGTCCTGGGAAATCAGTTGGCCATGCCCTGAGGAGCCTCAGGTATGAGGGAAGAGAAGAAAGTTTTGAAGAAAACCCAGGCCGTCCACATGACTGAAACCCTGTGAGGAGGCACTAGAACTGCTGTCATTTGTGCTTGTCCATCAGATCCATCAGCTGCAGCAGCAGGCTCTTCCCTTTGTCCGTCAGCAAGCTCCTGAATAGACAGGACACACAAAAAAGATTTAAAGTGATAGTTTTCTCTTCAGCCAAAGCACAGTATCTCTATCCATCATGGAATCACTCATGCCTACAATCAGGTGATAGACCTGACCCCTTCTAGATGTCATGTAGATAGAGTGCATGACAATCACTGAGAAGTAAGGATACTGAACAGAATTTAAAAAGCTTCATTTAACTATATGTGAATCAGGGGGAATCATGTGGCAGATGCTTTCTTACCGGATTTGGATTTGGGTCTGGGTCCCTGTTCTCATTCTGCTGGTTGTGCTGGGCCTCTGGGGGCTGCTGAGGGTTTGGTCCTTGAACCTGCACAGGCCTTCTGAAGGGAAACCATCCAACAGTGTGTCTGCAGAAGACAAAAACAGGCAAGAACAACTCTTAGTGCCAATTGGGATAGGGTACTATCTTTTAGGTTAGAATTAGGTTTAGGTTAGGTTTCACATGGGAAATGCATTATGTCAATAAGTGTCTTCGCAAGGATAGAAGTAAAAATGTGTATATGTATGCGTCTTAAAAATCTTCAGTTTATTCTAGCTTTGAAAATTGCCATGGTGATTATTTTGTATGGCATCCCATAGTAACTGTAACTGGGTCTGGTTCTTTGTTAAGCTAGAGCTCAGTTTCCAATATGGAAATGTATCAATGGTGGCAGCAGCACACAGTCGCCCTTTTCCATTTCAACACTGCTATCACAAGTTTAGGCCATGCCGTTCCTTTACACAGCATGTCCTGGTCACATACAGTGTTTACTGTTAAATAACCCTTTACTGCAACATACAAATATATATACACATTGAAATGCTATGGTGTTGGTAATCAATGAGTTTATATGTTGAGGGAAAAGCAAAGGAAAAACATTTCTGAAAGTGAGTGAAATGCTTGTACTTCTCAGAGGGAAGAAGATTTTCTCACAGGAAATTAACTTATCTCACCTCTCACCTCTGGGACTTACAGAGATGAAAGAGAGCAGTCATGTGTATTTGCATCTGAAGTTCACAGGCTGCCTATTTGATAACACCCAATGGTCAACACGCAGCTGAGTAATGATTAGACATCAGCAACGGTTGTAAAGTTAATGTTTAGAACGTCCATTTCTTTACCCTGCTCTTTTACTTTCTCGCTTCAATTAGTTCTCATTGCCTATTCCTCTTTGATCACCCACAAAGTCCTGACCAATTGGCTTTTTTTGGTTTTGGAGACTCTGGGCTTTTCCACCGCTATAACATCTCTGGATTGTAGTCATAAAGCAAAACTCCTGTCACAGTGACAATACTTGACATTAAGTCTGGGTTATCCCCAACCTGTTGACAGAGATCTTCACATACTAGAAAGTCAGAAAATCACAAATGTACAAACCAGTGGCCACAAAAACATGTTTTCACAACAGGTACTAATGTTGAATTAATGCTGTAACTTGGCATATGCAATATGAAGGGCAAGTTAATTTCTTCTCCACTCTCCCTACTAAAAATTCACTTGTTCTGAACAAGCAGAGAAGCCTTAACGTTGAGTCCTGCTTATGATAAGAGATTGTTGACTTTAGAAGTGAGGAAAGGTCCCTTAACGCTGTCCTCAAACTCTATCTGAGATGAAAGCAGGTGGTGTTGTTCTGCTTTAAGTTACTCTACAGCTGACGGACTTTGCTGTGGCATGAGCCTGTACAAGACTTCCATTGATGTATATTATGTAACATGCTTTGTTGTTTACTTACAATGAAACGACTATACTTAATACTAATTTTTTTTTTTTTATGAACCTGCCGTTTATTAGTGAGCTTTTTGAAAGCCTGAGAAAGATTGAACTTACAGGTACATGAGGAGGAGGGTGCTCATCACCAGGAGAAAACGACTCAGGTTGGAGTTGAAGTAAACAATCATAAGCAGAATGCCAAATCTTGCAGCAGAGTATAACCAGTCCAGCCAGTCGCGCTCCACATCCTCCTCGTCTTCCATTACAGGCCCTCCTTGCGCGTTCATCCGCATGTTCTGGTTGGCCTCACCAGGATCGATGAAAGCACCATCTTGTGCGAGGTTC
Source organism: Ctenochaetus hawaiiensis (assembly GCA_029783645.1). NCBI lineage: Eukaryota > Metazoa > Chordata > Actinopteri > Acanthuriformes > Acanthuridae > Ctenochaetus > Ctenochaetus hawaiiensis. The sequence continues at coordinate 5,786,016 of JAPZDY010000023.1, forward strand.
TGATTGGCTGGAAGGTTGTTAATGGGGTTCTGATTGGCTAAGGGGGCTGGGACAGGTACTTGGTGGGCAGGAACAGGTGGGTACTGGCCGGTTGGTGTTGCTGGTGCAGACGGAACAGTACCTGCTGCTGCCAACGCTGCATGGCTGTCGGTGGAAAATTGAGACAACCATTGAGGGCATTGAAAACTTGATGGACAAAGTTCTTAATAGTCATGTCAGACTAGAAAAAAGAAAAGAAAAGAAACTGAGAGCCTAAATGAAGAACTCAAACTAACATAAAGAAGCATGAATTTAAAGTGTAACAAAACTCACTACTGCATGTAATACTGCCGAGCATAAACATGCTGGAGCCACAGGAGCTGCTGAGGACTGTACAGAGAGTAGGTGGGAAAGGCTGGTTGGGTTATCTGTGGTGCTCCAGGCCTGCAGGAAAAAATGAAAGATGGTGCATATCTATTATACAACGTTAATTCAGTGAATGAGGTCATAGAGAAAGTTTACATAGAAACAGCAAGGAAATCATCATTTTTAAATTATGCTTCACTTACTTTACTTCACTTTGCTTTACTTTTTTTTAGTTCAGACATTTTCTTTGGTGCACATTGAGGTTTTGTCTAACATGGTTCGATAAGCCCTCTCTCACTTCCTGTAAGTGCTTGGTAATGTGGCCACATGCAGAGCAAGGCTTTGAAATGCATTCACTCTCGACTAGCAATGACAATTCATAGTAATACATAAAAAAATTTTTCTTTACTTTTACTTTAGTAAAAGGCATTTGAGGAAATCAGGCCTCTTGACAGTGCAACATTTCTGACTTGTCCCAGCCCTTTGAACATTGATCTCTCACTTAGTTTTTAGATTGGTTGAGTGTTATTTAACAGGAATTCCCCTGAGAGGAAATGGATGACAGTTTGTTTATGACTTCTGCACTGCAGATGAATTAATTTACTATGCTAAAATCTGATTTCTGGTCTTGCCAGTGAAACTTAATTCAGTTCAGCAGATACATAATATCTTTTGTTAAGGCTTACACAGGAGCAGCGGGCCATGTAGGAGTTCCTGGTGGAGACACTTGGGTATTTGTATGAGCTGTTGAAGCAGCTGAAGTTGAGGAAGTCTGTCTTCTTTGCCTCAGCTCTGGTGTGCTGGGAGTCTGGACTGAAAAGGAGGAGCTGCTTTGTTGGGGCTGTTCTGTTTCTTTGGTCTGCAAAGGCAAGATTAAGATTTCTTAAAATTTGAGAAATATCTGTCAGTCAGCAGTGTAAACCCACTGTGATGTGGTTAGTCTGCAGAGAGGAGGTCCATCATCAGTACTGTAAGTATGAGTGAAGCAGACACTTGACAGTGTTGTGAAGCTAAAGCAGGTTTTCTTTTGCTCTGGTTTTGATCTCAAACCTTTCACATCCGTCTCTGAACTAAAGTCTGCTGCCTTTGAGTTTGATATGTCCCAGGAGGCTCTCTGAACACAAAGATGATGTAAGTTGTTTAATTTATGAGAGCAACTAATCACCAAAGCATTTCTAAACAGTCAGAAAGCAATCATTTAAGTTACAAAAAAGTACACAAGTGCTTTACAGTTATTTAATTAGCTTTAACGCAAGTTTAGATACTTCACATGGCTAAAGGATGTAAAAACTAATAGCCCGAGGAGGATGAACATGTGAAACAAGCACAGTATGCAAATACTGCGCTGCAACCAGCTGTTTTGCTTACATGGCACACAATCCAAAAATAAAGCCAACAAGAGTTTCAGTAAACACTCAGGTTTCACTTATCCAGTATGACTGAGGCTACACAAGAAGAAAAAAGGACACTAATTTTGAAATGATAATGACAAGGTTTTGACATTAAATCTGGTTTTGGTCACTTGAAAATCAAAAACAGTATTAGAATTTGCTCCAGAAAAGTACCACCTCAAATTACTTAAGTTGTATTATCTTTGAAGTCAAAGCTTTTTTTACTTTGATATTGAATGAGAAGGAAAAGAGCAGTGTGACTTCATGGTAAAAAGTACATCTGTTATTTTAACACACCCTCAGATCTGCTTTACCAACTTTATCTCATCTGTAATACAAATCCGGCTCAAAAAAACAAAATGTCCAACTTGAGAACTTTATAAAAAAAATTGCCCTTGCTCTAAGGAAGGTTGAATATAAGTAGACAGCATCCTCTCTTACCTCTGGTCTGTCTTCTGGTCGTCCTTGGGGTTGATTCCTAAAAGCACACACTAAGTGCAGCGTTGGAATGGAGTCAGTCTGAAAAAATATAGATAAACGTCTGATTATAAAAACTGCATGATTAACACAGTGACACATTAAAGCCTAAGAAGAACAGCAAGCTAGCTTAAACTAGTATAACTCGGCCACTTGTTTATTTTATGGTATTTTAATATTTATTATGCATTATTATATAGATTATATTATATTATATTATATTATATTATATTATATTATATTATATTATATTATATTATATTATATTATATTATTA
>JAPZDY010000023.1:5790353-5810455 GCA_029783645.1 Ctenochaetus hawaiiensis
TTATATTATATTATATTATATTATATTATATTATATTATATTATATTATATTATATTATATTATATTATATTATTATTTACAACAGAGCAGGGGGATCAGACAGGGAGGGATGTTGTGCATTTAAGTCTTCAGAAGATTCTTCTCCTTCTCTCCTGTCTGTATCAATATTATTACCACATAGCTCCATAAAACTCTCTTCATATTCTTTCCAATCCACAGAATAAAAGAGCACATAACAGGTTCAGATCTACAGTTTGGTGCTGAATACTCTGAGTCTGGTCATAGAGTTTGATTTTAAGCTTTTTAATGCTGATTGGATTTAACACTATGTGCTTCTGCCCTCTAAATAGAACCAAACATAACAGGTGGTGTGGTTGAGGTTTTCTTTTAGTGATGGAATTATCTTACAGCTGGTACTATCTCATCTCCAGCAATATGAGCCTCTGGAGAAATTCAACCACAAAACACCATAAACCAGAGATATTGTACTGCTTTTAGATAGCACAATGACCCTTTTCACAGGCCACAGAAATCTTTGTGGTTATTGATTTAAAGACAAAGGTTGGTAAGAAGAAAAAGCTGGCTAGATCCATCCTCTTTAGCCAGTTTTTTGCCAGTATCAACTCTAGCATAAAGGTATGTAATCGACATGTGATGTTCACTGATTTCTGCTTTTGTTAAAAATATGTTAAAGGACTGGAAAATACGCTCTTAACATTAAACTTATGCTGTCTTTGCTGTTAAAAGATTGCAAAGAGTTTTGAAATTGGTGCCACACAACCAGAGAAAACGGAGAATGCCTCTTTTTCCAAGAGACAAGTGACTCTCTCTGGATTTGACTTCTTTACACTTTGCTTGTGGAGGAGGAGGAACAAAAAATTGTGAATACAATTTGTCGTTCGAAGAACAGCCTTACAGCCAGTAAAAGGCTCTGTACAGTCCAAAGAATGAGGAGCTCGGTGTGCACCATGGAGCTACATTTACTCATGTTCATTTGCTCATAATACCCACATTGTAATTATACAAATCTGGTTGAAAAAGGTTACCTTCAAACTTTAAGGGCAAAAGATTCTGTGGAAAACAAGTGTGCATGAATTCCAGTGCACACCTTGCACGGTAATGCACACTTAAACAGACACACACTGTCTTTTACGTACCTGTCTGAAGAGATCTTTAATGTGCAAGTGGTCAGGTAGCAGTTTCCCAGCATATATCAGTCTTTGGTCACTTACAGCCTGCGGAAAACAAACAAGCTTAGAAACATTAGTAAACTTATTTATGAGCTTATCTATAAATTGGTCTACATTTTTAAGGTTTAATCATCACATGTTCTATTCACATGTGACTTGTTTTAAATGATGTTTTAAATGTATAAATAAATGTATATAAAATGTATAAATAAATGTTTTAAATAAATGTGTATTTTAATTTCCCTTGTAAAACATTGTGGATTCTCTGATTTTTATATGCTCCAATCAAAGACCTGGCACACGATTTTTATCTTAAAGTATTCAATTTTAACCTGCACTGTACATGAGCAGGTGGAAATGCTGATGATGCAACCTTGTCTTAAGCACATGGCCAATTTCACAAGTAGTTGCAGACTTGACCAGAAATGATTAACTTTATTTAGGGACTTTTCTCTTACGCTTGAATAAATATACCTCACAGTCTACTGCCTGGTCCCGTCTCATCTGTACACTTTGCATAAGCATCTCTTTCATCTCACTGAAGCATAGATCCTCTTCTGCTCATCTGTTTTCTCAGCAGCAGCCAGGATGAACACTGTGCCCTTTAAAGCTACATTGCTCAGTAAGGTCAAAACTTGACAGTCAAATATAATTAAGTGTTTAGCTATTTGGCTGACTCTAGAGAGGACTGAATACAGCTCCTTTTGCAACCAACCTTTTGTAAACTCATCATCAAATAGCTGCACTGTGCTTCACAATCCAAACCTCATGCTGAGATTAATTTACAAAAACTTTACCAAAAGACGGTACAGCAGGCTGAAGTAGAACACACATGCTTCACACACAGCTTGAAATCAACACTTCATAACATGTTGAATCTGTTATAATATTCCTTAGGACACGAACGACAGATATGCTTTTAAAAAAATAGAACTTACAGTAGCTGTAGACGGCCCTACACTGGGATTTAAACGTAATCGCACCGTTGATCAAACTTTATACTTTATTTTAGTCTGTTTTCAAGGAAAGAAATAATAAAATAACTCCCTATTGTGGATTAAAAAGCCCTACAAAAGTCCTCAACTTAGACGATCATAGTTACACAGGTTTGGTGTGAGCATACACATGCAAAAAGCATGACAATAACAGGAAAATGGCTGACAGCTGTTAACTGGCAGCAGCTTCCTTGACTCAGTCAGCTGGCTAATGTCATGACATTCCAGAACACAGCCTGGAGCCGCCGCTTGTCACACGAGCCAAGTAATTCAGCTAACAGCAGTTAGCTAGCTAAGTTATCCGCCTCACAAAAACTCACCGGTCTGGTTGGGTAAACAGCAGACAAATGCCTTTTTAGGTCCTTCACAGTCCAGTCTAAATACACGCCCTCGACGGTCCGGTGTTCGTGAGCTTGGTTGGGCGTTTTTATGAACAGAGAAATCGTCCTTCGCCCCGGATCTCGCACATCCATTTTTTACTCTTTCACTTTAATGTCTCGCCCTGTTAAAACGTTACAGCTCTTGTTAGAGTAGTCCCTTTACAAAATACGTCAGCAGACAAAATAAAAGCGACGTGAACTAACTTGTCTCAGGAGAAACTTCTGCTACACGGTCAATTTCGGAAGTGTACTGTATATCTGCTAGCTTCGTTGTTTCCAAACACACTGTGGCTTCCCCTGATTGGCTAACGTCCACTCGTCCCAGACGTGGAGGCTTGGGGAATCTTTACCCTGTGAGCATGCGCAAATGACTGAGTCTGGTTCCAAAGATTGTTTATTCATAAAAAATACAGATGCTAACTATGGTACCTTTTTGCTGGTCTACAAAAAACAAACGACGGGCATCTTACTAGACAGTTAGAAAATAACTAAGAGAGACTTATCTCATACAGTTCCTTTTACTTCAGGTTAAGCAGCAAACTTACTAAACAGAGCCACTAAAACAAGGAAATCAGTTGCCTCTAACTTTCCTTCAGAGTTTGTCGTTTTCCATTCCCGAGAATGTATACAGAGTGAGTGCTCTTTACTTTACCCTCACAAGGACACTCCCTTTATTGGCAGCATATCTTTGCTGAAGCACGTTACATCAGTCTTGTTACATCAGCTGTAAATTGACTGTTTTAAAAGAGGCAATCCAGCAGCTGCTGAACCTAGAGACAGTTGATATTTTAGTGTTACTGAAAACACTATGTGAGACATCTCTCAATGTGAAAATAATTTGGCAAATACAATTAAAGTTTGAAGGGTGTCTGAGACAAGTGTTGTCAAAAATGCTGATCATAGATAAAAGGCTTGTATACTGTGGTATGATAAACTGATGAGGGCTAAGACTGTGGAGTCTGGTACTAAAAAAATATGGCATTTGTTTTGTAATTATAATGTTCCCTAACAATTGCAAAGAGATTAGGTCCTGCTACAGGAAACTGATTCAGGATCTCAAGGACACTTCACTGGGCAAAATACTGTCTCTCGCTATAAAAGCTATCCTGTAGTCCTAAAGTATGCACAAAAATACAATCACTTGCATGTTGACTCTGTCTTTACTGAAAATAGAAAACACAAGCTGATAGCATTAGACTTGTTTACACATAAGAATTTCCTTTTTATAATCGACAGGTTATCTATGTGACACTGTGTGACACACCATTCTGATACAAAGCACACTGTCTTGCATATATTGTCTTACATATTTTTTTCTCATAAGTCATTCATTATAACACATGCTAATATTAATAATGATCATACGGAACTTAAGTAACCAATTGTTATCTTAATTTCTGTCATAGCATTACGGAAAGGAAACAAAACATTTCATGTGTGTCTAACTCTAAAACAAATAATTTTGATAAATAATTGTCTTTATAACGATCAGGGCTTGAATTGTAGATATATTTCCAAAGATGGTTCACTTCTGCAGTACCTCTAAAATGTGTGAATAACTAAGTTGTTGAGCTAAAGAACATTCTGGTAAATACAGGAATCATATATTAGATACAGAGTTAGATAATCATCAATACAATAGTCATTTTTAACATGTAAAAATCAAGATTAAAATGTCAAGATTTGAATTTTAAGTTGTACTTAGTATGTGCACATTTCATTGGCAATAAAAAGTGAGGACATTTTCCTGGTTTCCTCTGACCATGAGGACTGGAGGTCTCAGATCCCGGGACAAGAAGTCCAGCCATGCCAGGTACAGAGTACTAGGGCAGACTCCTCTCCTCCCCACCGGCATGGTGCTGTCATAGCAACGGTTTAAAAAGGAAAACAGTTACAGTTTTAAAGCATCTGCAAGAGATTACTTTAAAAGGCAAAATGATTTTACTCAGTGTTTATGTGCTGTCAGGCTGGAAGGTGACAGACAAACTAAGACCCAAGAGTGGAGTGGTGCAGTTGGCATGCCATGTAATTACATGTAATTTCAACATTCACTCATTTTACTTTGCTGTGTCTACCTTCTCAAAAAATAACACTCCCATGACCTAAAGAGAGGAAATACTGTACTCACATAACAATCAGAGCAGCTTCTCTTGAGTAATCCTGCAGAACTTCATTTAGACGAATCTGACGGAGAGACTGAATTCCACAGAGAATTTACAATTTACAAAAAGTAATGAAAAGCAGAAAAAAAAGTTTTGATTATTTCTTTCTTCTTGTATGTGCTAAATCCTCATATATAAACAACTAGTGTTGCTTCAGTGAGTGTCAGACCTTGGCCTTGTTCCTCTCAAAATCCTGGTCAGTGATCATCCATGGCTCCTCCTGCTGCCTCGGTGGCCCAGAATCAGAGACCTTGGGGTTTATTTCTGGTCTGTAGCGAGCCACCATATCCTCAAACTGATGAACACTGTCACACACAGAGGCACACAGTAATAATTAAGTAAAGCAGATATTGATTTATTCAACCTTTTTTTTTTTTTTTTTACAAGGATGGTTATTTTTTACATTAATTGGTAATCTCATCGTTGAGCCCATTGAAATCACAAAGCCAATGGAGCATTTGTGGACTTTCAGTATAGGTCTCAGATGAAGGAACAATAATATTTTGGCTGTGAAGCACATATAGAATCTGTTTTATTACTAGTGTTTATCACAGCTAAGCAACAAACACACAAAAGAGAAACATTTACCTCGTTTTTCATGTGATTGCTTTAAAATGATAGCAATGACTTCCACAAGTGAGGCAAGGTCTTAGAGGATTGTTTAGCAACATGGGAGGCTTGTATTTTCCGAGTATCATATAGTTTTTGTTAATCCTCAAATCAAAACAGTGTTGATGCATAAAGTTTTAACTATTACCTTTGCTTGATTTACCTACTATGGGTTCCTTTGCCAAATATTAGCCTCTTTTTCCATCATTAAAGGTCCTATTCATCTTCAAACATTTCACATTACATTAGGAGTATGTGTTATACAAACAAAATAACTGAAATAATGAAGGTTAAACAATCTGTGTTAATAAACTGTAGCTGAAATTTTGGGATTTAGCCCAACTCAATCCTGATCACACACGGAAGAGAGATGTCTTTTTGCATTTGCACTTGCTTCATTCTTTTACAAATAACAAGTCTAGGTAGCCATACTTTCTAGGCTGGGGGTTCTGGTAGATGTCAGGAAGCACTTCAACATCATGGAAACCAAGACGGAACTTCTTTATCAGTGCCAAAACCCTGTTAAAAAGAATGTAAATCCATAGTGTCTGAAAAGTTTTCTTTACACAGACTCTCATAAACCACAGCAATGCTCTCTCAATCAGAAACATTCCTATTTCAGCTGTTCTGAAAGCAAAGATTAGTCAACTTAAAGTATGATGTTTGTGAAACCTGCTTTCTGAAACAGGCAGCTGGAGTCATCATGAATGATTTTAGCTGCACCTGTTTTTTAACTCTTGAAATTTATAGTAATATAGTTAAATTTGATGACTGGACCTTATTCATCTCCATCATCTTAAGATTTCTCCAACTCTATATTAGCAAACGTGAAATTAGACACAGATAAAAACACCCCACAGTAATCTTAATGATAAGGAAGTAATCTAAGTACTTACTCCTCCCTCTGCTCTTCCTTTTTGTCTGTTTCACCTCCCACTAACACTCGGACCTTACATCTGGCCCAGCGCTTCCTCCGAGTCAGCAGGTAGGGCAACAGCAGGGTCAGACCTGGTGAGATACAGAAAGAAAAGAGCATGAGTGCCAATATTCAAAATATTAGATTGATAGATAAACAGATAGAGAAATGATCAGACCTCCATCATCAGACAGCCAGTAGACATCGATTGTCTTCTTTCCTTGTTTTTTCTGGAACACAGTGCTTGGCTGAGGCTCTGCTTCAGTGGAGACAGTTGCTGAAAACAATTTTATGTTCACAAGAAAAATATCTACTTTTAATGACATCAATTTGTGATATTTTTTGGTATTTTAGTTGCCATTTACAATTTGGAGTTATTACAGCTTACTTTTTTCCAGATTTGTAGACTTCACATTGAGTTTACTTCAGAGTTTTTAAAAATTACAACAATATGTACAAAAAATAAAGGATTCTCATGATGATGTCATGCCTATACATACAAGTTGTGCTTGTCTGAATGCAGGAGGGGGCAGAGATAGTGTTTATACTCTCTTGTCCTCTATCAAAGGCTGGATTAACTGAAATAAAAGCAGAGGACTTTACTGTATCTTTACAGTGTAGCAGCAGCAGCATTTCAGTTTCATTCTTGGTACAAAGATAATTTACGTTCAGTGCACTTTAAGGTTCTCACCATATGATTGGGATGGATGAGAGACATCAAAACCCTCCCTCATTCTCAGCACGCACACACCATACTGTAGGTCAAATGCATCACTAAAAAACAGGTAAAAAAAATTCGAGTTTGAGCTCTGTGATCAGACTTTACAACAACAGTTTTAAAGTTATAACACGGGATTTTTTTTAGCCTTTCAATACTCACTGCACTATTCCTATGTAGCTGTGTGCAGCCTGAGGTGAGTCACTGCGCCACTCTTTCTTGAAACCCATCAGCAGAACATTTGGCTGAATACGACCCAAACCTGCCACCTAGTGGACAGTTAACAAAATGAGATAAAGAGGAGAGAAATCAGGCTTGTTTCAAAAGTGAGGTCATCTTCCTCAGGCTCTCTTTGGGGTATCGAGCTAAAACCATACCTGACACTGACAATCTCAGATAACTGACCTCATACTGAAGTTTATCAGCTGGCTTTCATTTGTCTTTATCAATCCAATTATGAACTTGTGCACATGAAAAAAAGTTACCAGTTCAATACAATGAGAACATGAGTGGATGATATAAGAGGGAACTGTGATAAGCAGGTAAACACTGGTAGCAACAGCAACATCAACTGATCAAAAACAGTATATGAATCAGACATTAGAAAATTAAATCTTTGCAGCTGTAAAAAAGTTATGAGTCAGTAAAGTGAATCCTATAACATCTAAGCAAAGCACTTGATTAAGAAAAAAATCTTTATACTTAATATAAATGCAAATACTTAAAGTTGTTACACGGTTACAAATTTTAGTGAATATTTTTAAATTGAATTTAAGACAGTAGGCATTTTAACATGTTTGGCAACTGACATAAAAATGTTGGTGAAATAATATCGTGAATTTTTTGTTTATTTGATGCTTTCAGAAATAACCACATAAGATCAAACATTTACAGTCATGCTTTTTGTGCAGTGGTATTTCATAGACTGGAAACATGTTTTTTTTTATCAGTGCATAAAACTAGAGTTGATTTGCAGTGTGTATATATATATATATATATATATATATTTTTTTTTTATCTTTATCTAAAAGGCTGATCATTCTCTCATCTTTGCACACTGTGCTCATGTGTAAATTTATAAAACTTAAGTTCTATTCACAAAGCAAATTATAAAATTCACTACTTTTACCTATCCATTACTTATCCGTTATTACCATTAATAGGAAATACATTTACTGCATTTTTAGTTGAATAGATTACCGTGCAAAGTCTTTTTTACTGGTTTGTAATTATGCCTTGATACTTTTCACATTAAAGGTAAATGCAGCACCTTTCCATTGTAAAATCCTGTCAGTTCTGACTCAATATTTGTGTTTGCTGGTTGGTCATGAAGTGATTCTTTCCTCTTTTTTGACCCACAGCAAAACCTGTCCCTTGTAGATTTGGCCTGGTCACCATAATAACTATGAACTGGATCTATCCTTCTGAGGCTGAGGTTTAATCTCAAACAGGCCTGACTTCAGTTGATAGTGAAGGTTCATTAAAACCTCAAAGGTTAAATAAGGTGTAATTCTGACCTGTAGCAGCATGTTAACTCCTGACTGTAGATCTGTAGCCACCACACCTCTGTAGAATGACTTCACCTTTCGTTTGTTCAACCACGCAACATGACTGTTGCTGCTCGCCTTCTCCACTGCTGATACAGAGGGACCAGCCTGACAGATACAGAGTGGTAGAATGTAGAATTGATAATTATTTCATTTCAAAACTGAAATGCTCTGAAAACTGAAAACTATGTTGAGTCACATATATTGATATGTTTGCTTTTGGGCTTTTACTGAATTGAAAATGTGCATGTGTATGTAAGTGCATGTCGAGTTGTGCTCACAGTGACCACATTGGCACAAATCATGAGACTGAGATGTTTTGTAAAAGAATCGGCGAGATCCACAAGAGCTGGACGACTGCTGGGGGGGCCTGTTAGCACTAAACACTGGGGTCTGAAAGGCGAGCAGAGTCAGAGTAAAATGTTAAGCAGCTTAGTCCAGGTACAGAAACATTACATCTTGGTTGATCTTTAAGAGTATGTATTTGTGTGAAAATGTGTTTATGTAACAAGTTCATTCTTTTAAAGCAGTTCAAAGCATTTTGCTGAAGTCAAACAATTCTTAAAGGACTGAGACCACAAAGGTTTTCAGAGGATCAGAAAATGGATGTTTTTATTTATTTTTCATATTTTTTTATTTTTTATTTTCTTTATGTGAGCTCCAAATAATGGAAATGATAGTTTATTATTTGAGTCATCATACTTTTCTAAAATATCATAATCAATGCCACCTTCCCCACTTCCAATTACAAGAAAGCAATAAAACAACTCTCTAAACTCAGACCACAGGACACACACTCTGGCTGTGTGATCACGTCCTGTCACTGACCTGTAGTTCTTGACATGGTCCTCCACATGGTTAAGGCCTACACACTGATTTAGAGCAATGTTGTAGGAGCTCGCCTGCACTGAGGAGCCCCAGTTTACAGCTATCCACAAAGAAAAACACTGCTGTTAAGATGGAACAGAGGAGGAAAGCTGTGTGGTATGTGTGTGATACTGTGATGTTGTTTTGTTTAACTGTATGTGTGTGAGTTTACCGGGCTTCCTGTAGAGTGTGTATCCCAATAGGAGAAAGACAACACCACAGGCGATGAGGGCGGCCCACCAAGTCAGCAGGAACATGATAACCACACAACACACAGCGCCCAGCAATGACAGCCACTTACTGTAGAACCTGAAGGACGGACGCCATCCTGGAAACACATGCAAACACACAAACGTGCATGTGTATATACTCAAAGGCAAGATTTAATTACAGCGAAGTATGTTGTATCTCAGTTTGCTACCTGGTGAGTTGGTGATTGAGGCATGGAAGCAGCTGAAGTTGATCAGAGAGTAGGAGCAGAGGAAGAAATTGGAGATGATGGGAGCGATGCTGTTCAACTCAGCTGATGGAGAGAAGGGACATAGTGGGAACATTTTATAAAAAAAAAACGCACAATCCTTAGGATTTTCTCCTGCTTTCCTGCTGGTCATCAACAGGGTCAGAGACTCATTTAAGCCTCACCAATAAGAATGAAGCACACAGCGATGATGTATGCCAGTAGGTAGCTTCTGAGTGGTTCGTCATTCTTGCCGTAACCTTTGCCAAAGAAGCCAATGAAGGGGTAGAGTTTGTCCTTGCACAGACACTGCCAAAAATAAAAAAAAAAGGAAGGAGGACAAGAAAAATTACGATTTCTTTGTCAAAAACAGAGAATGAAAGAAAGAAAAGCTGGTGTTTAAGCTCACCCACACACAGAAAGAAAAAGTACCACTAAAATGTGAAAAGAAATAACATAAATGTAACACTGTGGTGTATTTTGAGTGTGTGTGTGTTTGTACCTGGAAAACTTTGGGAGCAGATACCAAACAAGCCAAAGCAGAGGACAGGGTTGCTCCAAATATCCCAGCAGTGATGAGAGGGGCGAAGGCTGACACCATGCTCATCGACTGGAGACAAAATTTGCTTAATAAACTCACCAAGGGAGAAACTGTTGGTGTGTTTAAAAAGGTGACCTGCTGTTAATACAATTAATTAATATTGAGGAAGACAGACTAATTTATGTGGAACGACATTAGTGTTGGCTTGTTGCCGTCACTGAATTAATTGTGTATCTTCCTTTCCTGACAAACAAAAGAAAAAATCAAACAGAAGACTTTGACTTGATGCTGCGGACCGTGTAACTTTATGCAACAGTGGCCCCAGGCGGCAGCAGGAGGTAAATGTTTGGGTTTGTAAAATTCTGAAGGACTTTATTACCCAGAAATCATTTATGGAATCAGCTTGTGGCTTTGCAGCATCAGAGAGTGGTTGCAAGACAAATTTAAAGACCCATTTTTGTGTCTTGTATACAGGGGAACTTTGTGCTGACCTGATAGTAGTTGATGATGCCATAGGTGCAAGTGTTATTGTTGATGCACTCAGTGAAGTCCCACCCATACCGACAAGCTAAACCAACACAGTCCTCACTGGACGTAGATGGTGACAGGGTGTCATTTAACAGGCCAGATGCATCTCGCACCACACAGGATCCTTGGAGGAAACAAAAGTCATGTACATACAAATGTATGTTCACAAACAGGTATGAATATACTCAAGATTATTCAAAAGTAAAGTATATTTTACTTCTTAAATTGAACTTTTTATGTGAGAACTGTACACAAAGTTTGACTATAGCTGGCAGAATTTACATTAGTTACATTGGACCGAAACTTTAGATAATTGATGGACATTTTGTTAATTTAAAACCTGAGTTTGTTAGACTTTTACGCCATATGGACTGGCAACATCTACACTATACTAGGACTAATTTACATATTCCATCCTGAAACGATTCTTAAATTTTTATGCCAGTGGACTGCAGTAAATGCATGTGGCAAGAAGCCATGTATTGAGAGGCAAGATGTACGGAGGTAAATAACATCAAGATTGATTTTAAGACGAACTCACTGAACGGGTATGAGACAGTCTTATTGCTGATTTGAATGTACAGAACATACAGTACCAATGGTAGCAGTAATGATGATATATGAGATGGTTGTCCAAAATATTGCCATCAGTGTTCCTCTGGGGATTGCTACTGTTGGATTCTAGGAAGAAGAGAAGAAAAGAATTGAGGGCTTTTAAAAGTACATTTTAGTGATAAATTGCCACACATTAATCCAGATCAACGCGTGTGAACATGCAGGAACAGTGTGTGAGACAAGCAGGTGGTTTTATGGACCACTGTAAACAATGAATGATCCTCACTGTATCATAATTGGGCAGAAAGAAAAAAAAAAACAAAACCTACCTTCAGATCTCCAGAGATGTTAGCTCCTGCCAGGATTCCCGTAGCAGAGGGGAAGAAAATGGAGAACATGCCAAAGAAGCTGCCCTCTTTGCCCCGCCAATTGGGCACAAAATTGGCAGCAAAAATATCCGCTGTTGAAGGTAAAATGGCCAGTTCGAGGGGTTAGTTTGATTTTTAAAATACATATCATATCATCATCATCATCATCATATCATTCATAAATCCACCACACACAATAGTCTGGCTTGTAATGAAATGAGAAACTTTGAATGCGTTGCATTCAAGAATCTCTAGTATGAGACTCTGAACAGGGACTGAATAGTTACCTTTGTAACTAAAGAAACCCTTGGCTTGTTTCTGTGGTGTAGAAGGGATGATTGTTCCTACAATGTAATTAGCAAATGACACCATGATGACCAGGAAGAACAGAACCTGGGCCTGTGGAAGGCAGAATATACAGTAAACATATGGATGCACACAGATATTTACATTTAAGAACAAGCTACTGTGTATCACTAATAAATTAACTCAGTGCTTCTCAATTGTTTTCTATTAAGCCGCCCCAGGAAGAAGAAAATATTTTGTGCCCCCCACCCTCCGCCATGACTATAAATAGTATCATTTGTCTATAAAATTTGTTACAAGAACACCTCTGCATAACATTGTAAACTTATTAACATTAATGAAAACCAAAAAAAAAGAAAAAAGAAAGAAATATAGATCCACTTACAACAAAGAATAACTTCATTAGCCTTGTTTTTTAGTCCGAACCAGAAAAGATTTAAAGTGCATCAATTTGCCTTAAATTCAACAAAACTTAAAAATTCTTTTCAACAAACTAATTGAGCCATTTGATACTGAAAAATAAACTTAAATAAAATTAAATAAATTGCTTCATGCTCCACAATCAATTAAAAACACAATCGATTAGACGTGTCTTTGGAGCTCATCTATTTTCCATCATTCATCATTTTTCATCTTTAAAAGCAAGAATCATGACTTTTAAAAACAGTGATCACCCAAGACACGGCAGCGTGGAAGCGCCACTGCCACCTACTGTAGCGGACGTGCAATTACACTTTATTCTGGTACGGCAATGAAAAAGTTCCCCGGGGTCACCAAGCCCCCCCACTATTTAAGAAGCACTGAATTAACTTGATTTTATTGCACAGGCTAAGGTGGGCATGCTAGCTACCTATCATGCTTAAAACAAAGATGATAAACAACAAGTGTCTATTTCTGTAATTTAAAAGCCTGGCACATAGTGCATTCCTGCAAGTAACTCACTGAAAAAAAAGCTCTTGATACAAATATGACAAAATGAGAGCATCTTACATACGGGTTATGAGATAAGGTTCAGGCTGTATGTTTTCAAGCCCAACTAACTAAATAAATGTAGCATTTAATATTCTGTGCATAGATATTTTGTTCACCGTGATGGCATTTTACCGTGGTCCCATAGGTCTGTTTATTTGAGCTAACCTTTGACTCCCACGCCATCCCGGCCATTGAGATACCTAGAAGGCATGTGACTGTGATGATGCCAATGATGCGGATGTCATTGGTTCGGTCCACCATGATGGCTCCATTTTCCTGAAGGAGCCAGTTCAAAGAAATGTTGAGTTAAAGTAAACAGAATGAAAATCTGTGTTTATTGCATGGCAGGCTATCACTGTAAAATTTGCTCTACTTTCTAATTTATACAGAGCACCCTACTTACCCGCATGAGGTCTGTAACTGTCTCAGCAAAGCCCACAGTGTGCATGGCCACAGCTGCAGCATTGGCAAATGCAAAGATCAGACCAATGGAACCACCCAGCTCTGGTCCGAGGCTGCGACTGATGAGGAAGTAGGTCCCACCTGAAGACAAGAGGGGGTGAGGGTGGGCCTGAGGAATCAGTGGCGGCAAAATCTAATAATCTGTGATACAGTCCATATGTTTTTGATACTGAGTAGTTTGCTTCATGTGTTACCGAGTCAACAGACCTCCTTTGACCTTTCCATTGGTAGCGATAGCGGAAGTTGAGAGACCAGTAATCCCAGTTATACAAGAGGACAGCAGGATAATCACCCAGGTCAGGCCTGACATGAAGGCACAAAAAGAAAGAGAGCAAAAAGATGTGTATGTACAAAAATGTAGCTATAAAAAATATGCTGCATAGATGAATCATTTGAAAAGTTGAAAGATGGAATGTAAGTTTTGATGAGCATACCAATGCCAGCTTGAGCAGTGATCCACGGCAGCCTCAAGTACAAGATCACACCCCAGATATTTAACATGCAACGGATCTGCAAGAGGACAATTACTGACAGAACTGAGCAATTCTACACAACTTATATCCAAGCCAGCTTCAGCTCTGATGCAGGGAGTATTTTCCTTTTTATTATGAGGTGGTTTGAACAGATGTTGTGATCAGGGTGGTGGTTCGGTGTCAGACTTTCATAGCAGGCAGTGGATTGCATCCTGTCACAGGCCTGCAGGTAAAGTTTGTTTTCATTAATCCTAACCACAATCTTTCCTTAAGCTATTGTTTTAGTTTATAAAGCCAAACTGTAACTAAATTCAGTGTGACTGTGATAATATTTCTCACTCAAACACTAACTGCACCATCGTTACTATGCACTTAAACTAGAGAAAGTGAGAGTTGTAAAAATCATGAATATAAACATCATGAAACATAATCCAGATTTGGCTAAATGGTCCAGTATCTAAATTATCATAATTATAATATCCTGTGTAATTCCTCTTAACTCAAAATTTATAGCTCGGCCCAACTGCTACAAATTACAAATGTCTGCTGGCCTAATTCTACCCACCATGACTCCTTGTACCCATCCAAAGCGAGTAGGTTCAGGCGGCGGCTCCTTCTGCTTCTCCTCGTCTTCCTCTGAGCTGTCTCCTCCTTCCATCTGTCTACCTGCTGTTTCCTCATACAAGGGTGGTCCGGAGACATCCTTGTCAAGTAAAGCCAAGTACATTAATATAGTCTAAAAGCATCAGCCAAAATTTGATACCAAAGGGATTTAAAATGATTGAAGAACACATTACATTCTGTCATTTTACATTAGAACAAATACCCTCTTAAAAAAGAAAAAGAAGTAATGGTGGAGGAATATCTCTGCCAGAGGTAGATACAATGAGGTTTGTTAATTTTTTGAATTTCAAACTTCAAGGGAATCACATTTTATGTGCTACATCCAAAATCATTGTGAAGTGAACTCAAATCAGCCTCAAGCTGCAGAAAGATTGACGTTATCACCATTCGAAGAGAGCAGACTTTGTCACAGCAATAGAAAGTGATACAAATTAATTAGACACGTACAGTTTTACATTTAATATCTTAAATGCCTGTTTTGTGGTGCTTCAAGATATATAAAGGTCATGAGATGGTCTTGATACGAATGTTACTGGTTTGACACAAAGATGAACATGTAAACTTAACAGTCTAATAGAAACAAACAAAAAGTCCAACATAAGCAGGACTAAAACTACAGATACTTCTCAGAAGTTTGGGGTTGAAATAATCTTTATTTTAAATAGAACAAATATTGTCAAATAAAGTAGGGACAGATCATAACCTGACACTTATAGCATCTTAAAATCAGGTTACATTTCAGTCTTGTGAAAACATAGTGGATAACAGAGGCTAAATATAGACTATCAAACATGCATTTCTTTGGTTATTTGTATTAAATAAGAACCCAGCTGGTGGGCTGTATTCTTACCTCCAGGTTTGCATGGAGCTGGAACAAAGAGGGTCTGAAGCGCCTTCGTCGGCCCAGCACCTCTGTGTTGGCGTAGAAGTCATAGTGTGGTGGAGAATCCAGAGTCTCATAACCAGTCAGAGCATCAGATACAACAGATGCCCTGCTGCTCCCATTACCATAACACTGATAGTAACCAGACTCATCATACCCTAAAGATGTTGCCTTCTCATTGGCTACTGACGGAGGAAGTCTGGGTCTGTATGCAGCCAAGTGAACACTCTCATTGGCTGGTGGAAACTCCATTCAGATTGGAAGAATTTTCTATTTTTAATTGGATTGTCACCACAAAGACAGATCATGCAGTTTTTGTGCAAAATGATTATCTTCAACAGCTGATTCACCTGCAGAAGTCAGTCAGTTAAGGTGATGGAGTCATCCTGTAGCTTAAGGTGCATGACTGAGGTTTCATGGGGAGAGCTGGTCTTATATTTGACCTACACCAAGCAGGAAGAGCCTTAGGCCATGGAAGAGGACTGGTTCAGAGAGCAGTCAAACAAAAATCATTACATGAACTATTACACATGATAAGGACCATTTCACATGGCAGGGTCATAAAAACATCCTTCTAGGTTGAGCTTGCATAAGAAACACACTATTAAGTTTAATGAGTATTTTTTAAATGACCTTGGTGGGATTAAAGTTTTCTTTCTCCTGTATCTAAAATAATGCAGAATTAGCATAACTAAGTGTTGGTTTCTGATTTCAGTAGGTCTTCACTTTAAACCATGTCACGCATTCTTTTTTGTTGTTGCATATTTCTGCTGAGTTTGGTTTAATTTACATAAAGGTGCTTTTGTTTCTGGTAGTATAATCATAATTATTAATCATTTATCTCCTTGGGGGAATTTTCAGTTAGAATGTAAGTTGTGAGCGGCATAATTACACGCATTGACCTTAAGATAACCTTGACTGAGACGACACTGAGATATGCTACATTTGTTATCACAGAAATTCATGATTTGAAAATAAGTTTGAAAACAAGCCTTTTTTATCATTTAAAAAAGTCCTCCAGAGTAGCCTTGTTTTCCACAGGCCTAAAAACTTTTATGACAAACTTGATATGTTAAATCATGTTAAATACTTCTACAAGTACTAATAAAAGTATTTAATACTTTTTGGAACTTGTTAAATACCTTCACTGTTTCTCTGTTTTCAAACTCTTTATTTCATGTTTGAACAATAAACATTCCTCACGGTAGTTAAACAGTAAAGTTATACAATGTCCTTGATTCCAGTGAAGGAAAACTTCCACCAAAAGATACAGTTCATTACTTTGAATTTCCTCTTTAGTTTTCAGAAGTTATTAATTGAAAATCCAGGCTGCTTTGTGACCCTTAAACTTGAGACTGAAGAATTGGGTTTTAAGTAGCTTGAAACTTAAAACAAACTCTGGTCACTGTTTTTTTCCTTCAACAGCTGCTAAAACTTTTATCGTTACTTTTTCCTGGGGTTGTTTTGTTCTGTTATATATCATGCAAATGTCTGATCACTGCTTGTCCTTTTTATGTTAAGTCAAGATGTAAAGATGGTTGTCACTTGTTTTAACCTGCTTAATTGTCCGGGACCTTAGTTTACACAGCTGTTTAAAACAATGCTTAACTAACACACATGGACACACACCATTATGCATTTTATCAAAGCAATGAACCATGCGCTCACGCTCTCACACACACACACACACACACACACACACACACAGCCACACAGCCACACAAACACAATCCAAGTTTCACAGTTTCTGCGTAGGCCAAGGTCGCCATCTCTGCAGTTCTTTCCATGAGATACTGTGGGCACTGGAGAATCCCCCCCCCAAAAAAAAATGATGCTGGTCTGCATGTCCTGAATGATTTCTATGTTCCTGACTGATGCAACAAATAAATATTATCGGTGCTATTCCGTTGAAGTCCAACTTGCATGTTAGAGACCCTGGTAAATCACCGTATAGGGAAATCATGTACTAATTAAGACTTTCCCAATTAGGATACTGAAGGGCTTAAAATGTATAAGCAAAGGCCTACAATAGACAACAGTCTTAAGAATATGAGTTTGCTTGGCAGGGACCTGAAACAGATCAAAATAATGGGACATATTAGACCAAGGCTGGAAATTGAATTGTGGTGCAAGGAGAGGCAAAACACTATGTGGCTTGGGCAATGCACAGCCTACAGACAGGCTGTCTGCTCATCCCTGACATTCTGCAGAGGCCCTTACAGAGCACAAACACTAAACTTTTCTAAATCTCAAACACTGTTGTACATAGTTCAGTGTGAGACAGCTATTAATGAATTTTCAGACCAATTTGACAAGTGAGGTTTTGTAAAGAGATTAAAAAAGTTCCATAATAAGCTTACTCCTGTTGACATTTCATATAAAAGTATGTCTCAGGTTTAAATAAGTAGGGTGTGCTGGGTGTATAATAAAAATAATCATCAGCTATGTGTCAAAGAAATCTTCTTTGATACCGTTTTTGGTATTCAGGCTGAGGACTTAGCAGATGTGGAATAACGTTGCACCAGGCAGACTTCAGGTTTCATGTCAGTATCCATCAAAAACAAAAACAACCAGCCAGTGTGTTGCTGGTTTATGTACAGTTAGTACACAGAAGTGACATTGTAGAAGCTAACCCCAACAAACAAGTGATGGCAGCCATCCAGCGGGCATGAAGTTGAAACCTTTGAAGTGATCACATCTCACTCATGAGACTGCCTTCCAACAGCGGGAGCCCCTTTGATCACTGATTCGTTTGAACATGCGGCTTCTCTATTTGCAAGAGGCTCCCAAGTTATGCTGTACACTCTAGCATGATTGCAATCCCACATGTATGACAAAGTAAGTTTGGAAAATGCAATGGTTTATTCATCTTAACCCAAATTCATGTATAGTAGATGGCAACGATCAAAATACAAGTAGAAAAGATTTTACTGAAATGCAGCTAAAGCGTAATACTGTTTATGGCATGATAAATGATGTGTCTGAACTGTAGAAATAATGGTCTATTTAAATGCAGTCTGAGTGGAAAGTCCAACACTTTGGTTAATTCTGTTATTTGGCTTTTTTTCTGAGAGTTACATGAAAATATCACTACACCTTACATTAAGGTAAATGCTTGTCTGTATCTTGGCTGGGTACTATAACTTCCTGGAGTTTTGTACCGATAAAATAAACAATCTGACTCATTAATAAAATGCAGAGATTGATGGGTAGAGTTTTCTTTTAACATGGTCAGTTTAGCTGTTGACATGAATGTATTGATTTTCTCATCCAGGAACTTGCATCAAGGGTAATATGTATTAATAATTTCACAGAATGTTGAGCAATTTCTTTAATCACCCTTTTAGAAGGAGAGCAGCACTTTAAAGGATCAAAGCACAGGAAAAAGCCTGGACACTAATGAAAACAAGTGGGCTGTGAATTACCCTTCATGGTCTGCTTCAGTTCAGACATCACAGTCTATAAGAGGAGGAAGAAAAGAAAATGTTAGTCACGATGTAAAATGTTTCCATATTAAACAGGAACATTAAAAATGGTCTGAAGTGTAAAACCCACCTGTGCTCCCTTTGCCTGTGGCTAGTCTGCTTTATCCAAAGGCATGAAGGGCTGCTGTGCATGCAGAGACCAGTTGATTGCTTTATAAATACAACAGATGGATACTCATGAAAGTCATTTACAACCTCCAACACTTTGGTCCATTTTTTCCCCCTTGAGCAAACGGCAAGCTTGTATCCTCCAATCTGTTCACCACACACACACACACACCTGCTTTGACAGGAAAATTGGTCCCCTGGACCTGGACATTGATAAGCTTGACATTTCTATTTGTATGGATGTACAACCCACACTGGTTTTGGGCACAGGAGTGAGATAAATGAAGCTGAAAGAGGCTATTGAACGGAGTAATACTCTGTTCCATGGTCTTAGTAACCAGATTGGATTGACTGAAGTGGTTTTCCATCAGTCCTCTGGTGATGTTAAGGGTCAGATCATTTTAGACAAACCTCTTGAGTTATCCACTAGAGGACCTTACAATGATCAGAGCATCAGATCAATAACCATGATTGGAGGTTGGGATAGATAGGATACAGTAAGGCCAGTTTTGCTGATAGTTTTGCAGGGATGCTTGCAGCCTAAATTGACTGAGCAGGTATTCTTCTCATTCCTCCCTGTTCTTGTCATTGATGATGAATGCAGTAAGCTGCTCAGCTGGTTGAGGAGAGAAGAGACTCAAGTGGATTTGCTGCTAAGACAGGCCTTCTGACGCTTGGATAGAGGATTTCTCATGATTTGGAGTAATGTTGACAACCCAGCCTGCCTTATGGACTCAGGTAAAGATGGATGATAGTTGGACAATGGAGGATAGGGCAACAGATGATGGAGAGAAAACAAAAAAAAAATACTAACAAGAGTCAAAATTTGAGAGGGTGAATTAGGTTTCCGTCATATTTTATTGAGTCTGTGTACTATAGTAACCATCATAGTATGGTGTTGGGGCTGTAAAATAGTTGTGCTGGCCATCACCTTTGTCAGTTTCATCTTCTACAT
>JAPZDY010000023.1:5810555-5822907 GCA_029783645.1 Ctenochaetus hawaiiensis
GGGAGGCTGGCCAAAATTGCGGAAAAGTCGCGGTGATTGGACAAAATTGCAAGGTCGCGCAGAATTCACGGAGATTGATTGAATTCGCGTGAATTGGTGCGATCGCAACATCGCGAATTCCTGGAGGGACTGATTATTAAGCCATTTAACTAAAAACAGGCTTGCAACCATTGTCTCTCTGATGAAAATGATGAGAGTTAGTTCAGTGTTTGCGCAGTGTGATTCGTGCCAGTGCTGCACTGCCCTTGCAGTTGAGTTTTGTGACACTTAAGGTGGTGTTACAGTCGTGCATGAGAGGTCCAACACCTATCCAGAGCGCCCCCAATTGGATAACTGCTGTAGATGCATTGCTACTGCTTTATGGTTGCATTCAGCTAAAAACCACAGATTAATGATTATTTTACAACAATGCACGTGTACATGCTGGTAGATGCCAGAATATACCTTTAACTCATGTAAACTGATACGCTGATGACCTTTATCATGCTTTCTCTGCCCATTCAATACATAGTTTGTGACATCTGTTCACAGGCACAAACTCTCAAAAACACAAATGTCCTTCATAGAAAAAAGGTTCCTCACCCCTGTGCTGGGTCACCATGTCCAGGATAAATGGTTTCATGGTTTGTATTGATTCTTGTCCACTGTATTGTAAATGCTGACAGCATTTATAGTATTAAAGGCTGAGCTGAAATTAATAAAACAGAAATGTTAATTTCTTTTTATCTTGTGTGGTTGTCATGGTTAATGTAGTTCATTGAACCATCCACAGTGCATGCTTCATTATGTCAAGATAACAAAAAGGTACCCCAAAGTGAGTCACCAATATGAACATAGAACAACGTAAAAGAAAACTTGTTCTCTTTTCCGTTTTCTTTCCTCACACGCAAAGCATCCTGAACGCATCAGCACCGCCAGCATGGCCTGATGAACAGGAGACCTGACCTCTCTTGTCATTATAGCTCACACCAAGGAATCGCCTCAACTGACTACCTTTATCACTGATTGGAGATTGACATAAAATGTGGTGTCTTTTTTCCTTGAAGGAAACTGTCTCAGGTCTCTGATTTTTATTTCAGCAACCATATCATTTACTCCTGAGGATAATGTCAAGAGAGGGGATGTGAGACATTGAGTTATTTGGTTCCCACATAAGCTAAAGACAGAGTAAAAGCCCCCCAGTTTCTAATAACTAATCTAGAACAAAAAAAAAACAAAAACCATAAATTTTTTACTTGCAGCTGAGTTAAGAACAGTAATGTCACAGACTCCCAGCAGTCTTAGCTAAGCGTGTGCGTGGGAGCCGTCGGATACTAAAACACTTGCACTGATCAGAAGCTCAGGATGATAACTCAAAATAATTTCGAGACGCTTGCTGAGTTCAGAATCTCTTGTGCCGGCTTTTCCTGGCCGTCTGGGAGAAATAACACTGCTTTAGCTTTGTGAATAAAACATTAATGCTACTGCATAAGAGGATCTGTTCTTTTCTGCTTATGCCCCTTACCACAATAATCATGTCTAATTATTACATATAGGAATATTGCTAAGAAAGCCTTTTTCATAGAGTTTTTTTTTTTGGTCAGATGATTCTCATTCCAGTTATGATAAAGAAAGTTCTGAGTTCATTACTGGCAACATTGGGATTTGAAAAGCAGGGACATTTTGTGGTGCAGCATTCTGGGCAGTCTGCACTCTTACTCAGTGCCAGCACACCCCTTAGACTTAGAAAAAGGATAAACACAGTGAATCACAAGTAGGCAACCACTTACTTCAAAATATCAGATCAGTTGGGATTAGCTAGTTTCTATCTTTGGTAAGTGACCACTTGTCTTCAATATTGTTGACTTCCTCTTCAACTGAACTCTCTACTTTGTCAGAAACTTGACTGATTATGTTGGTGTCATCTGCATGCATCAAAATGAAGTTTTCTCCTTGTCAAAGGACTGCAGTCATAGATGTACAGTACACATTGACAAAGACCACCACAGGGCAGGAACCAGTCTGAGGAATCTCAATCCTATATAACTCAGATACTGATGATAATTAGGTGATATAACTTGGAAAACTCACTACTCACTAAAAGTTGTTGTTTACACCTGCTACATGCACTTTACTGAGCAGTGCTCCATTTGCACACAGCAGGTTTCTGATCACACCTGGTATATCTGTCATGTTCCTGAAAAAACTGTGAAAGTGTGTTCCGACCAGTGAAAGACCCTGCGGAGAGACTTCTGAAATGTGCATTTATCCTGAGTGGAAAAGAGACAGTTGTTTAAAATACGAGATGCACGTCAAAGTGTCCAATAAACATTTGCTATAGAGTTCATTGACTTAAAGCTTTATTTACACCCCAGATTACCAGCAAGTCTCCCAGCCTGAAAGCCACCAGCCTTTCTGCCTTAGTCCTCCTTAGTTTCAATAATTAAATCAATGAACTTTATTAAGCTCTGCCTCAGTTCAATCAGGAGAGACAAGTGGATTAATAAGTAAAGATATTTGTATACTATAACAGATGGTATGTGATAATGAAGTCGTCCAAAGTATAAATCCTTCCATGGAGTTCAGACATGGGTGGTGGTGATGGTCTTGTTGAGACTGAAAGGCTGATAACATGATAAAACCTATGAATCTGCAGAGATAAAGCGGGGCGTTGGGGAGGAGCAAGCACCATCAGCATGAATGAAGTTAAGGTGGAGAGAGAATCATATAGAAATCGAATTTAAGGATAAACGTGGCAAAAGGAGAAAATGACACATGACCAGATAAATAGCTGCAGGTATAAGCATGCAGAGGAGCAGTCCCTCTGATCGAGCTTTTTCCACAGCTTCATTTGTCTACATTAAGCTTTCCTCCCTACAGATGTTGCACAAACTGTGTGATACACACACTTTAGAGGGAAGTTTGGTGCCAAAGTTTCCACAAAAGTGTGTGAAAATCAAACAATATGTACTACATCCAACTGAAGCGCCCACAACAGTCACTTAAAAAATAGGAAAAAAAGGAAATGTTTCTCAACTTCAGGTCAGGGAAAATATTTTGCCATTGTTGTTACCATGGTTACAGGTGCCTGTAAAGACCTGTCAGGTTGATTTTACACAATGTGGTTAAGTAGAAAGAGGGTAAATCAGCTGCATGAATGTAATTGTGGTCTTAACACTCAAAGCAGGGAAAAAAGAAACTGCTGGAGGATGAACTGTTTGGATATCCATCAGTGCTGATGAGGGCGGACACGGGGGACAGAGACCACCTCTGTTCCACAGCAAACACCGTGTGACCCAGTTATGGGCAGTTTTACATATCAAGCTTTCAATGACAAGATCAGGTATCGAATATTTCTATAGCCAGGATTCTGTTATATGTCTTTCAAAAGGATGAAAAACAAACTTTTACAGAGAAATGCCTCAGGGAAACAACTGTAGAAAGATACACATGATGGAAATGTTGCTTTCAGCACTGCACTCTATTCTTTTTTGTCACTGCTTGTCTCATATTTCTGGATATCATACAGTACAAAAGCAAGCATGTTTCATTGTATATTAGATTTAAATGCAAATCATTGCAGGTGACATTTTCAGTTGACTTTTTACAAACAAATAGCTTTAGTCGTGGAAATGAATCAGTTCCTCTCTAATATAGAATCAGTGTCTGATATCTTTTGAGCAATGCTACAATAACATCTATTACCATGGGATGTGTATCCACTCAGAATATATTTTGGAGCTGTGATTATCAGTTGGCTTCTTGTGACTACAAAACCCCATTACAGAAATAATGCTCAAGCTAAAAGAACAAGTATGACATTTTGGGCAACGCGCTTATTCACTTTGTTGATACTAGAAGTCTGTGGGGGAATAAAGTTCCCGTCCAGCCTCTGCATCAGCGTCCACATCCAAGGGAAAAATAAAAGGGGCAAACTTCAGGTTATGTTGTGCTCAGTGAATCCCAGTGTGTAATGTTCAAACAAATGAGATTATACATGGTACTTGAAGAGCTTAGAGATACTAATAGGCAGATTTTTAGCTTAGCAGCTAACCCTAACCCTAACCCTAATCCTAACCCTGACCCTAACCCTAATCCTAACCCTAACCCTAACCCTGCTTAAAATTCTTTATGCTAAATTAATCCAAAAGCACCTAACTAGCTCTATAATAACACACAGATATGAGAATGATATCTATATATTTTTTTATTTTTAAGAAAAACAAGTCAAAATCTTTACTGGAATTCATACATCTCAACTCTTAAAATGAAGTGGGTTTATTTTGTTTATTACAGGTAAAAGGAAATGAAAGTGGAGGAGCAACTTTCTTAAAGAAAAAGTTCAAATTTTACCAGGTTAAAAAAAAACTTTTATTTTTGCTACTTTTTTAAAATTATACTTATAGCATTATTTAAAAGATTCAAGAAACAGTCCTGAAAATGAGTGTTTTCCATTTGCTTAGCTAATCGCATCAACAATGTCTACGAACTTGTCTGTGATGAGAATGTCCCCTTGTCCTTGTTCACATGTAACTCCCAAGTTAAAAGGTTTAGATTCTTGTCCTTGCATAGTTCTCAGCCTCAGCTTCAAGTTGTCACATTATCAGTGAGGAAATTGCCTCGCACTGCAACAGCTTTAGAAGCAGTAATTATGCCTGCGGTCTACAGCAGCCTTGTTCTTCTAATGAATTAGCTCTTTTCAGGTAAATTGGGTTGTCAAAGTTAATACAGAGCTGGAGATTAGACATCAGCCTGGTAGACAACCGAGGGGAAAGAGAGAGAAATATCACTCAAACCATATGTGTTTTTAAGAGAAGGACAAGTCACAATTAGCTCAGACTTGACAGCAAAGTTTTCAGTCTTGTATCTATTTATGATCAGGCTCAACAAATGTACTGCATATTTATTTTACATGTTATGTCCTGCTCTCTGTCTCTCTTCATGTTTACACTGATTGAAAGCTCACCAAGAATAGCTTTAAGTCTACCTGTACTTTTCAAATTATTATGCTGTATTTGCATATCTAATAAACCAAGCAATTTCCTCAACAGATTAAGTTAAAATTAATGATTAACTGGGCTTGAAAAATGCTTTCTAAAAAAATTGTTTTTTTTTCCACTTTAAATGCTCATTTCAACAGTAATTTATTAATAGCTATGCACATAAATGTACATAAGTGTTAATGCTAGGGCAAGGTGAAGCTGATGTCGAGATCATTAATTGCCATTTGCTTATTGCTTTTTGTTTTCTCCCACTCTGGTAAACAGGCTCCCATCCAGTAGGCTTTTAATAAGCAGCGTAACATCACAGTATCCCACCACCAGAATCTCATGCAACCCATGCTGGTTCTTGGTAAAATAACTCTCGTGCATTGTGCTGCTCAAGTGGGTAACCAGCTTCGAGGAGTATGCTGTGTTTTTTAGGATGGAGGTAAACTAGTTTCGTTGGTGTTGTCAATATGTATACACTTTCAAGTTGTAGAATGATGTTTTTAAGACTGTAACAGAGTGTGCATTTTCATAAAAACTGAATTGAACTAAATTTAATCGCTATTTTGCGGTGGCAACTCTCATGTCAAATTAGAGTAATAAAGTAACACAACTGCTCTTTGTGGTTGAAAAACCATTAAGAGCAAAAGAAGAAGAAGAAGAAGAAGAAGAAGAAGCAGTTGATCATTGCAATCTGTATTTCTGATAAGTGCAGAAAAGTCAGGTTTGATTTGAAAATCACACTATATAAATTCACACAAGTACATGGTGCACAAAAAGTACATCATGGAATTGTACAGTTATTAAATATCTGAGTTAATTTTAGCCAACTAGCAAAAATTTAATTCATTCATTTTTAGCTGATAAATAAAATATGTGAGTGACTATAAAAGGATGCAGAGCAGCCAAAGTTGCCCCTCCATTTTTAAAATTACAATGTCCTAACACCATGCAAATGTAATTTCTTTATTCATAGTGTTGATTAAACTCTATTTTATTTTGGTTCACATGCATAAACTGCCTTACCAAATGTAAACATTTTTAAATTGTGCAACAGAGCTCTGTTCAATTTCTATAACTGAATTTATTCATTGCAAAACTAGTTTTGGCTAAACTTTGATTCAAACTAACATTAGATCACAGTAGTCTATGTTGATGCAACCCTGCTTAAATATTCAAACCCAGTACAGCAGATTCATAAGTTCAGAAGGGCTGTTGAAAATGCTATCTTGCACCCTGTTGGCCTCTACCAGGTAATCCTCTCTGTCTGTGGACGATCTCTGTTAATCTCTCCACTGCTGTATAGTGTGTATCCAAAGCTTTACTTAAGCTTTCCACTGCAGAAGTCCAGAGGGAAAACTTGGTGAAATGAAAATCATATCAGTTCTATTATCACATCCTGCGGCAGGTTTAAATCCCAGCACCGCTCAACTTCTTGCTCACATTAAACTTTACAGCAACAGCTGGAAACATAGGGAACAAGAGTAAAACAGTGCTCTTTAGTATGTGCAGAGTGTTCTGCAATCTCTTAAGTTATCATTCCACTGTGCTGTATCACCAAATCTAATTTCTTCACATACACTGCACTTTCAAAATAAACAGATCCCGTAATTGCATCATAATGTATTTGCAGTTTGCATTTTGTATTATAATTTGAATCTGCAAAGTGTGTTATTAAATAAATGTAGAGCAGTTAAAACAACAATATTTGCAGAGAAAGGGAATACTCGAGTACAAGCACGCAAAATTGTACTTGACCGCAGCACTTGAGTAAATGGACTAAGTTACATCCCACCAGTAAAACCATTCCAACAGGTTGATAGTTTGTTTGGAACTACTGAGAACTACATGAAGCCTGTGACACAAAATGTGTCACAACTTTCATATTAATGTATTTCTTTCATATTAATGTACTCATGTATTTCTGTGTTCAATATGAAAATAAGACAGCACACATTAATCATGTTAAACACCCCAGTGCAAATACTTGAAGGATAGTGAGCAAAAATGCAGTGTGGTACAGCTGTACTGATGATTGATTGCATGCATGGTGATGAAGATGGTGAGTG
This sequence comes from Ctenochaetus hawaiiensis, assembly GCA_029783645.1. Lineage (NCBI taxonomy): Eukaryota > Metazoa > Chordata > Actinopteri > Acanthuriformes > Acanthuridae > Ctenochaetus > Ctenochaetus hawaiiensis. The sequence continues at coordinate 5,817,592 of JAPZDY010000023.1, forward strand.
CTTGAAAATCTGATATAAGCCACCAGCAAAACATTTTTTTTTATTTTTAAATAAAAAAGTCAGGTGACTGAATTATTACTTATTTTCTATTTCAGCTCAATTATCCAGTGTTATGTTTAACTTGGAGATGTCTGCTTCAAATTTCAGCACAGCTGGTGACATTTTGTCAGTTGATTAATGAGGTAAGGTCGAAATTGATAACAAAGCTGTCAGTATTGACTATAACGGTAATGATGACTATAAAAAGAACCTGTGAGTTGTGAAACAACCTACGAATCAACACATGCCTACTCAAACTAATTATCTCTCAGAGCAAAAGTGTTCAGATTTACTGTGCATGATCTATAAATATCTTTAAAATTTAATTATTGAGGAAATGTGCTATGCGCTATATTCTCTCATTGAAATAAGAGTAAAAAGCTTGTCTTTAGCTAAGAGCTAATTTAAGCATGTTAACTTGCTCCACATGCTAACTCTAAAATCATAATAAAGACAGGTGTAATGTTTAACATGTTCTTGATCTTAGTTTATTAAAGTAAAATGCTAACATTTGCTAATTAGCACTAAACACAAAGAAGAGTGGGGGTAGATGGGAAATTTTAATTGGTCATAAAAGAAAAGTTAGGGGGCATTCATTTTCTATACTATCTTTTATTGCACGTCATCCACTTGTAAAAAAATCAATAAGCAAGTTAACAAATGCATGAATTAAAAAAATGAATAAATGTTTCATTTTCATGTCTGGTCATTTACATTTACATGACCCATCCCTGATAGCATAATTCCGACACATTTAACAACAAATGAAACATCAGGCATCAGCTGACTTTTATTTGTGTAGCACCAAACCGCAACAGAAGTTTTCTCAAGGTACTTTTCATATTAAGCAGCTCTGATGCTCTTTAATTTACGAGGAGTAAGCATCTCCCCATGAGCAAGCGCTTGGCAATAGTTGTCTGTAGCGTGAAGAACCTGAGCAGAACCAAGTGTGTTCAGCAAAGCATTTTTTCCTGAGGCCAGCATATTTGAATCCCCAAACCTCTACAGTAGGTTTTCTCTATTGATGATAATATTAGATCAATTTATTCATTGATACTGGAAGGCTTCCCCAGTGGCCACTGACACCTGACATTATTAGGACCCTACTTGGTTTTGGGACCTTGCCATTCGAAGGGGCCTTTTTCTGATGAGAATTAATTTAGCTCGTACTTTATATTTTGCAAGAAAGGTGCATAGAACTGAATTAACTTGTTTTTGATCTTTAAATTGGTATTACCACATATTACTACAAACCAGCTGAAACAAAAACTATAGAGAACAGCCGTGTAACTCTTTTAGGGTCAATCTGGATAAGATTGAGTGAAATCAAACCAGATTTGTGTAGAAAAATTACAAGTAAACAAAACATTTGTCTTTGGGTTTTCCACAGGTCAGTTTCAAATAAATATGCCTATCTAGGGACTGGGGATAAATTGAGCTATCTAGGTAACTGTGTCTATTGTCCCCGCTAAATTAACAAACAAACAAACAAATAAAAAATAAATCTATCTCTCTAAATTTCGGACCTGTTTAAGGTCTTGAATACCTCTTACTACTCTAACTTTCCTCTTAGTGGGTCACTTTTCTGATGCAGCAACTGTGGCATCTGTCCTACAGGAGTGTCTGAAAGAGGGATTGGAATTTCTTCTCTTTCAGTGAGTCAGATTGTTTGGCTCAGCTCAGCAATAAGAGGCAGCGATCTTGGCTTCCAAAAGCTCCTCATTTAGCACCTCAATTGGTTTTTAGAATTCAGCCAAATTTACCATGTTTTGACTTTTGATTGGAATATTTGCATAGGTATCACTTAAATTATTGTAAGCCTTATCATTTTCTTTATTATATGATTATACATTATTGTTTGGAAAAAAACAAACCCTAACAAATGTGAAAACATCAAACACCAACACCAAAAGAGAGTTTAATTGGCAATAGGAGCATATCAATTAAAACGCTGTAATAAATGGCATTAAAAGCTTCATGCAAATTCAGTGTCAAAGAAACTAAAACTAGTTTGTTGTCTTCCGTATGTGTTAGCCAGTGGTCAGTCATGGAGTCTATCCATGCACTGCTAGAGAAGTACCCTGGTCTAAAGTCATGCTGTGCCAGTGTTTAAATTAAAAATCATCTTTTCAAGTAACTTTCTAAGCACAGGGAGTACATATACAGATCAACAACCTGAGCCAATAAAATCTGTTTTATTTCTGTTGAAGTCTAATCTTCAGACTGAAAGGGTTAATTGAATACAAATAACATCAAAAAGGAGTTAAACTTGATGATAATATGTAGTGATTTCCCTGAAATCCCTGCAGACATTGTGAATGCAGTGCTACAGCTAAAACAGAGTGGAGCTCCAGCTCCAGGTGCAGTTATCTTCTTTCATTTATTCTTAAACGCAGGACCTGCCCACCCGGTGCGGCTGCATGCTCTTCTGCTCCTTTTAAACCTAAAATATATTTCTGAAATGTAGCACCTGGAAGTACTCCAGATTTAGATGGATTCGGATGGTGTGCTGCCTCCTCTCATCTTTCTCTCTCTATGCTACACAACTCTGAGTCAGGATCACGCCCAGACCATAAATCCTTATTTAAGTCAAGGACAAACGCCGTAATTAACACAAAGTTTGAGCATATGAGGAGAAAAGCAAGAGGGTCTGTCTGTTTGTGTGTGAGTGTGTGTATGTCACGGCATCAGAGCAAGAACTGTCACATAAATACTCTCTTAAGATGAATAGATTGTCAGAAAAAGTGACTTAAGAAGAATAAACACTCAGCTCAATGCCAGAGGTTAGATACAGCAGCGGCTGGAAATCCTTCACACTGGTTTATGGTTTTTTGTTCTGTGGGATAATTCCTGCAACATGTTGTCATCATTTCTGAAACGCGCCAGCTCATATGTATTTACCAGCCATCGCCCCAAAGCTGTATGAACCAAAGAGTGATATCCTTTTGGAAAATGAAGCAAAAAAAATTGCAATGTCCTTAAATAGAGGTTATCTGCTTTAAAAAATGAAGAGTGTACCTTTTGCCAGGCAGTGAAAGATTCCTGAACATTTCACCTTTAACGTTTTGTTGTTGTTGGTTTTGTTTAAAGTAATTTAAACAGCAAGACATGCTCACAACGACAGAGTAATGATTTTTACCCTGCTTGCTAAATCAGCAGCAAAGCTCATTCCAGGTTCCCTATTTTGAGAGTATTTAGCCTCAGTTTCATGTTGTACTTTTGTGTGAAACAGAATTGGAAGGTAGGACACAAAGTTCGGAGAAATTTTATTGTTACGTTTGCTCATCATGGGTATAGCCAATGCTAGGCATGTTTCTTCAATGGTATATGCATTCAGCAGCAGCTGCCACTTGTAGCAATAGCCTATTTATACATAAATAAGGAAACTGTGCAATCAAGCTCAACATTGCCAGATTTCAAGGCTCTGAAAATCCAAAAAGTGTTCAGTTGTTTTGCCTGATGATCTGCTTGGGTTGAAGCTGTGTGGAGCAACACTGACAGTTTGCAGAGGTCAGCAGCCTCTTTAATTAACAGGTGCCTTAATGAAGAGACAAGGTGCTATTTTGGTTGTTAAAATTGCCTAAGTGAAAAGGAGGAATTGATTATATATTATAATATTATTAAATTGAATAAATTAAAGTTGTTAATTGCACAAGATGCCATCAAATTACTCATTATAAACATCCCTTTTCTAGCTGCAGATGCCATGCAGTTCCCCAGTCTTCTACAGGAGACATATGAATGTTATCACAGGTGGAACTCTGATGATAGCAGGATGTTGGAACGCCTCAGTTTGGGTTAATGCAGCCATCAATAACAAGTAAGAAGTGATTCCACCTGTGCTTTTCTTGCTATTACATTATCACCAGTGTATAATACCGTACGCAAACAAGATGCTGATATGAAAACTATCAGATGCTGAATGTGTTATCAGGAACCTGAGGTGATTCTTGATAACTCTTGTCACTGATGTCAAAAACATTGTTAACAGACACTTTCCAACAGAAGAACAGCATGAGGCTGCTGCTATTTTTTTCTTTATGATATGAATTTTAAAAGCTTATTTCTTACACTCAGCAAGAAACTAAAAGTTAAGCTCGATGTTTCAACAATACTCAAGTATTGTGTATTAAAAAATTGTCTTATTTTCATTTGTTGTAATTTTCAACTCATCCCCAACGCAAATTGTGTACAAAAATGACAAAAAAAACCCCAGAAAACTCGGTAAAGTAGTGGAATTAATGTTGTCAGATTGTTCTAATTCTGGGTGAACAATAGCAGATTTGTTGGAATTAGACACTAAATACTTATAAATCCTGTCATCATCCTATGTACCGATCAAGCCCCAGACCCTTGAACACACAGATAATTCCCTCTACCTAGCACCCTGCTTCAAAACACAGTGTCTTTGCTCTCACCCAAACATGTCCACTCTCACAGCATCTGCAAAATCTGTATGGGCCATGAGGAGCCTTCTGTACAGTGGGAGGGGCTGTTGTCAAAATGTGTATGACAAGTAGTCAATATGTCTGGCTGCGTTGTCATTTTGCCTTGTTTGTCCCCTGCGGACCTATTTTAATCCCCTTGCTGTTCTCCCGGCGTTTACAGTGGAAAGGACACAATGCTGACTCACTGATGATGCAAGTGCTCTCAGTCAGGGAAAATTTAAAGTGTAGAAAAAATGTGTCACAACTATCAGTAAATATGGGAGGAGGTCAGCAGGAGGTGATCTGGATGCTTCACAAAGCAGTGCCGAATAAAAGAGCTGATGGTTTTTTGTATTCTGTTTAGTTAATTGGTGTCACTGAGTCATGTGTAATGAAGCAAACAATTTGGCAAAACTTTCCCTCGGCAGCATTTGTTTCTTTAGTTCTTTTCACAAGCTTCATTTTGGCAGATATATCTCCACATCAAGTAACAATATCTATGTTAGCATTGCAAAGAACATTGTCAATTGATTTTTAAGCACCAAATAAAGCTGACAATTAGATTTAGGAGCAAGAGGCACTTTCCTTTCACAGCATTACCTCTTGTAAAAACATGAACACAAAATCAGCCTTTATTAAGGATATTACATGGTTTTTTTTTTACTTCAATTATTTCATCAGTGTTGATTTGATTTTAAATGTAAGTGTAATGAGAGTCTGTGTTTGTTTCATTAAAAGACATTCACACTGATTTCCAAATAATACTCTGGTATACACAAATTTGGAAGACCGGGATGATGAGTCTTTAGATGAGGTTTTCTAACAACATTTTAATGAAATCTGTGTATGA
>JAPZDY010000023.1:5823007-5837640 GCA_029783645.1 Ctenochaetus hawaiiensis
CTAATGTCATTGGTGTCCTTGCTTGTTCCTTCTTTTTTGACTATGGAGGGATTTTAAAATTTTGAGAATAATAAGACAAATAAACAAAGACTGAAGCAGCTTTGTCTTGTTTTCATAAAAATCTCTCTGGACTGATTAAGATGGGGGAAACAATCCACTGTGTGTTTTATTAAACATGCTGCGCTGGCTCAGGAGGAAGAGAGGGTCTTCTACTTATCAGAAGGTCAGTGGTTCGATCTGCATGTCCAAGTGTTTTTGGGCAAGACACTGAATCCCAAACTGCTACAGATGGTGTGTGTTTGTTTCTGAAGAGCAGGTTGGCACTTTGTATCAATCCTCTGCTATTAGTGTGTGTATGGGCGAATGCTGACATGCAGTAAAGCATTGAGTGGTCAATAGACTAGAAAAGCTCTACATGAATGCAATCCTTTAACCATTTTTGTTGGCGACAGACATGCAGGGTAGGAGGTATCTTCACTGTATCTAATTCAAATGACATACCATTAAAGAGGTCTTAAATCACACTTTTCTTCTGTGTGGGAATGACACTGCACTGTCTTATAAGCCTCAGTTGATTTACTCAATTTTTCCCTCAATATTTTGACAGCTGAATAGAGAACAAGATTAAAATTTCCTAACAAAATATATTGAGAATGCCTTCTTTTTGTTATAAATTTGTTTGCGTATGCAATTCTATTTAAGATAATGAAATGACATTTAATCATCTGCGTTTGAGCAATTTATTTTAGCTGCCAAGTGGGAATAATACGATTTTTTAAGAGAAAATATAATACAGGATTTTAATATCAGAAAAAGGCAGAACACACTAAAATAGAGTATGTGCCAAAATGTATTTTATGTATAAATATACTAAAATAAAATAAGAACTGCTGAGGATGTGGTACAAAGGATCATACACTTAATCAGCACAACAGCATTCTGGGTAAAATTTAGCCTGTATGAGGTTCCTTTGACATTAAAACTGACTGAGAAAAGTTGGCACTAAAAATAAACATTAAAAATAAACTAGATAAGCAAAACTCCTGTTCCAGTTTTGAGTTTCCAATTAGTCCCAAACCTGGACTGTCTACTTCCTCAGTCTTTGTATGCTTGTGTGCTTATTCTTTTTAAAACTCTTTTTTGTTTCATTTACATTCTGCCCTGTGTGTTTTTGATTTAAGGTAATTTTTTACAGTGAAACCCTGACAGCTTGGTTCATGAATCACTGTCATGGTACAAAGTGACTGTCAGCAGGACCTGTAACCTCCACAAACAAAGTCAAACACCCTTTACAATCCACTCTGAACTCTTTCCTAACAGTTATTGTAATGCTATGATAAACGCAAAACTACTCTGGACATTGACGGCGGTCATTTGTAAAAAAATCTAGTCTGAAATAAAAGTCTGTTAAAGCTATTAAACAGACGATTATTGCAGTGAGGAAGGTTTCTGTTGGAAGCTTTTGGTCTAAAGATTTGAGTCATCAGTGCCCAAGTAAATCATTAATCTCAAGAGACAAAGAGTGGTGACTTATTTTAGAAAACGGGTGTTCTCATATCTGTATTTAGGTGCATGTTTAGATATAATATATTACTTACCTTGCAGCAGTAGATGGTAGTTATGTCATGGTGTTGTGGTGTCAATGCAAAGAAGAATTAATATATTTTCATGCTGGGAGACGAGAATGACACAATGCAAATTTGCACCAGTTGAAAATATCTAGCAAACAATTTGGCTCTATGGCAGAGCTTTGCTTTGCTGAGTCGACAGAGCTCCTGAGTGTCAGGGAGCTCTGGAGGAGACAGCTGGGCTGGACTTTGCTGCAGGAGAGATCCTACAATGAGCCAGACCTTCTGGCAGAATAAATATCTGTAGTTCAGAGTTGTTTACTGGTGGGAGAAGTGCTCAGAGTTTTGTTTTCTTCAAACTCTTGGGATTAATAAGTGGATTTAACTTAACCTGTGTCAACCTGTCAACAGTGGCAACGAGCAGAGGTGGAAATCTTCAATGCTGCTGTGTACCAGATGGAGGAGAGCTCTGCTTCATTCTAAACTTTTGGGATTTAAAAGTGGATTGATCTTTACCCTCCCTTCTCAACCTGTCTGCGGCAGTGACTCACAGAGTGCTGATCTCCACTATTCGGTGTTTGCAATTAGTCTCTGTCTATGTTGACTGCTGACTGGAGGGGAAATGTACTTTACTTGATGAACGTATGGAAAAGAGAGCGGGAAAAGAAGAGGGACTGAAGGTAAAAAGAAACAAATGGAGTCTCTGGTGAGTGCAGAGTTCATCCAGAGGCTGCTGAACTGAACACTAACACAATAAGGTGACCAGATTATTGAAATAAAAAAGGGTTAAAACAAAAAAATACCAACGCTGTGAATATAAAAAGCTCAGGACTGTTCCTGTCTGTGTGAATGAATGGGGTGCTGCAAAGTAAGGTGCAGGTGCAAACACTCATTTTTATGAGTTGGTATTTTAAGTTACAACACTTAATCAACATCAGCACCTGACTCACATGTGTATTTATGATCACTGGCCCATGTACATTTGCAATTTCCGGACTTCTAAGGAGAGGCAGCACTTTTGGAGAGTCTGTAATGCTCGTCTGTCGACAGGCCAGGAATGACCCAAACTCAGTGTTCAGGATCATCAACATTAACATGGCTTCTGTCTACAGCTTGACCCAGAGACCAAACAGCTGTCTCTACAGCAGGCAAGCCCTCAGTCTCCAAAGCCTAAGCCAACATTTAACACTAGGGATGGTTATACTGTGTCTATGAATCCTCCAGAGTCCTACTGTTGACCCATTAACAATTGCGACTTGGCTCTCCAATATGACATCTCATCCAATCACAGCACAAACACTTCACAACACAACAGTTGATTCTCCAACCCTCCAGCTTTTCAGATTTGGTTCCCTGTAACATTGTTTTTCTTTTGTTCTCAAAGTGATATTAGGCTAAAGAGTTGGTTTATTGTCGCTGTGAAGGATATTCAGTGCATATCACAGATTCTCAGAATCTTTAATTTTACCTCAAGTATTACAGAAACACCACAAACCAGATAAAATTGTCTGACCAAAACATCCATTCTTACACTTGCTTTATATTTCCTTTTTATTCTTTCCCTCTTGCTCTCCAATCTTGAGTAACAAATTGTAGCTGACATTATTTTTCAAAAGATTTTACAGGGAAATTTCCCTTAGAAACAGGGACATCTGGTCACCCAAATGCACACACACAGTCAGTGCTGGTCGTTTACTAAGATATGTTACTAACACAAAAACATACAAATGGTCAACTAGCAGAGTGACAGCAAGCAAAAAATTGCTTTGCTTTCAGGGTATAAGGTTTCAAATAGTTGTGTTGAGGTATGAGCTCAGAGTTGAGGAAGTCAAGGTGTTGGAAATGCAAAGGAAAAAGAATCTTGAGGAGAAGTCCCTGCGGTGCGTTGCTCCAAAGCATCCTATTTCAAAAATTCTATTTTTGCTCTGAGCTGTCAAAGGGTGCAGAGATGATGTGGTAACCAGTTAATGGAGGGCTGCGAGACTTGTCTTACAGTCTGTCTGTTCGGTTCTAGCCTACAGAAGTCAGTACTAATGGGAGTCTGATTCATCATTGGTGAAAGGTGATAATGGCCACCGCTGTGCAAACAGTCAGACCACTTCCACTGTAGCCAGCACATCAGAGCAGATTTACAGGAGACGATGAATGGGAGGGGATGCAGGCTGAAGCTTTAATAGGGAAAAGCATGAAGGATGACACACACATACTAATGCACACTCTGAAAACTACTATATAATGCCCTTCGCCCCACAGAGCATTACTGCACATACACAGATAAAAGTAGACAGGTATACACTGATGGTACGACAGGCGTGAAAGCCAGTCTTATTCTAATGGGTGAGAGTGGAAGAAAATAACCTTTTACTGCACAATAGTGCAAGATGAGGAAAAGGAAGGATTGGAAGAATGTCAGGTAAATAGCAGGATGAGATAAAAACTGACTGTACTGTTGTTATTAATTGATTTTCTATCAAATCGTGTGATCAGCAGATTGGAATTAATGTTTTCCAGTCGCTGATTGAGATTGTGGAGGGGTGAGGTTATTATCAATAAGAGAATCAGTCACTGCTCAGCTTTCCTATGTACTTTTATGAAAGCTCAAGTCCACTGAAGGTAGGCTACTCTTTTTTGCCACATGTGGAGAGGAGGAGCTAATCACAGACAGCTCTGTTGTATTTGTGAGAGAAACAGAAAGGGGCTACAACAAAGTACTGTTTGTGTCCTCAACAATTAAATATTTTTCTAATGCTGCTTTGATTTCTCTTAGTTTTAATACTTACTATACAATGTTTAAAAGATGGCCACCCCTGTGACCCCTCTAATATCACCAAGATAAATTAGGAATAATGCAAAACAGAATTCCCACCACTTTTTTACTGCTGCTATTTCTCTAATGTGATGTGTGTGCCAGGAAGTCACATAGGCCTGTAGCAGCAGAGTAACATTATTCTGCTCCAACACAAATCAAGAGCTTTCCATTTCATTTAACCCCCCTGAACTTTCAGCTCCACAAATCACTCCATGGCATCTGGCAGACACTTAGAGCTTATAAAGCAAGTTTCTTGCAATCCTCTGGGGTTCAGTTTTAGAATTGGACAAAAGTACAGCTGTCATCATGTATGATAAACGTGCCTCAGCACATCTTGAGTTAAGAAAAAATGTCAGAAGAAGATATGTAAGGGGAAACTTGGTTACACTGATCTCTCAGTGTATGGAGATGAAGACATGCTGTGATGAAGAGACTGATTAATTATTAACAACAAACTCAAACTCTTGTGTTAATGGACTCTTTATTCATGTGCTCTGTGACTGGATGACACTCATTAGCATAGGTCATCATTTCTATTAGTGCTGATCAGAGTACATGTTTCTATATTTGTTCTGTGTTATTGAAGTGTAAAGAGCCTTCCTTCCTGCATCCATCACCAGGCCTGAAGTTGGTCTTTGGCAAAGTGGTCAAATGCTTACGAATGCTGGCAGTTTGTGCCAATCACATATCATCTTAAAATGTACTGTACAAAACACTGGACAGACTTGAAACAAGTGGTCACGTTGGAGGGTTCAGCACAACAGCTGCACAAGTTCTGAGATAGTCAGCTGGTTGGAAGAACTAACAGAAACTCTTAGCAATAGCAATATAGCCATAAACTCTTCCTACGCAAAAGAGTTTATTGCCATATTTTTACCTCACTGATGAACCAAAGACTTGGCAGGCATCTACAGCATTACATTCCTCATCACATTAGAAAAGGGGAAAACATCATAAAGCATACCAAAGAACCAGCAATGCAGGCTGCAATATGAGCGGCACAGTGCAAAACTGCAATGCCATCTCATTAAATATCAGAACATTGAAAAAGATCAGACTTGAACAGCCAGTCAGTCATATCCGACATGCCATGGTTAATCGTGCCATGGTTTATGAAGAACTCTGGTGATATTTGACCACCTACTTAAGCAACCAAACATCAATTCAGTATGTTTTTTCTGTGTAAATTTTTAACCAGTACGTGTTCACATCCATCATGCGGGGTCACTGGTCTGTTCTCCATGAAGTTTTCCTCTGAAAGTACAGAAAGATAACCTAAGTAAAAACTGAAGTAGACGTACTTTATCTGAAACTCTAAGGTATGTTTCTGCAGATCACCTTTACCTTGAGTCTTGATGCAAGCTGCGTCAATCTCACTCTTACACACAGCCTTAATAAAACCCACAGCCAGTGCAAGGACTTTATGAAATATAACTTGACGCCTGGTCTTGCCCTGTGGTCTCTGAGAAGTTCTCCTAGAGACCAGACATGATCACCACTTTCATTTCACTGTTTTCTAGCCTCCTCCTCAGGTAGCAACACTACCTTTTAAAAAGGAAAGAGTTTTTGTTAAGCTTAAAAGTTAAGTACAGCAGGTAATAAAGAAAAGAGTGCAATGGTGCTGCAGGTGATGGAAGATATTTTTCCAGAAGTGCTTTGGGTTGTGGAGGTGGAGGGTTTAGTGTATGTCAAAAGCATCTTCAAAAGCATCTTCAAAATGTAATGAAATTAAATGGCCAAGAGAGAGAAATTCATCATTTCACTTTCTAAGAGTCAACAGCAGGATTCAGGAGCAGCTTTGAAAGAGCTTGATTGGTGTAAAGTCATGTCAAGTTGGGATATCTTGAGCAGATGAATTTATTTTTTTGCAAACATTCATTACGGGAAAGAGACAGCAAAAAAAGAGAAACATTATATTCGATGATAAATGAATGTAGGAAACTGATGAAAGAGAGAGGTCAATTCCTAAAAAAACTTTGAATCTGGTCTGATAACATTTTTTTTAAACTCAGAAAGCAACACAGAAAATATGAAAGGCCAAAACAAGCCTCCTCATTCACATCATTTATTGTGCTTAGTGGAATTCAGAATAACAACAAACAGGATAATAAATAATAACAATTCAAACTCTATAATGAACCAGTAAAAAAACACAGACCACTTCAGCTACCAAATGCATTTTTTTCTTTTATGCTGTTCAGATAACTATGAGATAACCCAGCTTTTTACTCCATACAATGTTACTTTAGTCAAGTCCCATTAATCAAACATTACCTAGTTTTAAAATCGAGAAAATAATGGATGTACAAGTGGCAAACATCAATGCTATGAAAACTCTGCAAGACCCATGATCAGGACTTAATCAACTCTTGTCTAAAAAGAAATGTGTGTTTGATGTTTACCAAACTACCAGCGGAGGTGACTCAAGTGCTTTTTCACTCTGTTTCTGGTCTCTTTAACTCCTGAGGGAAACACCTGCTCTTTAACAGCTAACGCTCCATTATGCTCAGCAGCTAAGTCTCAAGCTGTGCCTGCTTGCTGTTTGGTGCTGAGCAGGTACTGTATAGTGAGTTTTTTTATTTTCTCTAAGATCTCACTGTTAACAGTTAAAAGCAGGTGTGGGTGCCACAACAGGATCCCTCAGCTGCCTGTTGTGGATGAAAACAACGCTATGAAAGCGAGTAGAATGAACCAAAACAGTAAAGTTGTGACCTGGACAACTAATCAATGAGCTGAAGCACACTGTAGAGCTCTCTAAAGGGGAAGCAGCAGATTCAGGTGATAATTCCTTTACAAATAGAATTATCGCTGAGAGGATAATGTCATGTTGATTTCATGTTGTTATTTGACACACAGCTGTTATAAAAAATATTGACTTTCATGGCAACAAATTTCAAACCCTGCAAGCAACCAAGAAGTTTGCAGGGCTCAAAGCCAATTTGATATAGTGACCTAATAATGTAATTTTAAAGTCAAGTGATGCAGTCAAATGAGCTCAAGGAGACTCTTTGTCCATAGGCTTACATTGTAAAAGAATGGGCTTTAAAATGGTGTTACATTTTTTTGAGTGGCACAAACTTGGCAAAATGATTCAGAGTTTGATCCATTTGTTTTGTTACTCTGTAAAGAGCAACAATGATGAGTTTATCATTTTAGGCCCAGTCAGGTAGTGGAGGGATAAACTATAAGTTAGTCAGCTTGGCCAGTCTTCCACTTACAGGCTTTAAGGGCCCCACATTGTGGCAGCAATGCAGAAACCCTGGTGATTTTTACACAGCAGTACAACTTTTTTAGCTTCATGCACCACTGAGCGAAGAATGAGCAGGGCCCAGCCTCCACCTGTATCCAGGTCTCCTTAAGACATCTTTGAAAGTAAGACAGGTAGGCCACAAGAAAGAGCTGTCCACTTTATGTACATGCATACAAGCATTTGCACTATATTTTAATGTTAATGAACAGATATTTTTTGATAAATCAAAAACCCACAAAGTCTTTGATATACTGTCTGCGTTACCCAAAGCTGCATCATCAGGTTCACTTCCACCACTGTGTGCATGAGCTCAAGGATAACAATAAGAAACGCTCTTTAGCAAGTTTTAAATTAGAGTATCTCTCCATGCTGCATTTACTGGGAAAAAAAATTAAGTGACTGTTTTGCCTTCTTTTTTGGACAAAATGAGAAAAAAGAGAGATGGGGATGAGACAGACAGACAGACTGACAGATGGACAGTCAGCTAGACAAGATTGAAAGCAGCATAGAGCAGAGAACCTTAATATTTCAGATCTAATGCATTATTTATACCTTATGTGAGTGCTCTCGGCTGAATGGAGAGTTTTCGATTCAGTGCCACGTGTGTGTGCGTGAGTGAGTGTGTGAGTGTGTGTTTGTGTGTCTGTGTGTGTGTGATTGGCGAAGCAGTGGATGAAAGACAAAGATGAAAGCAGCAGCCTAGAGGCTCTAACTGCAGATCCATCTGTTGGTGGTGTGAAACTCTGAAGTTACTTTAGCTCTCAGGTAGACACCCTAGGCGGTCAGCCATCCGAGGTGTCTGTGAGTGTGTGTGTGTGTGTGTGTGTGTTCATCAGAAGTCAAAGAGGAGGGGCAGTGATGCAGATGAGAGGCCTTTAGACAAAACAGCAGCAACATAGTCACAAAGTCATACGTCATATTACTGTACAGTACACTGTAAAAAGACATACTCAGAGACTCTCTCACACACACAATAGAGGACTGGGCTAAAACTTAGGTTTCATTTATTTAAAAAGCAAAACTCTCTCTAGCATTTTAATAAAAAATGATATATCATTATTGAACTGCTACAATTCAATTGACTATTAATAACTAGAAATGCATTAAGAATTTAAGATAGTGCCGTCCTACTTAAGTTTTAACTTCCTTTATGCAACAATCACTTTTTAAATCGCGACCAAATACACAAAAGAAGAGAACCTAATGAATGTCATATCTGTGGGTAAGATAATACAGTGCGAGTTGTACAAGTTTTTGTTTTGTTTTAACAGCGACACACTGATTTGCCTTCCTTTTCTATGGCAAGTGTTGGTCAAAAAGTTGATTTTTACTGTTGATCCTTGTCCAGAAGTTGGAGGAGCTTCCTGCTGTGACTCAGTTATCCTTTGAAACCCGTAAAAATATGAGTTTTTGTAAAGAGGAGTTTGGTTCATTGTGAAGGACTCTGGCAGGTGCACAGATAGACCCAAGGTGATTCTCAAGCACTCTTTTTCCTGAGTTTTGACTAGACATGAACGCTTTTTGTGAGCCATTTTATGCCACAATGGCCCTGGCCAGAGGCATTAAGTTTAGGATCTGTCCGTCTGTCCGTCCCTTCATCCCATTCCCATTATGAATACAAGGACTTTTTTTTGTCACAAATGTCCGTGAACTCCAGGGTGAACTGATTAGATTTTGGCGGTCAAAAGTCGATCCAACCTTACATAACACATGTTTGGCTATAACTAAAGAATTCTAATGTTTATTATGACAAAATTCTACAGTACTTTCTAGTATGATAAAGTGAAGTAGAAATGACATTTTTTTTAAGCAAAAAGTCAGAGGTCATCTTCACTGTGACATCATTATGCTCCGCAAAGAGATTTTTACTGCCATATTTTTGACTTCATAGCTGAGAAAAAAACATCCATCCTGCCATTTAGATAAAAAAACTCTAAAAATAAAATAAAATTAAATAAAATCTAAAAAATAAATTAAAAAAATAAAGTAACAACCAGAATAGGTAAAAGAAGAGGACGAGTCCCTTGCATAAAGTATCCCGTATAAAGTGGAGACAGTATGGAAGTTAAAGACCACTGTCTCTGTATGAATTGCCCTTTTGTAGTTATATGTTGAATATTAAACATTTGCAGGAGTGAATGAATGTTGAAAAATGAAAGTAATTTAAAGATATGCTGTTTTAGAAATTTTAGTGTTACAGTTATGAGAACAGTGACTTTCTTTTTACTTGAGCACCTGTGCCTAAAGTGTCTGTGCACAGCCCTGGAGGGCCAAGTAATAAACTTGGTAAAAACAAAGTAAACTAAGTTAAAATAATGCAAAAAAAAAAATCCTATTTCTTTCTTTAAAAAGCCAGTTCAGTTTCCATTTGTTAAAAAAAAAGAACACATAGCAGAATATAGCCTAACTAATAATTACACAGTCTCTTACAGGTTCTGTTCAGCTGCTACTTCTGCTGAACATATACTGTGAAAGCACACCCACAAAACTGCACTCCCTCATACCACAAACAAATCTGGACAAGTGGTTTAAGCATCACAAACACAAACCGAGAGAGTCCTCTCATTGCATAAACGCACCTGTTTCATTTCACTTACCTCACCGCACCTCTCCATCAACGTCCCCGTTGATGCTCCTCAGCCTCCTTGCAATGCCCCCGCCCCCCCTCCACCCTCATCCGTGTACTCTGGCTGTGAGGGGGCCGGCAGAAGCACGCAGACCCCGCCCCCCTCCCCTGCTATTGGGTTGTATGAGGACCACAGGCTGGCGGAGGAGGAGGGGGGGGGGGGGGGATTTGCAGCGCTGCGTCTGACAGCTTTGCAGCGGCAGCTTGACTCGCCGCCTGCTCAGCGGGGACTCCGTTTCCCGGTATTACAACAGGAGAAAAATTACTACTGGGGCATGCTAAAGCATTTAAAGCCCGCGAAGGATTCAGCAATGCCTCATCCTGGACCTGAGGGCGCAGAGGCGGACTGAGTCCTCAGCATCGCATCGCTGTTGCATTTGGACACATTTCTCTGGTGCGTCTTCTCCTCACTCCACCTGCCTGCGCGTCGGGAACAAGAAGCCCATGGAGGGATGTCGCGATGCTGTGCACAAGGAGAACTAAAACTTTGGTGTCGACATGTGTGATCCTGAGCGGGATGACCAACATCGTGTGCCTCCTGTATGTCGGCTGGATCACCAACTATGTGGCGAACGGGGGTCCCAAAGTTGCGGAGAGCGGCGGCGAGGCGGACAGAAAGTTGGAGGAAGACAGCAAAGGGGAAACCCTGAGGATTATCGAGAGGCTGGACCGGCTGGAGAGCGTCGTCAACGAGCACATCAAAGGTAAGAACAGTCTGGGTGAAAGTTTGAAGCCATCACGTGTCAAAAGCAGTATCAGATTAATGGGGTCTTCAGAGAAAAGTAGGATCAAAATGGGTTTACTGTCAAATCAGTGTAGATCACTAACGCACTGAACTTTCGTTCCTATAGAAACATTAAGGAGCGGATTGTTTTTTGCACTATAACACCAGTCTGTTTATTTCAAGATACCAAGCAAATATGACAGTGGTCAAACGTTAGATTGCTGTTTTTCTCTTCTTCTCCGCTTCATGTTAGTTTGATATCTTTTACCTTTAGACTGTTGGTCAGTCAAAAACAAACTGTTGGACTCTGGGAAGCTGAGGTTGGAATCTTCTCACATGTCATTGTGTTAAAATGTTAATTAGTTAATTAGAAAAATGAAACCGATTAACCAAATATTAAAATAAGCATTAGTTCTGTGATCATCCCTTATTATTCCTCCTTTACTGTGAGCCCTTATTGTGAAGGGAAATATTGAGCTTTTTAAAAAACAGCTGTGCTAATCCAACATATAAGGCAGCTGCAGTAACAGTTCATCCCAACCAAACACAATAACTCACTGAAGTAAATAGTATTTACACTGTTGGAATTAAAGAGTGTTTTATTTCAGTATTCAGCATCCGGATGGATGTAAAATGCTCTGCTTTGAAAAGCAGTTGAAACATGGAAAATTTAAAACTTGCAATAAATTACAGCAGGCGACATCCACTCTTACTTTCTCTGTGAAAATTCCTTAACCTATAAATCTGACAGTATTGTTACTTTTAAAGATTGAACTGCTGGACTCAGGATGTTTCCTACGTCATTGTAATGGCTGAAAGCTGCTATAATTAGGCTAATGTAATGTAATGTAACCATAGGTCATAGTTGAAGCTTACTGCCCTTACCATTCAGGCTGTGTCATCTGTAAGCAAGATGTCACATTACAGTTTAAAATAAATATACGACTAATGTTCAGCCACCATGTCTGTAATTTCTTCAACTTCAGATTGCACTTTATAGAAGGGTTGGTGTAAAGAACCGTGAAATTTCACTGGTATTGGTATGGAAACTAAATTGCTACGATCCCTAGTGCATCCCTAGTGTGGAGCTAGAAAGAAGTGAGCTTACCAAGCCTCTGTAGCCCGTTTATTATCATAGCTGTGGATTGTATTAGATGCTACCAGCGTAACACATCTGAATCAAACGCTGTCTGTGGTCAGGTTGCACTGTGGGTAGTAATGGGTGAACAGTGTGGTCATGAAAGAAGAGGAAGTAGAACTATAAAGATGATATCTCACTAATTGCTTCAGTTTTATCCCGCGTATGTCCAAAATTGCAGGAGACTGATCGTAAACTGGTGAAGTACTTTAGAAAGTATAAACAGTTGATCATTCGTCAAAATAGTTGTAGTGTAATGTTAATTTTTTTTTAAGAGAAAAGCATTTTTTGTCTATTCTATTGCTATTTGGAATGAGAAGGTAACTGTGAGTTCCACGTTATGATTTTAAATGCTGTATAAAGTGAGTTCAGCATCAGATGCATTGACAGTCAGTGTCCCATTTTGATCTTCTATTTGTTTTTGCATCATCAGCCCATTTATAGCTCTCTCTTTCTCTGGCCAACTCTTGAAGTCCAGCCTAAATTCAGAAATCAGATTAGGTCACCAAATTCAGGTCAGAGCCGGACAAACTTTCACTTGTCAGTCAAATTTTGCAAGCCTCCTCCTCCAGAAACCAGATTAAGCTTTCATGTTGGTGTGTTTACTGTCAACAAAAGGGGATGGTTTCGTTGACTGATAAAATGCTGCAGTGATGCACAGAGGCTAAGACACAGACTAATATTACCCCCCCGGGTCCTCCATCTTTTAATTATCCTCCTCAGAGCTGTACATCAGTGAGTCAACACACATTAAGAAGTGGGACAAACTCTTCCTTTATCCCTTGCTAAATGGGACAGTACACCACTCACTAACTAAACGTAGGATTTAAGAGAAATATGTACTCCGTGGCAGCGACGAGATGATTAACACCATAGTGTTCTTAGGCGAGAGCTCTTCTCTAATGCCCGAGAGGGAATGCCATTCCTTGGAAAGATAAGGGCCGTAATTTATCAAACATCTCAGCCAAAGACTGTTGATCCAGGATTAATTTTCTGTTTTAGATGAGCTTGTTGAGAACACAGTGCTATTCAGAGAGGCTAAATTAATACTGATAAGGGAGAAAACATCTTTCTGATACAGAGATACAGAACTTTTGACACTAATGTGCACAGATATAACCATAACTCTTACAGTTTCCTAGTTTTGTGCATTTGCTTTGTACAGAGATATAAAAAGATAAAGCCTTGCATCATATATTTCAACACCATAAGCCTTCAGTTGAAACAAAACTCTTTTGTTAGCCTTTGCATTAGGATTCATTTTTCAAATACTCTTTAATACATTCTGCAAATAAGTATCACTGGTAAGCTTGACAGAAGTCAACGAGTAATACTTCAGCAGTAATGTTATACAAGTGTTTTTAATGTATGCAAATGAATGGACGTTTCATTCATCAAACAGACAGCAGCAGGGCTCTGCATAATGTTTGCCTTTCATGTACTTTTTAAACCTCTAGTTTTAATTAATGTAAGTTTCTGTATGTGCCCAGCTTTAAAGATGGAAAACACTTTGTTATGCATTTCTACAAACACCACTGCAAATGAATGCTACTCAAAAAGAGAAGTTTTATGCCCTCAGAAACTTTCTGTTCCTGCATTCTTTCTACCTGTTGCTCAGGTAAATAAAACAATGTAAATGTGAAGGCAGGCAGCTGGTTGGTCACAGTTTCAGCCTACAACAGGGGGCACTCTGTCTCTACTGGGGATGAAACCCTTTATCTGTATCTGCTGATTAACACAACTATCAGTATGTTCAAATGCAGCATTTTGAATCCTCTTGTTCAAAGTGCAGCTTCTCTTTGTACAGAGCAGTGTTGATATGATACAAAGCACACTCATCATTTACATGGAGAATGGCAAACTAATGGTGTACTGAACTGTTCAGAAGTGTTAATAGAATCTGCATAGGCTTCAGCGCGAGTAAATTTAGCCGCTGGAGTGCTTGGCACACTCTTCTCCTCCACTGTGTTCGGTCCTCGGAGCTGGTGCCAGATTACATTATCAGCCAGGGGCTGATGTGTTTATGTGTTTATGCTTTGTCACTGATACAAAAAAGAGCAGACCGTGGAACCGACATGCAGGTTTGAATGAGAATAAAACAACGTTAGGTAGGCAGTAGATAGGAAGTGTACTTAGTTGAAAAAGAGGAAAAAACTAGCATTCACTGGTATTGAACTGAAGGCTGACTCAGTAGGTGTGTAAGGTCAGAGTAAGTGTTATATGAAGCTTTGACTAATACACTAAAGCACTAAATCATCCTGTACTACTTAAAAATAAAATGGTATTGGCTTAATTCAATGCAAAAGCTCCATTTTGTGTCACTTGTAGCTTATATTTTTAATGAGTTATAAGTTTATTCTGAATAATAGGCTTGTTGCTTGTCTGACAATCATATATTCACTAAATTAAACAACATTGTAAAATTATGAAAGGTGTTTTAATTCATTTTTATATCATTTCACAGTCTAAAGGTTAATTTAAATATTTGATAAATATGATTAAGTATTGCATTTATTTC
>JAPZDY010000023.1:5844645-5862200 GCA_029783645.1 Ctenochaetus hawaiiensis
TTAATTTAAATATTTGATAAATATGATTAAATATTGCATTTATTTCCTATTAAACATCAGGGTTCTGTGGAGAAGCATATTTAAATTCAGTTTTAAGGTGGATTGTCTGTTTAGTTGGCTAAGCAGAAATGAGAAGTCCTGGCTCTGCTGATGGTGTCCGGTTGCCCCTCTGGCAGGTGCCATGTTACATTGCTGGCTTTGCTGATGCAGAGGCTCAGTGAGATTCCAGTCATTAAACAGTGCATATTTTACCACATGTGCTTACAGACAGTCGTTCCCCCACCGAGGAGCTGCTTTGATGTGAGATTCACAAGATTAAGAGCATGAGAATAAAAACAATGAGGGTTTTGTGTCTCACTGTCTGATGGATCTTTGGTGGATCCATCTGCTTACATGTAATGTTGTGTTTTTAGCATGTACCTCATTGTTTGTTTCCATCCTGCCAAGTACTGGTCTTATTTTTAGTCGTCTCTTGATGAGTCAATGCAAGTTGATCCATGTTGACAGCGCGCTGAAGAGGGGGAGTGTGCAGGGGTGGAGGGTGGACTTCTGAGACTATGTGCGCGTGTGTGTTTATGTGTGTGTCACAGTGTGAGATGTGCAAGTGTGGTGTCATCAAAGATGCATGGCAGTAGTGTGAGATCTGATATGGATGTCACAGTCTGCCTATGGAGCTTAAGTATCGTTGCGCAAAAATACCGTCACTGGAAACATCAGTCAGTTGAGGCTGCCGTGACGCTGAAACACACGATGCACCAGGACGTTTGCACGGAGAAATCAATCCTTTTTTTTTTGGCTCTGTGCTTTAGACTTTCCCAGCCAGTTGCATTCTCAGATGCCTGAGGATAATACAAAATAATGTGATTTAGAGAAAGAGAGAGAAAGAACAGGGATAGAGAGAAAACACTGATGCAGGTGGACATCACTCCTCCATGATGCCTGGAGGTAAAGGGGTATTGAATTGAGAGTGACACCCACCACTGAATTCAAAAGACAGGTGCCAGGAGTGGTATGAGAACTGAAAGACAAGTTTACTTCTATGTTCCTCTTTTCATCTGCCAGTTTGAGGTGTGACACACAATTCCAGGAGTTTTATGGTATCCAATGGGAGCGTTGAGACAAAGCAGAAAGTAATCACCTCATGTAATGGAGGACCGTCCATCGAGTGTGAGACACATTCACTGACGGAGGTACTTGATGTTTGGGCAACCAACCTATCTGTATTCTTTTATCTCCTGGAATCGAACAATATCACAGAATGGATTTATTGCAAACACAGTCAAATATAAAACCGTGACAGTTTGATGCAGCGGTAAATAGGCAGGTTTATGTATTTTGGTGACAAGTAGATCAGACTGCTGCTTAGCAAAAGTCCACAGAGATGCGCATCGGAATGAGTCAGAGCACTGCAAGAGTGAGAAAGACTCTCCTCATGAATAAGATACAGGATGGATCAAGTTACTCGTCACATCAGTAACACTTTCATCAGCCAGGAAACCTACAAGGATTACTCCGATTTTTTTTTTTAACTAAACCATAAAATGTTTTACTGTGCAGAAAGTTTCTCACAAAGCAAGAAATACAAGTTTAGTGCAATGAGTTTGTCTCTCTGCTGCACTGAAAGGAGACCAGGCAGCAGCTCTATTGACTCTGTGTGGGTTTATATTGCAGGGACATTGCTCGGACCTGTTAGCGCCCTCTTGAAATGAAACTGTTATGGCTGAAAGGATGTGTACAAGTTGGTTTGAGGTCTCAGCAGCTAAAAGGTTTGTTTGTGTGTGTTTATCTAACCGTCAAATTAGACAGCTCACACAAGGATGTTTTTGCAGGAAATTCAACAACCTTGAAATTCACTTCTTGCTACATAAACAGAACAAGATGTTTACTTTTTAAAGATATTATCAATTGAAATCTGATCACAGGGGCTGTGTACACTTTGGATAAACTTTTATTTAACATGAAGAAAATTATCTCTCATTTGGTGCAATATCAGAAACCATTCCCACAATTTTCCCTCAAGGATATGTGAAAAAAAATGCAGGAGAAGTGCACCTTACTTTGAACTGTTTCCTTTTTTTGGAATTGTGTTCTTTTATACACATACACAAACAATAGTACTAATAGTTTTAGGGCTACACAAGTTGATCTTGGATATAAAACTTATCGGTAGAAGCCACCTTACCAGCCTCTTGGCATTTTGGCTCTGTAGACAGATTTTGTGTTAAAACAATAGTATCTTGCTTACAAAACTGAAGTCTTACTGCAAATAAAGTGTTGTTCTAGAGTCAGTTTGACATTGTAAAGCTGTCGTATGTTATTGGAAACTACTATGGAAACTAAATAAAGTAAAGGACAGCTGGCTCAGAAAATAAAAGACTGTGCTCATCCACCCACCCTGTCTGTTTAGTAGCTATTGGTCTGATTTAAAATGTCTCCAACCAGGACTCTGATGTGGATAATATTAAAAAAAAAAAAATTCTCTGTTTTCTCTCTGATGTGCTGTGGCTTCTCTGCTTGAACTGTCTGTGATTTACAAAGTTTTCTGTTGGATGGATAGCTTGTTGCAGAAGTCACTGCTGAATGCAGCTAAATTTAATCTTTTAGCTGCTGATAGCTAGCCAGCTTGACCTTGTAGCCAGTGAAAGTAACAATGTATGAAATGTTTATACCACCCCCCCCCCCCCAAAAATAGGCAAAATATCAAAGATACAGTAGTTGCTATTTTGTGCTGTTGAAGCAGTAGCAGCTGACAAATGAATAATTGCTATGATGTTATACCTCAGTTTTTTACAGCATCAAGTAGCTGAACCTGTAAATCAAGTGTGGGTGTCTTCTAAACTTCTTTAGAAGCTCAGGAGCCTTGGAGGGTTTGTAGACACAGACAGCAGTGAGAGGACACGAGTAGCAATGGTGACTGAGCTTTCCAGCTAACAGCTAACTTGTCTGTTAGAATTAGTGGGTCCATTAGCCGAATCTCACAAGTGAGGAGGTTTTTGGGCCCAGTGAAAGCTTACAAGGCTGCAGCTGTAGATAGATCACATAACAAAGGTTGCTTTTGCTGCAGCTTGGAAAACCTAAATATTCAAGTTGAAGGACAAATATGTTGGTAAGACACTATGTCAATAGTCAAAATAATTCAAATGTCATGTAATGAATATATCAGAAGTTACTTAATCCAAATAAAAATCAAATGCCAAAATTAACACTGTCAGAAGCACATTGCAGTATGACAAACTGATGACAAGCTTTACTTTAAGAAATTAAACATAGAGTGTTTTGTAGACAGTTATTTTTCCTCTATCACCTAAAACAAATTAAATATCAGCAACAGAGATTTGAGTTTCCTTCATCACTTGTTTGGCAGCTGATTTGATATTATGTTTAAACAGAATACCAAGACAGAACTTGTTATTGGTTAAAAACAGAAAACACATGCAATCTGGCCTGCCCTTTAAACTAACTCATCTCTTCAGTCGTCCACATTAAACACAGAACCAGCCCATAAGTGCGGGTACTTAAGTTGAAAAATGCAAAGCAGGCTTCTGAGCTCTTTGATGGTCCTGTGAGAGCTGCGAGCAGTGTTATTCATTTAAAAGGGGAACTGTGCTTATGGCGGTCAATATCCACTCTGTGACTTTTCACAGATGAACACAATAATGGACTTAACCCTCACCACAGAGGCTCTGTGCTGTGGTTTGTGGGTTTGACCTGACACACATGTACAGACTGAAGTATCTCCTACCTCATAGTGATGCACACAGACACACAAGACATGACATTCACACACATACATCTCCTCCAAATCCCAAAAGCAGTAAAGTGCAAGCTGCTAATTCAGCCACTCATGCATACACTTGTCTCATTATATAAATAGGAGGTATGTAAGGTGGTATGTGTATGTGCTGTGTTCATTAGTGGGCTTTTCTGAAGTGGTGTGCTTTGAGATATGTGTGTGGTTGTGTTCATGCACTCATGCAGGTTCTCCTCCATTGCCTGGTTGCATATGCCACTGTCTGCAAGGGGCGACTTTTTCATGAAGGCAGGTACATGGTGTCATGTGTCAAACCCAACAGTAAATTTTTGTTGTGTTCCCACTGTCACTCACCGTCTTTTAAATCCCACAATGTATTTTCCCAAGGCTGCATTGTGACACCACAGGGAGGCTTTAAACTCCTCCAGTGAGACTCAGGGCATACTATAGCAGATTGTAGGCCTCATGGAGTTGTCATCTTGAAGCTGCAGGAAATGCCTGATGAGCTATGCTGAAAAGTTCATTAAATTACCAACATTTTAAAATTACCTGTTTTGCATTCACAAGTGTAGATTCTGTGACATTTGTTGGATGTCGGTGTCACCTAATTCACTTTTTTCTCCCACTGACCCCCTGCTGTCTCTAATGCTGACACAATTAGCGCCTTTCTGTTTCTGTTAACATCATTGGAAACTTACTTTCAGCTCCCCAGACTGTCGCTGTGCCTTTTGCACTGCAGTGAAATAGCAGCTTCCAGCTCTTTGGGAAGACCTTTACACACAGTCAGTTTTCTCCATGCTGGGATAAAGTCATCACAGAGAGCCAAGGGAAATGTAGGCAGCCTTCTGAGCTCTTACTTTTTTTATGTTCAAGTCACACTGATGAAAACTTGATGAAATGTATCCTGAGGCCTCTCTTCAGCTCTGTGGGTCAGTTCATTTTTTACGCTATTATTTTATAACATGTCACCTATGCTAAAAAAAATAGTTTTGGTAACACATTATGGATACATGTAGCTTAAGCTATTATTGCAGAAAAAGCCTCTTCTTCTGTCGCTCATTAGGGGTTCCTCAAGGGTCCATTCTTGGGTCTCCGTTTTTTTCAATTTACTTGCTACTTCCTCAGTCACATCATCCCAACCATGGTGTCTCCCATCATCATTTTGCTGATGATACTCAGTTATACATGTAATCTCTTAGCCTGTCTTGGGATGTCAAATGCCTGATGTGACAAAACTTTTAAATTTTAATGATAATGAATTGGAGATTTTAGCTTCAACTCTACTCTCTGCCACCCTGGTTCACAGTCAGCTGAATTCCTTGAGCAAAGTATAAATCAGGCTCCTAAAAATGTTAAAATAATAGTTGATGCAGACCTATGCTTTGATGCTCAAGTTAAAAATGTTGTTCATTCATGCTATTTTCTTGTTATTTAGTGTTAGGGTCAGTTAATGAACCATAACCCACCTCTAAAAATTACATATTTGACCATATGACACTTGTCAGTCTTTTTTACACCTCTTTAAAATAAAATGACCTAAGTCTTTGAGAATTTAGAGTCCCTTTACAACATTAATTAAATACAATCTTACCTGGTTTAGTTACATGCGCAGTGGTTGGGTCACAACATTTTACATGGCTTTATTTTACAGACATTTCTCATTTTAAATTCAACCTAATGTATCCTATCAAAACAAAAACAATACTCAAGCCATAGAGCAAGGATTTGCAAACAACTAAGAGAGAAAAGTTGATGGTATGATTAGATCTTTTAAATAAACATGAACATTGTCCATTTAACAACCAAACCGAGGAAAAGATGAGTTGACAAGTAAGAGCAAACACATTAGTTCAAACAGTTTCATAATTCATAAATTACCGGTGGGATGTGAACAACCCAGTAAAGGTATATAAAGTTGTCATGTTTAAAATTAACTTCAACAGAGCCTTCTTTTTAAATTCATATATGTATATTGGGACTTTTTGTGTTATGTGTGAGGCAGCCAGCTGAAGTGAGTGCTTTTAACTTGCAACAGAGCTGCAGTAGTTTGCAGTGCTCCATTAGGTCATGCTGAGTTGCAGGGCTGCTGAGACACAGCAAGGAAAAAGTGACAAGTGTCTAAAGCTGCTAAACCACCCACCAACGTGGCCTGCAGGACATAGTCCCTGCTATTGTCCTGTAGATGTATTTTAAGGAAGGGTTCATTTTTATTTCTCAACTACAGGGGTCTGTCTGACATGAAATGTACCATGACACAACTCTGCCTCTGGTCACTGGTCACCTCTCGTCCCTGAATCTGAGACTTATGTCTCTTCCCCTCAGGCTGTTCTGCACAGAAGGAAGGTTTTTCAGCCGCAACTGGAAGGAGAACTAACAAATACTGAAGACATTTGGACTTTTGCTCTTTAAAGCAGTGAAGCAGTAATTTGTGAAATCTTGTTTTTTTTCTTCATGTGGTAACAAATCATTTCTCTTGTGTTCAGGCTCTCTAATTTCCAGTCATTGCTGAGGCTTTTCTTTTGAAATGACTTTCACTGAACTACAAGTTTCTTTCTTTAAGCTGCCATTACTAAAACTAACTCACCTATTTCTGTTATTTCAAAATAAAAAGCATTTTCAGAAGATTGCTAGTGGGATGCACATAGTGAAGTTAAAATAACACAAATGTAAGGAACTGCATGCAATAATAAAACACTAGATTCATTCAGGTTGTTTGTTAATATTCACTGTTTGCAGTCTACATATGAATCTCCAATATGCCCGAAGCATTTTTGAAAACTTCAATCAATTACCTTTTGTGCTCAGTTTTATTAAGGTTTTTTATGTGGGTGCCCTTTTTGTTTTCCTTTGTTTGTGCCCGTAGAGTTTAAAACTTATTGTGAAGTACATTTGTCTTTTTTGTTGTTTGCACTAAAGATTATTCTCGGTGTATGTATTCTCTCTCTTGCATTTGAAAATGTTGATTAAAATGTAAAACACCAGTTCCCACAGCCTATAGTAAATTTTCCCTTAAGTATCTCTGCACAGCAGCATTTCCAAGGGTCTGCTGACCCTGGTGTCTGTTAATGGATGTAAGTGGGACACATGAAAACGTTCCTTTAAAACACTTCAATGTTTTGATATGTGAAATCACAAGGAATCTTATAATTTAATGATACACTGGCTGTGACAGTACATAGACAGAGAAAAAGAAGTCTTCATTCCCTCCATATATACTTTTGAACTACACATACAGCCTGTAACTAAGAAGGACAGAGGACATTACTTTAGTTCTAGGCTTATACTTTTTTCAGTTGATGGTTTCAGTAATGTCTGGTTTTAAAATCTGCTGCAGACCCTCTTAAAACAGTAATCAAAGATGTCTTTCTCATAAAGCCTACTTCATTTTACACAATGTCATCATCAATTAAAAAGACATTTATTTAAAAGTATCTTGCATCTCCTTCCTGTGTAAGAATAACATATTGAGTTCATTTTATGTAAAGATGAGATGGTTGAAAATGACATGATCCTAAGCATGTTGTGGAGTGTTTGGGTGTGACTCTTCCCTTGCAGTTGAGATCTGTCTTTTCCATCCTGTCATCATCAACTCATCAGTGTGTCTCAGAACTGATTTTTATCCCCCATCCTTAAAAAATATGTACCATATGTACACATGATTTTAGGGATCAGAAAAAGATTTTAAAAGCTTTTTTTTCTTTTGTGAATACACAAAATTTCCATCATGAACTAAAACATCTTTTATTTATCCCCCTAGTGGTCAGAACAGCAACATCAGTAGTTTTGTGAAAGTTTTTTATTTTGGTATCAATTAGTTGCAGAGAGGAGCAAAACAGAAATAAATTTATGTGACACTGTCAAAGACTTTACTGAGCACATTTGTCACTGTCACTCAGTGTCTGTCAGCTCGCAGACAGGAGCAGCAGTCGTGTCTGGTCTCAGTCCCTTCAGGCTTACTGTAAACTTCTCTGCAGGATTGTGGAAACAACTTTACCATTCTTTTGTTTTGTTATGTGGCTCCGCCGGAGTGATAGTGGACTGATTGATTTGTTGTGATACACTGCTTCCCGTGTGCCAGTCACAACTACGGCGTGACAGGATAACGGTGGCTTGTTGAAATGCAGGATTCACCTGCAGATGCGTCTGTCCATGTAACTCACGGTTACCTCAAATCCCCTGAATCTGTCATGTTAGCTCTCGGTGAAATGAGGCACACTGACTGCACTCCTGAAGACAGCAGGAAGATATGCAGTCATCCCCGTCCAGCTTTATAGCTTTAGGTCCCAGGCAGGGATGTTTCTCAGCGGGAGCAGGTTACCATCAAGGTCATGGGAAAAACATCTAAATCATTTGGATGTTAAGCTCTGTAAGCTCTGCTGTTGCCTACATTCATTAAAGTTATACAGTACCAAGCAGGAATATTTTTATACCCTGAGGCTTATTTCAACTAACACAAGCACTTGTTGCCCCTGTTAAGAAGACCTGGACTTTGTTGAGCAGAGCACAGCAGCTTTGTGAAATGAGACCTACATCTAAATATTGATGTCTAATTTTATACTCTACCTGATATCACATATGATTAAGGGTATTTAAAATTAATAAATAATAATTTGTCATATATTAACTTCAGTCAAGTTACTTCTTTAAGTATTTTTTGAATATTTAGAAAAAAATATGGTGTTTCGACTAGGTGGTGCTTTTTAATGCAGTGAAATTAGCTACATGTCAGTAATATTGGTACCATAATTTTCAATTTGCCCTACGATGTTACTGTTTAGCAGACCATGTTCAGGGCTGGACAGCAGCTGTGCTCTGTTGTATTTTTAACCACAAACAGCAGTGTTGTCGCTGTGTACTGACATATCCCGCAGTACACTGCAACATCACACAACAACATGCACAGTTATATGAAGGACCTGTTAAGTTGCATTTAAGTGCAGTATTAATGAGATCCTGAAAACTGTGATTTTTGTTTTAAAGCTATAAGAAGCTTTAAGGCCTGTAAGGTCTTTTTGTCGTAACTTAACCGCCATAAGATAAAGTTCTCTGCTCTTTTGTTTTGTGAACTAAAGAATTTGTGTAGGGAAAACATTCTTACCTGTTATGATAACATTGTATCACAAAGTTAATGGCTGAAATCTGGAAACAGGATATTATTGCTGAAAAGACATGGCGAGGTACACAAGCAATCAGACAATGAGATCAGGTTTTTTATTCATTTATCCACAGTTGTATCAATGTAGCAAATAACAGATAATGATGAAATTGCTTAGTCTTTTTATAATAGTGGTGGTAAGACAAAAAACTAGAATTTCTATGTAAATTGCTGCTTTATAAATGCACTGGCTCGATAATCATGCAAATCACTTGCTGCTTTTCAAACCCCTGTAATGCTGTGAGTAATTTTTTTGATTTAGTAGAGGTCCTGTGTTTTGGCAGGAATGGAACATAATTTTCATAAATATGTTTTCACTGGTGCTTACTCATGGGTTAATAAGAATTATTGTGTTTTCATTGCTTTCACAGTGGGAGCAGGTTATCCTCTGTGGGGTTCACCTTATTTTTCAGTCATGTTCCTCCAATAAACCACGGCTTTATAAACCCTAGGTGGCGCACATGCACATTCAGTCTTAGCCTGTGACAAGCAAAGTGACCATTTTAGCAAGATTTTCTTTTTAAACACATTTTTTCATATTAGTTTTAATTTCAGCTCGTGGCATCAGTTCTCAATTATACATGACTTGTAATGCCCCAACAACAACAGAGTCCCAATGCTGCGACACCACACAAGCTCCTGTCTCTCCTCCTTTAACTTCCCTTGTCACAGCCACCAAAGTAAACATACACAAATTGAGTGCTCTGCAGAGCATTCATGTCTTCCTGCTCTGACTTCATTGATGACAGTCAGCTGATAAGTGTTTATTCAGATAAAGTGGCATTGTCTGTCACAGCTGTAAAATTGAAACAATTAAAACACCCAAATACAGGGACTTAAGCAGTAGCCCAACATTAAGCTTAAGAGAAGAAACCAAGCCAGTCATAAATTCAGACCTTTCAACTATCCAGCAGATTCTGGTTTACCAACTAATGCTAAATTGCTTTTATATTTCCACTTTTTTTATAAACCTTATAAGCTCTAAACATCAGATAGACAAATCTGACATGGGATTTAGTGTGAGCTGCAGCAGGAAAGAAAAACTTGTTTGTAAGATGCTGAATTTAAAGTAAAAGAACCAAACTACGCTTTGAATTTGTTATCCTATCAAAGAACTTTGTGGTAGATATTCTGTGGCGTGAGGGATTTTTACTGTCACATCCTGACCTTAAAATAAAATGGTGAAAATCTGATTCAGCTTTTCATCTTTTCAATGAACTCCTGGTGTTCCCTGCCCAATCAGTCTTTAATGTAGCAGTGCCGTTGTATCCTGCACTTTCCTTTATTGAGTGCATGCAAGCAAAACCAACAACACTGGCCAAAAGTATAAGGCTTAATAATATCAATGTAATACGCCCAGATTTGTTTGCTTTACTCTCATTTTTATTGTTGTGCTTCAGTTGTTGGCCTGTTCACCTCCCTGATTATTTGTTAATGCTAACATGAATCATCACACAATTTATGTAACATTTGCATCCCTATTGAGAAAAATATTTGTGGGCGAGACTAAATACCACAGCTCCAGTTTTTAAAATAAGAAAATTGTAAACCTGTGTAATGTATGAGTCACTGCGGTGCAAAATATGGAAGATTATGTAAAAAAATACCTTGTAAGACTTTAAATAAGCATGGGCAACAGTTTACTGCCGGGCCTCAGTCAGATCTGAACAGCACTGATTTTTTTACAATATTGAATAGGAATTTGAAGACGCACCTGAGCTCATCCAACAGCCTTGTTCCACTGCAGTGTGGGATAATCTGCCCCGAAGAGAAGAGCTGTAAGACTCTGTGCACTGCACTACATGACACAAAGGCTTTTTTTCCAGGCTGAAGACATTTGCCTTTTGCCGTTTTGAAGATTATCTAAGATGTGTGAGCTTGCCACCCGCTGTCGCTCTTTGCCATCTGAGGCCTGCAGCAGCCTGCAGTTGCCCGTTGGCTTTTCAGCTCCCCCTTCCTCCCTTCAGATCCTCTCTGCTTTTCTTTACCTTTGAGTTTCAAAAAGCGTTTGATTACTGAATGCCTTTGGCCTGAAGGATATCCTACTGTTTATATCTTTACAGTGGCTCAGGCCTGAACTTATTAGAAGAAGCTTTAGATTTTTGCTCCTCCACAGATTTTTAAAATAAATTCAGCATTTTTTATCTTATGAAATCTGCTTATGACGTCCCGTAAAATCAAACCGCTTTGAAAACCATTTTGTATCGTGAAAATAAAACACACTGATTGATCTTTAGTTTTAATATTTATATCAATTGTGGATTTTTAAAGTTTTTTTTACAAAGGCCATTATTCATGCAGTATTGGATTATTGACAAAGAGGATCTAGTCCATGCTGTTTGAATTTATGGCAGAAAAAAACCCTGCTCTTAGCTCGAAGCAATTATTAGATAGGCTTGTTTGTTATATGTGTTTGTTTAAATTACTGTATGTGTCATTATTTTTGGTGTGTATCACTTCCTTAAATTTATTACATAGATTGATACACAGATCCTAACCCAGTACAGATACATTCATTTAAAGAGTTATTATCTGAGGCCTTGACAAAAGGCCTGATATAAAAATTCCAGGGTTCAAAAGACACTGTAATTATAATCTTGATTTTATAATCAGAAAATCTGTAAATGCAGACACAAATAATGAACAAATAAAGTAATTATGTTCTGCTGCTAATGGTTCCTGTGCCTCTGAGCTCCACAGCATACATAAGTAAAGACTGCAGGTTGTTATTCATGTGCAGGTGTTTGTCGAACAGGTAACAGGCTTCAGAGAGAAAACACCGCTGCTCTGACAGTGTGTGTCCTTATTAGTGTCAGCAGTGTGCACGTGTGCAGATACAAACTTCATCAAAAGTCACTACAGCTGTAAAAGTCGTCCCAGAGCTGATCCAGCTGTGATCAGCTGCCGCCGTCATCACAAACAGACGTCGCCTCACATGACGCTTCGGAGAAAAGGATGTCTCATTTCTCTGAAAACAACTTTTCGTTTCTTCTCTCTTTGCATGGTTTCCTCTCATCTCTCCATGCATCCTCGGTGGGATGTACCCAAGAACATCACAACAAAACAAAAGGAGGCATATGTAGCACTAAGCTAATTAGCTATCCCGGGATCTCTGCTAACTAACCGTGTGCTGCTAGCTCTCTGCACACACACCTGACAAATGCTGGTTCAGAGGGATTTTAAAAAATCTGACCTGTTGAAATAAGTACATTAGAGCACACTAACAAACTGGAAACTGACCTTGAACCTGGAGGGAGAATTAGAAAGACTTAGTGCTGTTTTCCAAACTTAATGCAGAGTTTGAATCACTGGTTGTGTATCTGTAGCTGTGTATCTTTTGTTAGTTTTCTCATACATAGTGATTAATCTTTACATCGCTTGAAATTATCTTTGTGCACATCTTGTGTCCCTACAGAAATTGTCTCATGTTAAAGTTTATAATAAAACGCTGGTTATTTTGGTTTAGTTAATAGTTTTGTTACCATGGTGTTATAGTACATTTGTGTATTTGATTTTCAGACTGTGTTTAGTGGATCTCCCAAAGGTGTCGACTTGCTCTCTCTGCTCCTATGGTGTGCTTTTCGGCCTCAGGCTGCTCTGTTACGATATGGAGAGCTTTCGGTCCTGCACAGCAGCTGCCTCCAAACCAGACAAACAGCAGACTGCTGCAACAGCAAGGCCAAGGAAATCTTTCAGTTTGTATGTCTGGACTTACTGTACCCAATCCTCTCTAAAGAGAAGCTTTTCCCTGAACATTTTCTGTTTAGTTCTGATTACATCTGAGCCCATGTCTGTATTCTGTTCACTCAAAAAGAATTCTAGGGATTTTGCATCAGATTTTAATGAGGAAATGCTTGTTTCCATTAAGCTACGGCAGCTCCTTCATACTCATGTTATGGAGCTCATCTTAATACCTCGAATGAGTTATGTGCAGACATTGAAGCATTTCTAATGAGTGCATTAATTAGCTAAATGAATGACCTCGTTAGCGTAGCCTGTTATGTTCAGTATATCACAGTTATTGTTATGGCATGTTAGACAGCCTCAGTACTTCTTCCTTAGAAATGACATGGAAAGTGAGTCAAGAAGCTTCCCCGTTCAATTCATTTTAGCTGTTAAATAGTCTGTAATAAAACTGATATTGATATCATTATTATGAACCTAAATTACAGCCAGTATTACCCTTTGACCCACCAGGCCTTTCTCTGTGATGAGCACTCTGCAGTGGTTTCATCCCTCATGAGGATGGGTGTTTCATTTTTAAAACTGACTGAAATCTATATGCCCTTCCTGCGACTGACTTCCTGCCCGGCTTGATCAGCTCTGTGCAGCTTGACATGCCTTGAGTGGCCTTGATCGACTCTGGCAGCCGCGTCACGGCCGAAATGTGATTCAGCCGTGCCCGGCTGGGGAAGTGAGCTGAGATAAACAGTTGGTGGTGCTTAATCTCCAGTTGGATGCCATCAAACGCCTGCAGAAGAGGAGGCACAATGAGATGACGCACCTGTCAAAGTGTACAATGTGAATCGAAATGGTAGGAAACCAAATGATGGAAATATGACAGTTTATGTCATTTATTAATTTGAGGAAAGTTTAAGTCTCCTCATTATTCCACACAGCTTTGATTTTATTACTATTGTTATTATTATTATTATTATTATTATTATTATTATTATTGATTTTATTGTTTTATTTAATTTTGTGCAATACTTACTTTATTGACACACCAACACTCCCATCTCAGCCTGCACAAAAGAAAAAATGGACAAAGTTCAATTTCCACACAATGTTGTTTGTGTGTATGTGTGTGTGTGTGTGTGTGTAAATTGAGAATGCACATAAAACCAGGTGGATGGAAATGCACTTGACAGAGCGAATAGAAAGTCAAAGGCAGGTTGACATGGAGCATCGCTGTGTTTTCAAGAAAGGTCAACTGCAACATCTTGATGGACATGGACTTCTACTAATAAGGATTAGAAGACACATTCTTAATGTGATCAACCTGCTGGAAAAAAGAATCTTAAAAAAATATTTTAATATTTTTGTGTAAGTTTTAATAAATACTATTACTATGACTATGACTACTACTACTACTACAACTACTACTACTACTACTATTATTATTATTATTATTATTATTATTATTATTGGCAGTTATAGTAGTAGTTATATTATCTAAAAATTAGATTTTGAAACAGGGCTTAGCATAAAAACAGCCCGACCTGCCTTCATAACAATTTTTTCCTTTGCTGCTGCAAATTCTCTTACAAGGTCAAAACTGGAGAGGCTTTGGTTGAGCCTTGAGAAAGACACTGAACCCTGAATGACTTCAATTGTGTTCACAAGGTAAAATGAAGCTTTGTGCAGAAGTGTCTTCCAAAAAAATGTAATGTCATTGTTCTAATTTTTAAAAAACTAATGTCATTTAGTGAAAAAGTTTTCACCAAGCAGCAGTAAATAAACGGAATGGAATGGTGTTTTGCTCATCTATTTCTTCATTTGAGTACATCACACTGAATCAAAATATTTAAGACTCTATTGCATCTCATTATAATGTTTTGCAGGCCTGTCAAGGAACTCGTACTGAGTGTACTCAATTCGGCAGCGGAAAAGTTTCCAATCCTGCTTCCCAGTGCTGAATGAATCATCTTAGCAAACTGCTTGAGTGCACTGATTGCCGCCACTTTCACTGGAAAATGCACTTCTTGATCAGTGGGGATGATTGAATGTAATGGAACTGAAATGAAGCAAGGTGCGGGCTATTGTTGCTGCGGCAACCGCGCTTCGTGCTGCTTCGCCCATTTCGGCCTGACTAGCTGTCAGTCACCTGAAGGGATACAATGCAATCTCTGTGCACACATGGATTTGGAATAGCTGCAACTTTCCAAGGTGAAGTGAAATTGAATTCTTCTCAAGGTGAATAGCAGAGAATAGGTCACAGTGCGACACTGAATGGGTTTGCTTACTCGGAGTTGATCAGCTACTTTACGAAGTAGTATTCCACATGAAACAAGTAAGAAAAGACTTATTCTTTTTACCTGTTGAGATGGATCCTGTCTGTATTCTCTAACAAGGACCTGCAGCAGTCTGAGGGAATAAAATGGCAGCGGAGATTGCAGAAATATTTCATAGAGGAAAAAAATCTCAGCTGCAATCATCATCAAAACCACCAGGCCTTTCAAACAGAATGATGGAAGAGAAGAAGAGGGAGAAACGGTAGAGAGAAAACATTAGGGACATCGTGAGGATAAACCGATTCAGAGGAACAGGGATTCAGGAAGGAAGGAGCCTGTGTAGACTGGAGGGTAGGGAGGGCATGCATGTGTGCATGTGCATGTGTGTGTGTGGGTGTGTGTGTGTGTGTACACCAGAGTGATCAAGACAGGAGATAAAGAGAATAGAAAGAGAATAGAGAAACTGAAAGGAAGAGAGAGTGGGAGAAATAGTTTCAATCTGTCCCTAGAGAATTACCTTTCTTGTTGATGCTCAGGCTCGAAGATAATCAGGTGTTGCAATTCCACTTCCCGAAGGATCCCAAGAGCAGATTACAGAACAATAAGCCCCCCACTCTCTCTCTCTCACCACACACTCACACACAGACACACTCTCACCCTCCGAATCTGAGTAAACAGTGTTGTTTTCCCTCTTTTTGTCCATATTAATGTCTCTAAATCCTTAAGGAGTATGTGAAAGAGGTCAGTGTTTATGCTTGTTTGTGTGGGGGTGAGTGTGTGTGTGTAGATGCTACGACTTCTCATGTGAAGCACAGGAGTGTGTACCTGCAGATATGCAGGTGTTTGTAAGTGGGTGTGTGTTCTTGTGGCAGCAACAAGAGAAGAAGTCAATCAGTGTCTTGTGTCTTCAGGGGGAAAAAATCCTGCCTGCTCAGCCAAGAAAAACACGCAAACACACACACGCACACACACTTACTTCTATACTTCCCCCTGGCTGCCTACGATATGTGAACAGCAGGGTGTCTCCTCGCCTCTGTAATGCTCGTGTGTGAACATCCATAAGCAGCAATGTGTGTGTTCATGTGGTTCGAGCACAAAAGCCATAATATTCACGGAACTGTTTTGGTCTCTGCTGCGCACTGTGTTTTATTCCAGGTTAGATAACTGTGTTGCTTAAGCTCAGTAATGAACTGCTGTTGCTTTAATGTTTGGCTGTGTGCCTTCAGGAAACACATGTGCTCCTCTGCCTCTTCTTTGTTTTTCTTACCGCCTTAAAAGACGGATAAACACTACAGAATTTCCTGAATGCTTTTTGAAGCGATTATTTGAAAAAAAGGAAACCATGCCTCTTGATGTAGTCTGGGTCCCACTGAGTGAAGATCTGCGAGTTTTGTGGCTTAACTTTAAATAGAATACTAAAATTTCCAGCCCTGCATGGCATCTATGTCCAATTTTTGTATTATATTGATAAAAAAATATAAAGATTCAAACAGATAGAAGACACAGAATCACTTGGATAAATACTTGGATATAACACTTGGATATATTTCCTTGTCTTAAGTTACCAGACTTTAGGTTAAAGATGCACAAATAATTATTTCTACATCGTTTGGACCAAGTGACTGTGTAATGTAAAAGAGTTTAAAGTCTCACTGCATTTTATAAGAGATTTGTAGCTTTTACTTTAAACATCAAGGTTGTCATCGTATCTCTGTCCTCAACTGCTCTGATAGATGTTTTCAACAAAAAAGTTAGGATTTCACCATGCGACACTTTACAAGCCCCATGTGACAGACAGGGCTCATTGTTTCAGATTATAAGGGACTCTGTCTGTCTTTCTAAATGGACATAAATAAACTTAATTAAACAGCAAATACTCCTTTTTTAGCATTATGCTCCTTTGTAATGGGATAAAAAGATTGAAGCTAGTACATGCAGTTAGAGGGACGAGGCAGCAGGCTTCTCTGGACCTGTACCAACATTTGATTTTGATTGACACTGTCATTTCCACACGATAATCCTGGAAAAAAAAGAATCTACTTTACACTCGATCAGACTATAAACCCTCTGGATTTGACTATAAACTCAATTACTCAATTTATTCTGTAACCACAAAGTCCTTTTTCAAATGTATTACTTTAAAAAGTTTATTTACTTATAAGCCAATGTAGTCTCGTCAAAGAACATTTATCAGTAACTTTTTGAAATCCCTATGAACCACTCTTCGCATCAGCATAAATTAGAGTAATTATTTAAAAAGAAAAAATTTGTCACTTTTGAAGTTGATTTGTCTCTTACACCCATTATTTTCATTTTCCAAAACAGTGTTGAAAAGCATCACGAGTGAATGTCAGGAGATGAGTTTTCATTAAAACAAAACTGTGACTGATGTGTCAACTACATGTCAGACTAATCCAAGCCCACAAGGCCAAATTGCCTCCCAAGTTGGCTGGTTGCTGATAAGTGAGGTTGCTTTTAAAGGACTTTCTTTTTTTTTTAAATACACTCCAGCACAGTGTTTACTCACATAAAACAGTGAGGACAAAACAGCATAATCAGTGTTTCAGCCAAATATTCTCTGGTCTAAACTAGCTAAAAACACTCTGTGAACACACAAGCATGTTGTTTGATACCAAGCCAGTTTTAACCAATACAGTGATTTTCCCTTCACCTGTCTCTTCTTTGCTCTCTGCCC
>JAPZDY010000023.1:5862300-5879739 GCA_029783645.1 Ctenochaetus hawaiiensis
ACATGAGGAGTTAGAACTGCAGCTATTAAGTCAAGGTTGTACATTTGTGTCTTATTTGTTGTATTAGATTTTCTCTTCACTGGATATATGAATTCCTCTTGCTAAACTCTGTCTTAATATTTACTCTTGACCCATTGGAAAAGTTGTTAGACCAAAAAGAAATTTGAAAAAGAAAGTTTTCTCTTTTGTTTTTAAGATCATGTGACACCTGACCCAACTTGACGACCTTGAGATGACTTTAAAATACCAGTATAACAAGTAGAGCTTGAGTTCAAAATATTTTGTTAAACTCTGTTACCAAACTCAGATTAGAGGACTTGCAGCAAAACTATAAAAATGCTCATTTTCCATGTGGGTTCAATGTTACCAGCACTTGAACAGAGCTATTTGTTTTGTCAAGTTCAGTAGAATAGAGCTCCACTGTTCCTCCTACGAATAAATGGTTTGTAAGAGATCAACAGAAAAGTGAAGCAGGAGAGAAGTTGCAAACTTGCGTGTGTCAGACTTCTTCTATGGTTAAATCAAAGCAGACAAGCGGACATGTTTCCCTGTTAGGACTGCCAGCAGCAGCAGGAGGCACAGCTTTCTTCAAGCAATGCTAGCAGCAGACTTTAAGACTGTCAGCTCTCCTGATGTAATAAATTAATGAAGTACAGTAAATGTTCAAACCAAAACACATAGGAGTTTTGTCATCTTTGTAGTGAAAATTTATTCTGAAAACTTTCTGGTCTTGAAACATCTTGGGGGAGTGCAGGAGCAATTTGGACAACAAAAGATATTTAAATCATAAGAATTTTATATTAGCATCATCAGCCTTTATAAACCTACAAGACGAACCTAATAAAAAAGTTTGGCTCTGATGTTATGATGTTAATGTGTGGTAACAACATGATCCTGATGGATTGAAAAGCCAGAATTTAACTGTAAGGGCGGTGCAGCATGCCAACAATTTACATCAAAGTTATCCAACATTTTTTCTAAAAAAAAAAGAGAAAAGATTAATATTATAATTACATTTGCAACCCAAATGTAACTCATCACTCAGAGACTAGCATTAGCAGAGCACAGCAGTGATTAGCTATAACATATGAGACCAACTAGCCAACACGCACTGTAGCATTTAGCTACTTATCCAACGAAACTAAAATAAAATAAAAAATAACTTGGTGCACAGTCTGCTTCACCTCAGATGGCTTTTCCCAGAGTGAACAGCGCAGCAGAGAGGCTGCTCTCCACTGCTGGAAACACAATGTTGATAACGACCCAGCGGAACACCCCATCATTTTGTTATTCTCATACTGCAGTACACTTTCAAATGAATAAAAAAATAATTAATTCTCTTAACTTTCTCAGATTAAAAGGCTGCAGATCATTTATCTTAGATGCCATTGTTTTTTGTTTTTTTTCACTGAATGTGGACTAAAGACATTCAGTAAATGGTTTTGCCCAAAGTATCACATTATAGTGCAGTGAGAAACGATATATTCAATCTATTCATTTATTTGGGAATCAGTTTTGAATAAAGAATCATTTTAAGTTGAACATTTATTTTGAATCGAACTGGGACTTTGAGAATCTAAATTTAATCAAATCATGAGATTTCTTCAAATTCATAGTCCAGTAATAACTCCAGTCACTTTGATTACTGATGTGAAAAAATGTCCTCTACATTTTTTATAAAACACTAAAAAAGGGAAAAGTTAAAAATTGCACTCAGTAGTAATTATTACATCATGTTAGCTAATATTTGCTCACAGCTGGTAATAATAAATGCAGTGAGTTACAATAAGGTTCAAGCCTTAATATAGTCTTGTAGTCTGCAGTGTTGCCTCTGCACTCCGCTGGATGATTTGACCCTACACGCCTGATGGGTTATTCTTATTAAAGTGTAACATGATCATTTAAAAGGTAATTAGTTTTCCCCTGCTGATCGACAATGATGGACTCCTGATGTTGATGTTCATGTGTTTATATCCCACAGTTTATAAAGAGTTCTCATATACTGTCACGGGTCACTGCTCAGGCTCATCTGCATGTTGTTCAGTGTGCCCCTGAAATGGATTTCACTCTGTGAAGACGGAGAGATAATAATGTGACATGCTCGACTTGGAGGATGCTAATGTTGTTTGATCTGTTCAAGTGTGTCGTTGCACCATATCTTGTTTCCATACAAGTTATTATCCATCCTAGCTAATGTACGTTGCATCGTCAGGCCATGGATTTCATGCTTGGCTAATATTCACACTGTAATGACAAATGAGAGGGGTTTTTTTTTTCTTCTACCATCAAAACATGCAAGATGAACTGCAAAACCTGTGATGGTTCTTGTAGTTTCCTGATTGCTTTCAAGCTAAAGTGATAGTTTTTTTGTTCTTTTTTTTAAGCCTTGAAAAATTCAAAAGTGAGACTGAGACTCAATGTTGCTTCACTGGTAGATAATTTTTTTGTACAATTTTTGGCCAAACACTGTCTCAATCTTTAACTCTTTAGCTCTTTGAACAGTAGTTTTGATTATCTTAATTCTGCTTTACTGTAACAACTTTGATCCAGTTGGTTGACAAATGTAATTGATTACCCATTTTTATGAAACACCTAAATGAAGACCACTGAGCATGAATCTGGAACTGCCTTTTTTAAATCAATCTCCTCTTTGTATCAGTTGCACTGCTAAAACTGTTTCAGCTCATTCACTTTTCTTGTCAGCCAAATTTTTGATAAATGAAACATCACTGACTAAATACTATTGATCTATCACTTTACAGTCAGCCATCAATTTACATCAGCCACACTTAAGCCAAGGCTCTGATGATTCATTTGATACAATATTCATGACCTCATCAGTATTTCACCTTATATCTTTGTTACATCTAAAGAATTTTTATTCAGTGTGTCTGTCTGGGTGTGGACTTAAGTTCTTGTGAGTCAAGTGACTGAACTTTGGGTCCAGGATAGATAAATGCCAAGAACAGATAAAGATGATGTAAGTTTATGCCAACTGGATGGTGATCTGGCATATCAGAAATAAATGTTGGCCCTAAGATTCATTCTGAGAGTAACACATCATGTTCAAACAGCGAAATGATCAGCAGTATACCACTGTTTAAAAGGGAAAACAAACAGCTGTGTGTGATAATTAATGGAGGAACATCAAACACAGCACTTCTCAGAATGTAAGCATTGTTCGCAGTGATTTTCAGACATCAGAAGTTTGTTTTCCCTGAAAAACACCTTGTGAAGAACTTTTTTCAGTATCGACTCGGATTTGATAACCTCCTGTGGGCTCCAGTAGTTTCTCAGCTCAGTGTTTTTTTTTTTTATCTCAGTCCTGCTCTGTAGACAGACTGATATGCTCCTGTTGCATCAAAATGAATCAAAATGGAACATGCATTCACAGGTCCAACATTTCACCATGTAGCAAATACAAGCTTTCATGACCAGATGTACAAAACAGCTCTTACTGTGATCCACCTGAGGAGCATTTCTAATATTAATCTGCAGGTGGTAAGTGTCAAGTGAAGATGAAATCTCCTGAAACAATCTTAAAGTCTGAAATTAGGTTCTTAATATTCATGATGACTGTGAGTTCCTCTCACATGAACACTGATGTACAGCATTCGGTTGTATCTTCGGTCTATGTCCTCCGCTGTGCACAATGATGTAAGACTCACCTCATTTTTTGAAAAGTGAAAATATTTTCCTCTAACAGCTTATGTTTTTTTTCGTTTTGTTTTGTTTTTTTGTTCAGTCTGGTGCCACTTGTTAAAAGCAGAATATGTAATTTTTGCTCTTTATCAAAACAGTAAAACAAAAGATGTAGTTTGATGATGTCGTGAAGTAGCGTGGGATCAACATTTTTATTAGTCAGCAGAAGAAATAAAACCTTTTTTGGGGTTATCATTAACATCACTATCTTCACTGGTGAATAATGTACCCTGTAGCCTAACACCATTTTTATAGATAGTTAAATAATAATAATAATCTAATGTCTAATTATTGAGCATAAATACATGTATATTGTTTATTTTGTTGTAGACTTATTTGTTCTTTAGAGGTGATCTAATGAAATATGGTGTTATACAATTAAGTTGATCTATTCTCGTTCTTTTTAATGAATCTAAGAAAGTGTTCAGTATTACTGAAACAAAAGCAATTTTATATTTAACTCTGTCAAATAACATGTTTGGCATGTTTACTTGCTACTCTGACATTCACGAGAGAGGGGGTCTCAAAATTAGTTCGCGTTTGCTGGATCTGCAGAGTGTATGGAAAACGTCACAGCTGATGACAGTGTGTGTTTGTGTGTGTGCAGCTGGAAGGCTCACAGGTATAGATTGGCTTGACACGGGTCACTGATATCATGCCCAACCCGTCAGTGTTTCAGCTTCCATTTACCTCAAGAGGAGAGACAGGTCCTGACAGTAAACTGAGCTTGTGAACATTTGCCGGCTCAGGAACTTTGCATTTCTCTGATGCTGAGATTGAAAGAGTGAGATGATGATTTGACAGAGCAATTACAGAGCAGAGTGGAGATGACAGGGGAAATACTGAAGAGGGAAAGCAGGAGAGGACATGTTGACAGATCTCCTGGCTGAACAGGTCTTCATGTACGCACACTTGCAGCTGGTCAAATGTATCACATAATTATGGGTTGTTGGTCACCGCTAAGGTTCAGTCAGTAAATCAATGTTGCTGTATTACAGGTCATTATTTGCCTTTAATTAAAAATTCCATTAACCTCTGATGAGATGGATGTTTAACTAATAAAATAGTCGGGGAAGAATTGATCCAAATTATGCTGATTATATATGAAGTGTATCTGCTGATTGGCTACTTTTCAAGGGTAAAGATGAGTTTGATCAACAGTTACCAAATTAAAATCATGTTGTGTCTCTTGCTCAAAAAGCAGTAATGGAGTCCTCATCATTTCACGGTACTTTTATCTTGTTCAAAAGCTTTTGCCATGAAAAAAAAGACTTTAAAACCACAATAACCATTTATTTTTGTTTGCTGTTTGTCACTGATGGTAAAACTCCAAGCTAAATATCACTTATAATCAAGTTATGAAAACACATTTTGACAAGTTACTGCCTGTTAAAACATCCCGTGGCAACACAGAGTAACATTTGTATTTACAGTATATGGATTTTAGAACTTTAGCTGCTAAATGCTTCATTTATACACCAGCTACTTGCTTACTTGTCTTTTTTTTATTTGCTGCTGGGCAGGAAGAAAATATATGGTTCAACAAAACCTTTTATTTAAGCACCTGCCTGCTGGAAACAATGTTGCAAAACAGTTGCAGGCTAAAAAAATAAAACAAGTTTAAAGATGTTATAGTGCCTTTTAGTCTCTGATCTTTCCTCCACAGCAAAGCAAGAGTTTCCACTTGAACACATTATACATCTTATTGTACTCTTGGACACATTTCTATTAAATCAAATGGGAATAATTATTATTAGGAGTGGATTAACAGCCACTTTTTGAGTCCCTTTTCTCTGCTGTCTTCAGTTACATACTCTATATTTGAGTATGTATAGAGTTCGTAATACATACTCTGTGCATAGTCTACATGTCCTTGAAATAGGCCTTTCTCACAGAAGAATCAAATGTAGGTGTAGGCAAATTTTATCAAGAAAACAGTGAATGATACTGGCCTGATAATAAACATTAATAGTTATGTATAAAATATCTGATAGAAAACATTTCCAGTTGATAGCAATGAACCTTTTAGACTAATCATTTAATTTCCAGATTTTAAAAAACTTTATTGTACTAGATTGTCTTTTTCGTAGCATCCCTTTAAGAGAAATGCAGGTGAGTTGTAAGTCTTATTCCAGCTCTAAGGGATGTCTGCAGTAGCTGCTGCAACAGTCTCCAGTGAA
This sequence comes from Ctenochaetus hawaiiensis, assembly GCA_029783645.1. NCBI lineage: Eukaryota > Metazoa > Chordata > Actinopteri > Acanthuriformes > Acanthuridae > Ctenochaetus > Ctenochaetus hawaiiensis. Next base: position 5,868,183 of record JAPZDY010000023.1, read on the forward strand.
AAGACTCTACTTTTTCAATGATTAATTGCTGTAAGTATAAGTTAATAATCAAACTCAGATGAGTTCATTAAAATTTTCAGTTTTGCTCAAAACTGCTAAATATTGTGGTTAGATGGTAAGAAAACAGAGAAAATAGTGAAAATAAGGGGAAAAACCCTGAAATAATGAGAGTTAGGGGGACTAAGAAGGATTTAAAAGTGAGTGCGTGTGCCTTCATCCCCAGTGAATTTGTAAGTTCAGGCCCCTGTACTTCACTTCTGTTACTTCTTCTTTTGTATCAAATCAAAGTATTGATAAAATAAAAAAATATTTCAAAATATTTCAAAGTTTTGACATCGCATGTTGTTCAGTTTTACCTGCATGGATACACAGAGGCATGCTGTTCTATTTCTCTTGGCTTTGAGCTGACGTGGCACAAATATTTGTTCATGAATGTGTGTGTGTGAGGGGATGATGGGTTTTGGACCATTCACCCATCTGTGCATTCCAGATTACTGACTGTAATCTTAATCCCTCCGCAGATAAACAAATACTGACCCAGTATCTCTCTCTCTCTGTCCCTCCTCTCTGTCTGCATTTTTCATTCATGTTTTCTCATCATTGCAGTGCAGTCATTGTCATAGACTGAGTGCTATGCAGTGAAATGTTGTTTCAGTGTATTACAAGCTCATAGCCAGTATGTACATACACACATATATATATACACACATACACGCGCACACACACAGTCGCAAAGGGACACATTAATGTACACAAGCTGATGGAAAAAACAACGTTCCTTAGCAATCATCCATTTTCATGGCACTTCCCTAAGAATTAAATGATTCGTCATTTTCCAGTCTACTGCAGGCGATTAGCGAAGTTTGCTCATGCCCTAAAATGTGGAGAGAAATTCACTTCATTAAGCGGCGCTGAGGTCATTTAGAAGTAGGAATGAGCCTCTAAAAGCCTCAGGAGAGATGGGGGAGAGGAGAGACAGCTTCTGTACCAGTTTCTTATTAGATTCCAAACACCTTGTACGACTGGCTTGTAACTCACTCAAACATTTATCATAAGCTGCGGCCGTCACATTTAGCAAATTTCAAACCACCCTGACATCTGGCACATATGGAAGTTTTTAGATCGAGCGCTCCACCACCATCATCATCATCAAAACACCAAATGAGGGAATATTTTATCTTAAGCAGCTCTGAAGATGAAGTGTTTGTGTGTCTGTGTGTGTATATGTGTATGTAAGAGGAAAAGTTAAAAGAAAGATGGCATTAATGAAACTGTTGTTAAAATCCATAGTGGGGAAAAAGGCTTCATGCAAACAGAAATATTTAATCAGAAATATATATATATATACAGTATTTTATGGTATTTTATTGGTCTTAACCGCTCTTGCCATCTGAAAAATAAACTAAAGTTGGTCTGAGACCAAGCCGTAGATCCAGCTCTTGTCATGATGTTACTTGGAATACACACTGATGAAAGTTATAGCTTGCGCCTGCTACACGCGCAGCCCCCAGTTTATGCCCATCAGGAACACAAGTTCTTGACCCTCTGTTGTTAGACCAGTTTTTAGATTCTCTTTTTTTAACTTTCACAGATTTCAACTTGTGTTTGTGGTGCCAGGAGACTCTGTTAAACAGTTTACAGTAAACAAGGTTTTCTGCAGCCTGGAGTATTAACATCCTTGTAGAATGTGAAGAAAATAATTAAGGAGAAAATGTGCAGATTAACTTTTTGTAATAGACACTGTTGAAATCCCTTTTTTGTAGTTTTTTATTTATGGAAATTAAAAAAATAAGCAGAAAGAGTTTATTGTTGTTTGGAGGCTTTGGCACTTACCTTCAGATCAGTGGCAAGGAAAATGGCTACAGTTAGTTGCAAAAAAGTGTAATTTATGAGCATTAACACTAATTAGCAACAAATGATGCAGCCTGATTAAATAGATGTTTATTCATCTTGTCAAAAGGGTTACTCTATTTGTTAACCTTGACAGCTGTTAAGAGAAATTAGAGCATTTTATTTACCATCAGCCTTTAGAAAGAGTTAAGAGTTGGCATGATAATCAGCCAAAACAGGAGCACTTTGTAGCAAACCAAACAACAAAACAGTGTTACTGCCAAGGAGAATTCATCGAAAGAGGGCTGAAAAAAACATATGTATTGTATGGCTATCTCACCTGCTACTGTACAAACACTACACTGCTACGACCTGCTGCATCTGGCTCCTCTGTCTTTAAGCTCTGGAGATGTGGGTGTTTTTAGATTAAATATTTTTTGCGCAGACACACATCTATGTAAATGTTTAACTCTCAGGTTGTTTCCGCTTGAGTAGGCAAAGTAGGCAGATTACTCGTTTTTTTCTCTCTCTCTCTCCTGGCTTTCAGTGGCAGCTGAGAGACCAAATTGGAAGAAGACAAGGTCAAGCACAGCCGAGCAAACACTTAGAAAGTACTCAGTAACCAAGGCAAACCCCAAGGTTGTGTCAGAGGGATAAAATGTCAATTCTCATTTAGAGAAAATATGAATGATGTGTCCGAGCTGTCCTATCTTCAAATAAACTCAAGAGCAAAGACACCCTTATAATGATTTGTTGTTCTGCCCCTGACTGCGCTTTTTAACCAATGCTGGATTGCTCTTGCAATACGCATTAAGTACAAAAAGACACACACAAGCACACACACACACACACACACTCACCAGTACAGATACAATCCCCCCACACACACACACACAAACATCCACATAGAGAAATAAGGATAGTCTCGGACACACACACTGCTATTACCTGCTGGATCTCAAACATGTGTAGTCTGCATAAATAAGCATTCTCCATATACACCCTGTCTCTTGTAATCCAACCCCAAATACATCACTTGCTTTGTGTTTGTGTAGGTGTGTGTAGACGATTTAATGTGGTAACAACTGAAGCCCCCCAACACACACACACACACACACAGAAAGAGGAGAGAGTGTGTGTGTTTCCGTTACAATCTCCACACCATCTTGGCAACATGCTTCTATATAACTATCTGCTCCTGCTATCTGTCCTGTCTTTGGCTTTTTACTCAAAAATGTAACTTATTACTCATTACCAGGTAATTTTTTCAAATGCAGTGTTTTTATTCTCTGCCAACAGTAATTACACTGCTCCTCCTTTAGTTTTCTGTTACATCCCCCAGAATTGGTTTTCTTTTTACCTCAAAACTCAGGCTTTAAATGTGCAACTCTGTGTTTATATCAGTTTAATCACCTGTAAGTGTATACAGCCTGTATAAGTATTACTTTACCTGAAGCCCTTCTGTTTTCCAACAGTCACTTTCCCAAAGATTTGTCTAACAAAGGGGGAGTCAATCATGGAGATATTTCATCCATCATATCACCAACCACATTATATCTTTATCACATGTACCCTGCTGTCCATGATTAAAATAATGTTTTTGTTGTTGTTTGGTTGTTTTGCCATTGTGGTTAAGCTACAACCATCCTCCAGAGTTGCAGAAGACTCATTTTTAGAAAAGCTCATAGTGTATAAGCTCATGTTTTTGTGCAGTTGTAGCATATTTCAGGAGGTTAAGGATTGTGTTTTTCAGAGTGGAAAGAGTCTTAGTAACTCAACCTGCACACAATGTTCATTTGACAAATTCAGAATAATGGGAATATTTTTATTTGTGAAACGTCTTTCTGGCTAGCTTGCTGCTTAGTGACGTGCACGTGCAGCATTACAAAAATTAATGTGGCATGTTTTTGGATCATTGGATTTCAAATCAGTAGGGGGGTGACAACAAAAATAATGTTGTTCCAGTTTTTGGAGGGTAGCAATACTATTATTATAGTGGTGACATTTTAATTAGTAAATTGTTTTACTGGGCATTATAGGAAAAAGAAATATTAATCCAAAAACTTATTGCCCAACACTGCAGATCTGCTTCTTCATAAGACAGACAGCACTTTGTAAAGCTGCTTGTGTTTGTTCTTCCAGTAATAATTCTTGGGTCGCCTTTGTGTCCCTCTTATGTTGCACAAAACCACCCAGCTCCTCTTTAGATCTCAACAATTCTCTTAGTATATGCCCTTAGGTTGTTGTCTCGACTATATATAGGACCACATGAATCACTAAAAATAGTGCAGCACACAGCTCCATTTGGTTTCAGCTGCGGTTTGTATGGGGATGTTGGTGCGCAGCAGGCCTGCCCTTAAATACAGGAAAAGAAACTGAGCTAAAGAACCCATTAATGTCCCGAGAGTATCTGTATATTTTGTGAGGATCTGCCAGCTATATCAACATATCTAGTGATGACATCTTGATAAGAAAAAAAAAGGACACAAGACAGTGTATTTGAAACACAATCAGACTGACCAGATCACCACTGAAGGCTGCCTGCTCGAACTGTGATCAGATCTAAAGGTGTAAATCTACACCTTGTTATCACATTCAGAGGAAAGAAAAACTGGGACCTGTGCCAAAAAATGACTTCGGAGTCACAACTTTGATACCCCGAAAGAAGGATATTACCAGTGGTGCTACCCAAGCTAGCACTTGTGCTGGCTAACTCTGTCACTTAGTCACTGCATTAGTAATACTGGAGTAACATGAGCTTAGTCAGGCCACTGAAAAGCAGTATGTTAATACATATGTTAAGTTAGTCACCTTGCATGTTCAAGCCTGCATCACTGTTCTTGACCCAGTAAGTGCAGCTGTCTGTCTGCAGAATTTGCATATTAAGATCCTCTCACAATGTGAAAAGAATAAATAGAATGAAAAGAGATTGAAGAAGCAAGTACTGATGTTAATGCCACGAATAAACGCAAAGTGATAACATGTTATTATCTAGATGATGTTTTTTTCCAGATTGTATGTTAAAGCAGCTGTAATTAATTCTGTCTTTAGTTTCTGTTCTCTCATTGCAGGATTTTGAATAATAGATGTTTAAATTATGAAAGTGTCCAATTCATTTATGTGTACATGTCCATAAAAAAATCAGTGAACTCTACGTAAAAAATTAATATTAACATATATTATATTATATATTATTATATATTAATTCAAATTAATAGTTTTATAATGTACCAAGAAAGGGTTTTTTTTCTAAAATTTGCAGTATTAATTCTCTCAGAACCTTTTTCTTATCTGAGTTACGTTTTATAGTGACTGAAATATTCCTATTCAGATCAATAATTAATTGAATCAAATGGAATCGAGAATTGTAGTGAAAACCAGGGGCTTTACCGAGACCCAGATTCACTTACCTTTAGAGCTGATCCTTTCATCACTCTGCACACACACACACACGCACCCACACACACACACTCAGACTTACTTTTTTTATCCCCACATTAGAAATGAATCTCGCGCTTTTGGTTTAACTTTATTTTTGTAAATAATTATACACGGAGTGCCCTTATTTTTTGCTTGAACACCTGCTCCCAAAAATGTCTGCACACTGTTTTGCCTTCATGCCACCACAGGAGGCTGTGGGTTGCCATCTGCCCAGGCCAGGTTGTTCTCTGCTGGGCCTGCTCCTCTTCCTTCAGGGCCCCCTCCTTGTAGAGGGGCAAAAGAGGTTAATTAGCCATAATAGCTACCTCCTGCACAGATGAGAAGAACTGAATGCCATTCAGGCACTCAGCTACCATGGAGGGGTTTGCAAAAAATATGTAGATATATTGCACTTAGCTTTCTCAATGTGTGAATTCAGTCTCAGCTATACGAACACGCCTTATATACTAAGACAGAGTGAGTAATTTCAATGTTGTTTGAAATGTCAAAACCTTGTTGTTGAAGCAGATTCGCACTTCCACATAATTAGAGCACCTGCCGCTTTTATATTGCAAACACACTGTTTGCACTGAGCTGATTTATTGAATGAAAGACCCAAGAAGACTTTGTCACTCCCACACAATGAAGCACAAGGCAGACGTAAAAAGTATAAGAAGAAAGGAGAGAAGGAGGAAGAGAAGCTTTTTGTTGACACCGAGCTAGCAGTGCGGAGAAGAAAGTAAGAGGCAGAAAAAGGAGAAGCAAGTGGGAGACTCAAGTCAGTGAGATGCGGAGCAGACAGAGTTTGTCTTGAAGGCATTTCAGCTGATTGATAGAATGAGAGCTTGTCTGGCAATCCGAGGCAGGGTGTCGTGTCACTGAGGGGGAACAGGAGACTGGAGAGCTGGGACACTAAAGGCCCGCTCAAGCACAGGAGGTGTGTGTTTGTGACTGCCTATCTTTCTCTTTGTCCACTGGGATGTAAATGCAGGAGTGTTTGTGCACTGTAAATATCCAGCTTATCTTTCTGACTCTGTTTGTCAGGGAGGTTGAGTGAAATAGGAATCAGGGGTTTAGAGAGACAATCTCAGGTCTGCACACACGTGGTCATGTCCATTTTCTTTCTATTAATCCGAAAACCTCAGTTAAGTTTAATGTACAATATCTCCCCATTTTTCCCAACTTTTTTGGTTCATGTTTTCTTTTTTAATGTTTACTGCTTTGACTCTGTCGATGGACCAATGAAGGGTATGTCAGCCATCATATTGTGTCCTTTTTGATACCTTTTTGAGGCCAGAAGGGTTAAAGCCATACATCATTTTACATTAAAAACAACATATTTTAAAAAAAATGAATAGATGTTCTTCCATAAATTTTGAAAATTATCTTGGCATATTTTCAGTGATGTAACCTCGTCGTCTGATGTTTCAGCCTTTCAACATCAGAAACCCTTGTCCAGGAGACCCAGCCAGGGTTGATTAGACTCCAGCTAATACTAAAGCCCCCTTGATCCACAGCCATCTTTGCAGCTCTGATGTCCATAATGGCTTCATATCCAGCCGTATGATTCCAAGGAATTTGACAGCTCTACATAAGAACCAGCCAGCAAAGCCTCCTCTACGCTCTTCTGTTCATGCCATCCTCAGCTCAGGCACTTACCTACCAGGTCTACATTCTTGGTTGTCTTTTTTTTTTTTTTTTGGAATATCCTCTCCATCCTATCTTCCTCATAGTCAGTCAGTACCAGCAGAAACACTTGTCTTGTATATTTTGGGACCATCTCTTGCCTAAGTGAATTCTCTGGAATGGTGTCTTGGAATTTGGGCTTCCTCAGAGCTCAAACTTTACCTGCTGATTCACTGTAGTGTCAAGAAGCCTCTTTGACAATTGTAGGTGCTGTTATAGCTTCTTCCTATAAAGCCACTTGCCTTCTGGGTGTTGTTGGTGTTGTTGCTGACCAGTCCTGAGCCGTTGCATATTGCTGTTGTTGCTCTCAGCATCAAGCATCTTCTCTGGTAAAGTCTGCTGTTTTCCTGCCAAATGCAAACCCCAAAAGAAACATGTTGGAACTTTATTCAGAGTGACTCGGAGTTGTAGGAATCTTATGTTATGTAGCTTCCTGCCATCTGGTTCATATGTCATACTCCTGCATCCTCGCCATCTTAGTGACACTTTTACCACCTCTGCTGGTACTTCTTCCAGGACAGGCTGACATCTCTCCTTCCCTTGTGGTTTCTTGTTGGGAGTGTTTAGAAAGTGACTGTGACTCATTTTGGGGGTCATGACACACAGATTGGGAACCTCTGTGTTACACAAGAGTCCAAAAATAAATAAAATAAAACACATCAGGAATTACTGTTTAACCTGAATTTCACACGTTAAGTTATCTATAAAAAAAGAGCTACGACCAGAGAGTACGTCTTGGAGAACAAACAGGGTGTAGACGATCACTGAGTGGCAGGAGCAGCAGCAGTAGGTAAATGTCTGCTTCAGAGTGATGCTGATAAACTCGTGACAGCCTGAATGTCAGCATCATCCAAAATGTCATAACAGACAGATAAGTTAATTTCCTCTGACAGAGTGTTTGCCGTGCCACGTTTTCTTCAGCGAGGATGCAGTATTCACAGCAGGTAAACACTAACACAGCTGGATCACATTTTCCACCACACTGAAATGTCCCTTTGTCTCATGGATGCAAGTTTGACATAAATACTCCAGTTTCACAAACTGTGCTGAGCCTTTCTGGTTTAGTAAGGTCGTCCAGTGTCCTCAGATGTAGGCGTCAGAGATGCTTCATCTATGTTGCTTGGAAACAGGTCTGCCTCAGTTAACACTGCTGCCTTCACTGAATCCACAGGGATTGAGGACAGTGATGAAAACTAACCTAAGCGATCCTGCACTCTGAATATTTCCATTTAACTGGAATCTTGCAAAATGCGCTTTATTTTAATACACCAGTAAATTCAGCTCTTAAACAGTTAAATTCAGCCCCTAAACAGATCAATTCAGCTTTAAAACTGTCAACAGTCATCACATTTACAAAAAATGGGTGGGATTTGCATTTTCTTCATAAATAAATATAATAAAATAAAATGTCTTTCTGCCAGAAACACACAGGCAGATGTGACTGATTTTAATAATGCTCAGACTTAAAAGCATGTACCCTCTTCCAGTATTTACACCCTAAATACGCCTGACTGGGAACATTAACTTTAAGACCTGAACACTGTGAGACTCAATACTTTATTTTTGCTTTTTCTAATATCTCACTGTCATTAGCTCAACACGCTAACACATGGACTATCTCTGCCTTTTCCCTCTTTCCACTCATTATTTATTTACTCGCAACACATGACATGCATGAACACACTCAGTTGACACGGTCAGAGAGCGTAAATTCACGTGTTTAATACGAGTTGCTGGCGTAATGTCTTGTCATGTTGCACTCGAATGCTAAAGGGAGCTGTGTGTGTGTGTATTTCAGTATTTGACATGGTGCCTTAAACCTGATCATTTGTTGTGACCCATTGAGTAGTACAACCTGTCAGTCAGTTTATTTTATTGACTGACACAAATATTGATAGCATTTACAATATAATGTGTATTGCTAAGGGCATTTATTACAGTGATATATCAATATATTTTATTATGCATTGTAAATTATTAATAAACTGGTTGGTACCAAATTAAGCATATTCATGATGCACATTATCAGTAATTATGTACTTCTTGTTTCTAGCTACAACTGCTTTTAATAAAAATGCCAACAGTTTATCTTTGATGGCACATAATCTTAATCTTATACTGATGGTACACTGTATATAAAAGTGAAAAAAGGCAGAAAGGATTGAAATGACACACTGAGTGTATGATACACTAAACAAAGTGTGTTTAACAGGCATTCAGTCACAGTAGCTTCCATAATGATTTGTTGCCTGCTTGACAACCGTTATTAATGACTCAGTTCACCGTTGAGCATCTTTCAAACCCTGGAGGCTTCATCAGCTTCAGCTCATGTTAATGTACAAAACCTTTCAGAGTCAACAGATTGGTAAGAGCCAGAGGCATTATGGGTCAGGAGGGGATTACATCTGCACTCTGCTCTCTCTTCTGTCCTCACTGTTTCATCCTCCTCACTTCCCTCTTTACGTCCACTCATCCTTTCATCCCTTATGCAGTTATCCCTTCTCTCGCCTCATTTGTTTCCTTTCCTTTTCTCACCTCTCTGTCTCTCTCTCTCTCTCAGTCTGTTTCTACAGCCTCGTTTCTTTCTCCCTCCTCCCTTTTGCAATCTTTGGCGTGCTGCCTCGCTCATGCCACTGATAGGTCATGGCTGACAGATGGCTCGATGGCGAGGGCCGAGGCTATAAGACACTGGGCAGAATCAGGCAGGAAGGGCGCCATACATTATCAAAACTGGAGGCTGTGTCTCATTTTTAACCTTTATGTTCCTGGGGAAACTCTGCATTTGACCAAACCCTGCGGTTCTTTGCTTTTAGAGGTGCTGTGACATTTTGAATTTCTTTGTGCCTCTTCAGCAGAACACTTGTCACATTTTGGGGAAGATGAAGTACTTGTGTTTGAACTTTGGTTTTTTCTTTGTTTTTGTTTTTCCTTCCCACTTCCCAACCATCAAACAAGTGTCTTCTGAGGAAACAGACCCTAATGCAAAATGTCACCGCATCCTACGAAACGAGATTGTTGCTGTGATGTAGCTCAGTTTTCAGTGCTCCCTTAGGTAAAATACAATTTGTCTTATTTGCAAGAACCATTGCAAAGCGCCTCTGCCGACAGAAAACTAAGAATTTACAGAGTCAAACAAATTTTTGAGGAGTTTTTCTTAATTTACTAACAGAAACATCTGCAGCAGGATGTGCCCATGGTAAAACTCTTCAGTCAACCCATTAACATTTAGATTGGGTGGCTAAATGTTGCTTCCTGTCTGATGCCCTTGGATTAATGTCAGCCTTATGTCATCATCTATAAGCCAATACATCAGTCTTTGGTATATTTAATAGAGTTATTGCATAAATATTCAACCTGATGTCGTAAGCTACACAGGAACCCAACTATATCTAACGATTGAACCTCATTAACCTAATTTTTATTAGCTTTAAAACAACGCAGTTCACATGTTCACAATAGGAGTCCTAATTATAACTCGAGAAAAATTACTCCATTGCCTGCCTGAGCTCTATCTTCCATTTCCGTTACCCTACCCATCAGCCATTCTCAGCTGCAGGCAAAGCAGCCCAGTGAGGCAGTCATAATCCAGTCCAAACTCCAGCCCGAATCTCTTCCCCAGCCGCTATCTGTCCTCTGCACAGCACCAGCAGCTACGCTCACATGCCGAGTCACTTTTAGAAGAAAAACTAACACACACTTCATGTTACAGACTCAAAGGTTTAGTTTACGAGTAATAAATCAGGTTCTTTCTCAGTTCAGCAGACTCAGCCTTGCTTGGTCTGATGTGGTTGGTAGCCTCTGGTGGCTAACATTAGCTTTAAAATAAGTAAGCAAGTGTATACTGTACCTTTTAAGAGCAAACACTCCACAATAAAATTAAAAAAAACAAACACTCACGGCAAATATAAGCAAACTTTTGCACCATGTTGTTTAACTGACCTTCTTCATTAGTCGCCGCCTGTCTTTATGTCTCCTGTTTGTTCGGCTTGTTGTTGTTTACTGTTGGAGCACTTAACAAACATTTCAGTGGTTTTATCACAACACTAAAAGAAGAAATAAACACACTAAGATGTCCTTCTTTCCTTTGTTGCTTTTCTACTTGTTCTCTGTCAGCTCACCTAATGATATTTTCTTCAAAGGAAGTGCCCTGGGGAATCTTGGGAAATAAAGAAAACTCAATGCGCTGTTATCCTGTGATCATCTCTTCCAGCCACAGTGGCCACAGTCCAATATTCACTCTCTTCTATAGTCAGTTTGGATCAGTGCCAAGTATGTGACTATTTACATAGGATACATGCTTATTCTGTCAAAATGTGTGAAAGCAAAAAATCTTATCGAACAGAGATGTGTGCTGTAACGTGTGTTAATTATTGGTCCTTGGTATGAAAAAGGTTGAGAAGCTTTTATTTTAAAGGTGATGCAACTGTCTTGGACCTTTTTTGCTCGATCTTTGGTAGCCTTTGGCTCTTTTTTTTCCCACCACAGCTCAGATGATATTTAAATTCAGCTTAATCTGACAGTGTGTGTATCTGTCTATATGCTCCACTACTTTTACTACCAGGGGTGAGAATCTTTTCAAATTTCATGAATCAGTTTTGATTGTGATTTTTTTCTCAATCCA
>JAPZDY010000023.1:5879839-5910452 GCA_029783645.1 Ctenochaetus hawaiiensis
GTGATTTTTTTCTCAATCCAAATTGGATTCTCCATCGAATGAATGAAAAAGGCAGTGCTGTTTCAAGTCTCTGGCTCGTTCTTTGGTCCCCTGAAATACAAAAGAAACATAACTGACAGTTAATATGAAAGATTCATAGCATTTAAAAAAAAAAAAAAGTTAGCACTGACTACGAATTAATTAATTTGAAATCATCTTAGTCTCCTGCCTTTATGAGAGGTACAAAATGAATTGTAGAGCTCTGCTGTGTTGTTATTAGGGCTGTGTCTCCAGCAGTAAAGAGCAGTCGCTTTTCTTTGTTATAACTTTGTTACAGCTGATTGCTGCTCCGTTCCAATGAATCTGTTTTGAATTGTAGGACATAAGTTAAAGGAATCTTAAGTAAATCAGTTTTTTACCCCAGTTCACTACAGCTGTTCAAACCTGGCAGGTGTCATTCAGTAGATTAATCAGATTTCTTTTTATGAAAACACTTTTCTGTGGCATCTGGAGACAAATTACACGAGAGCAAAGTTTGCTGTTTAGAAAATCTGACACAATGAGATAAAATAACTGAATTGCTCAGCAGAGCAAAACAACAGCAGAACTGAGTGATAACGCTTAATGCTCATCACCATGTGTGACATGTCTGCTTTCCATACAGTCTTTTGAATATAAAAAATACTGATTTAATCAACTTCCAGGCTGGTTTTATAGAAACAAGCAAATGAGTCTCCCGAATGAAACCAGTTGCTAAAATATTCTTGTCACTAGCTAGCAAAATTAAACCAGCTATAATACATGCTAAATGAGAATCTCTGTGCCATCTTGATGCTTGGAGCAAATTTCCTGATGTTACAGGCCATTATAATTTTCAGTCTAATGAATTCTGGACGTCAGAGCACCAGGTTTGAGCTGCTGAAGATGCACTTTGCCCTGGAAATGTGCTGATGGTGCCAGGATTGGGATCATAAATATGCCACCAGGCCTGTCAGGACTGCCAGGAAGAGAGAAGTAGTGTTTGAGCTGAGAGTTGGAGAAGGTTTGCATGTTCTCCAGCCTAATTTGCCGTGATGTGCAGCATTGCGGGGCCTGTTATGCCATTCTCCTCACACACACACACCTCACTGTACTGTACATCACTTTCTGTGAGAGTTACACTTGTCTTAATTATGTCAGAGAGATGTGTTGGGGTGGGGGGGGGAGGGGGCATCATGTGGATGCCAGCCAGTTCATAACGCTGTGTGAATCTGAAGCTCTGCAGATGGTAAGACTTAAAGAGACAGCAGTACAGCATGTTTTCAGTCCACAGCTCCACATGGGAGTGAGCAGGACTTCTTGAGCAGGTTGCTTTTAATTTGAATGGAAGGCAAGTTTTTCTGAGTTGGTCCGGAGCATGGTTACTAAAGCTAGCAGGTTAAGAAGCAACTTCTGTGTAAATGCAAACAGGATTTTACTGGCAGATCTCTAAAGTAGATGTGTTTATATGATTTAAAACTAATTGGAGAAATTTTAAGAGTTCAAGGATGAGCTGAAATCTATCTCAAAAGGATTTATAAAGGTTTCAAGGTGAATATTAAATATAAAAATGCAAAAACTGTGTGCAGACACTGACATCTAGACATCTATCAAATAAGTTTACTGTGAGCAGACTGTGAATCTGTATAGGTAAATGGCATGGTGACCTCATTCCAATGTCTGATAAGTGAAAAGCTGTATCACTGCTGTATCTGTCTCACCTCTTTACACAGGGAACAATTAACTATTTAACCACTCAGGAACTGTTTTTGTTTTTGTTTTTGTTGAGATCATATGTTAGCTAAGGTTGCAATACTAACTTCAGTAGTAGCCTGTTTTTCCCAACTCACTATAAAACCTTTCCTTAACAAATCCAAATGTTTCCTTCTCCCAAGTCAATATTCAGATTACTCTGGATATTTTATAGAGCAAACTTTGAACAGGTTTCAGTCAATCAACTGTCTGCAGTGGAATTTGTCTCAGATATCTGAGAACCTTGGTAAATAAAGCCACAAGGGAAAAGAGAGACAGTGTTTTTTCTGTTTTTTGTTTTTTTTTATTTTAATGAGAAGACCTTTTAATATTTAATTAATCTTAAGTCACTTTTAACACCTCAGCAGAGGCTGAAAACAGTCCCAGCCTGGTCCCATTTCTAAATAAACCAACCTGTCCCAATGTGGATCTTTCCCCCTCAGAGACCAGCAGTAAATGTGTCCCAGCACCAGGAATGAATAATATATGAAACCCTCTGGAAGTGTGTGGAGGCTGCTTGAGTGTATGTCTCTCTCTCTCTCTCTCTCTTTCTCTCTCTCTCTCTCTGTCTCTCTCTGTCTCTCTCTCTCTCTCTCTCTCTCTCTCTCCAAGTCTGTGTATGTTTATGTGTATGTGTTGCATATGTGTGTGTGAGAGAGAGCAGTGGGTATTCACTGTCCAGTCACATCCTCTCTTCCTGCTATCGGCCCTGCTGAGGTCATCTGTGTGTGTGCTCCTCCCAGGTCAACACATTATCTAAATGATTTAATATCATTGCAGCCGCCCCGACCCCTCTGCTGTCACTGTGCTTTGGAGCAGAGAGACTAAGCATCCTACGATGAACACTGAATGCTTAATAGTATTTTTTCATTGCTGTAGCAACAAAGGTTTTGTGTATTACCCAGATCAAAACCTCATTCTCTTTGTAGTTATATAGCCTATCCAATAGGCTATCTCCACTTTTGTCAGAATACTTGGGCAAAAAAATGAAATTCAGGTCAATAGAGTAAGTTTTGGGAGTCTTATGTGACAAATATGAGAATTTTATTTTAGAGTTTTCAAGTCAATGTGTATACAGTATATGATCAATGAATATGAAACGACACAACCCTGTCCACAGTGAGAGTCAGAGAGCGTCTAAATTTTTATTTCCCATCTTCTTTGTGGAATAAAACTAGTAAATGTGTCTCAGATGCTGGGGAATGACCATGTATGCTCCCAGTCTATTGCTTCTTTTCTCCTTTTCATTAGATTCAGCTTCGTATTGATTCAACAGAGCAGCGACTGGGACAAGCGTCTGTGTTTGCTGTTGGGCTTTCAGGAGTCTGAACACTCAGGTGTAAAATTGAATATAATGTGGAGCAGAGACAGCAACTGTTTCAATACTAAAAGATTAATTAAATATAGAACCAACACAACATGTCCTTTCTTTAGAGGAGAAATGTGCTAAAAAGATAAGAGGCCTAAGTGACGCCCGCTGTATTCTGTGCTGTAGCTCTCTGGTTATTTTTACCTCTGATCTTATGTCTGAAGTTTTTACAATCATTTCTCTTAGTAATGACAACATTATGTTTATCTTGCATACAGTTTATAATGATTCTTTAAGAGAGACAAAGTCCCGCCCCTTTCTGTCATTGCCATGGGACCTCATTTGGAAATAATATGTAGAGTGGTCAAAGGAGAGAGACAAATAGTCTTTTAATCCTTCACAAATTGTCATGAACTAAACATATGATATTTGTAAATTTAAAAGATAACCATGCAAATTGATGAAGTCACATTTTGTTATAAAGTTTTTAAAGTATTGTTCAATTTTATGTGTGACTGTTCAGTAAACTTTATTTTTTCTCCTGCACAATATACGTAAGCAACATCAACGTGGTTGTCACCTGTCACCCTTTTAGCACTTTGTTATTCCGGAACAAGGGACAAAGAACTAAAAGAGGCGAAAATCATTACATGTCTGGCCTTGTCGAAAGCTGCAGCCATGCAAAAGGAGAGTTAGTCAGTCCCTGGAAGAGAAAGTTAGCATCACATCACTTTTGTGTGTTGTCTCTCTTAATATGTAATTTTTAAGTCTCATACTTGAACAGTTTGATGACAAACTGTAACTTTTCATTTACAAAGTTATCTTTTATATTGACAGGCATCATATGTGTAATTGATTGGTTCAACTCTGTTTTGTACTGTATGTATTTTTGCTGAAATAAGCTACACCAGAAAAGGACTTTGGCTCTTTATTGACTGACATGTTTTTTCTGGCATCAGACTTTTCTGTAGTGATGCTGCCTTGTTCTCAGACCTTGGCAGACACTCTTTGAGCATAATGTTAATAAAACAGAGATAATTTATCTATGAATAAAAAAGATAGTTGTAACAAAGAGGTGAATATATTATCCCTATTATATTAATCTAATTCATCTGGTTAGACTTGGATATATAGCCTCTCAGAATTCACTTAAGTTCAGGAAATTACCTTCCTGAATACAAAAAACTTTTATATCAATATTCTACAACTAAATAGAGAATATTTTTTATTTAAGAGCAAACACAGAGCCAGCTTTTTGCAGTGTTAAAAGGGATTGCAGGGCTTGTGTACTGCAACTGTAACTCAGTTTAGTCAAATTTTCTCAAAAGATATATAAGAAACTGTCCGTGGATTCAAATGATTTCAGAGGAGACATGATGTCTTACACTCATGTGCTCTGAGTTGGTGAACAAAGTCTGGCTGCTTGTTTCTGGTGGTCTCAGCCAAGGACACTGTGCTGCCTTGAGCGTTTCCCCCCCACCAGCCCACAGCTCACTCCTCGTCCCTCTGTCTCCCACACACAATCACCAACACAACATGCTCTCACACACACACGCACACACACACACACAGACACACGTGCGCGCGGAGCAGAGTCCCGGTCCACTGACCCGCAGTGGCTGTCAGATATTCCCTGCTGTCTCTCATGCAGATGAATCAGAGCAAGAGAGAATGAGGACGGACAGGAACAAGTGATAAGACAATTTGAGCCGACAAGACTTCTTCTTCTTCTTCTTCTTCTTCTTTTTTTGAATAGTTAGAACAAAAACTGCTGTGGGTCTTTGGGGAATTATTTATATTCCCTGGAAATTCTGTGATAAACAATGTTTAGACACAAGTATACCTCAGTCAGACCGGTGATCAGAGTGGGAGATGAGCAGCGAGACAAACCAACAAACTGAAGCCTGGAGGGGAAGCTGTGACAGAAAAAGAAGAAGAAAAGAAAATTGTTGTTCAGAAGTAATAAAGTGTGTGCAGTAATGAGGAGATTAGTTTTGTGAAGGCCAGTAACATTCACCTTGTCATTGTGCATTATATTCCTGTCAAACAGTACGCTTTTAGCAACCACTTACAGCATGAAGGGACACAGCACAAGCAAAGAGAACGTCCTTCACATACTCTGCATCCCCTCCGTGCCTTCAGCTCCGAGAAATAACACCATGATTCAGCAACAACATCACCGGGTTTCTTCCTATCACATTTGATGACAGCCTCCATTGTCCATACATCATTTTTCCATGCTAAATTAAAAACAACTTATAACTGACAGAATGGACCTTGTACTTGCACAGCTCTGAATTTTGAAAAGCCTCACCAGGACTTGTTTGGATGCCCTGGCAGCTAATGTCACAGCTTGCATGCAACTGAAAACCGGAGCAGCCGTCGTCAGCGCCACATGAGCAGACTTACTCCGAGCAACAAACAGAAGAGTGATATTCAGAGCGCAGCAGGCGCGGATCATTGTGATGTTACAATGCCCAGAACCCACCATGGCATTTTCATTGAGAGCTAAAAAAAAAGGCACTGCAAATGTCAAAGGGGCATTGAGTTCTCTCTAACCTTTATCCAACTCTGTCTGCAAACAGTAGGATGTGCAACAACATTAAAATTCCTTCTTCTGCACAAGTGCCTTTGACACACCTTGACCTGCAGCACATCCCAAATACTGCAGTACTACTCTGCTAACAGGCTTGACAGCAGAGCTTCCAGCTATGCAGCATTGATAACATTTTTTTTCACATCTGAATATACATTTATTGCACTTATTAAACCAAGACTCAATGACTTAATTGAGATCTACTATGTGTTTGCTGAAAAGGCAAAAACATAATGTACTATACACCTGTATCTTTGACTTTTGATTTAACAGTCTCAACCTTTAGATAAGTGTGTTTAACCTACTTATTTTTGTACACTTCAGAAATATTTAAAGGCAGATATCATAAGGAATAAAGACTTTTGAGGGGCATACTCAGCTGTCACACAAACACAACACAGTTAATCTACACCTGGTGTGTGCATAACTTGCTAGCTAGCAACAGCTTTTGACCGTACAGGTACTGAACATTAGCTTTGTGCCATCTGTGTTTATTCACTTAAAAAATATGACTGTCTAATGTAGAACTTTGCAAAAACTCTGCAAAACAGTTTTTTCCTAAGTATCGTTTTGCCTTCTTTGGCCAAATAACTTAAAAAGTAGCATTAATTTACTATAGCTTATATAAACTGCAATAACACAGGTGTTACTTAAAACATCATACTCACTATCGCAACCAAATGTCCCAGTGAGGTATTCCTTAATTTTAAATAAGATCTGTTAGCCTCGGAGCTTAATGCATTCGGGTATTTTACCATCCTGCAAACAAAATCCAAAAATAAAAGCATGCTGCTTGGACCCCAGCCTCTTTTTTTCACTCAGCCTTAGCAGCCTAATCTGTCATTTGACAGTCTGGAAATGCTTTTCAGCAGTGGAACATCCAGCAATTGTGAAGTTTTCCTCTCAAACTAAGTGAGATCAGAGGCGGTCAGTCAATAATTCAGCACCTGAAGTAATCAGAGACTCACACATATTGATCTGCCCCCTATAGATTTAATATGGTCATTGGGCGCCATGGGTAAATGAACACCTGAACTTACAGCAGTAAAGCTTTTTATTAGCTCCAATGAATTATGTCCTATACTGCTTTTCCTCTATGTACTTGCATTGCATGTGTGCGTGGCAGCTGAAATGGGAGTAGGTGTGACTCATGGTGGCACATTATTACCATGAGCAGCACGAGTATGAGAGGCTGCGATGATATTGGCTGAACACACAAACCTTGTCACTGCATATAGAAGACTTTAATGGGTGCTTATGTGACTGATCTGCCAGGTCAAAGGAGAAGTATTTTCATTAACCGGCAAATGGCATGCCTGTTTTGGGAGAATTATTAATTTAATCTCATCGACTCAAATTCCTGGCTGTGTATTGTGCCATAATAACATACAATAAATGTGTTGTGAAATTATTCCATTCAAGTCAGCCAGTATAAGAGTCTGTAATGTTGCCAGAAGGTTTCCGGTTACACTCAGGCTGCACGAATCAATGAAACAGCTCTTGGACATGCACCAAAAGGGTTCCTGTGCCCCTTTGTGACACAACCATGTGAGAATTTTTGCTCACCCCGGAGCTGTGACTTATTTTACCAAATTAGTGCTCTTATAATGTAGGAACCAACCAGGGATAAGCCCATTTTGGGTTTAATAAATGAGGACATGTGGTGTAGTTTAAAAAAAGACTGAATACTTAAAGCAGAAATTAATTTTGACAGGTTCTTAAGACAAAAGGGCATGTTGTTGAAATGAAAAAGGGTCTGCGTCGGCCCCAGCATCAACAATGAGCAAAGGCATGCTGACTGAATTAATTTTACTGCCAACTCTTTACAAGCAAAGTGACTATCAGAAACTTAAAAAGAAGTAGTGAAGCAGCAGAAAATAACATCAGTTTGAACCCAACGTTTTTGGTTTATGATCTATTTAAACAGTGCACTGTCCCACAGCCTCCTGTCATTGTTTGCATTCTGTTGCTTTCTTATCTCACGGCGTGTAATTTTTTTCAAGAGGTCAAGAATAGAAGAAAATGCATTTAGTTTAGATAGTAATGACTTTGAAACCCTGCGGTAAAATGCTTACTAGGCTACAACAGTTTTGGTTTTATTTTAACTGTCCACTATTGAATTGACTCTCATGGTATTTGATTCACACATTCATGCTTTCTCTTATAAATGGTAGTAACTCTAACGATCCTTTAACTTTACTATCAAGTTTGCTGTGCTTCGTGTTCAGTGCCAATTAACACACATTAGTGTGTTGACATGCTAGCTTAAGTGCTAAATATGGTGAGCATTATGCCTTTGCATTGACTCAATGTGCATGTTTACGTGCTGCTTTTAGCCGCACTGGCCCTTGTGGTCAGCTCTTTCAGCTCTTTCAGTATGAATAGTTTCAAGGGCTTGACTGGCTGGGCTTTTTAGATGAATCCTGTATCTTTGTCAAAGTTAAATAACTCCTAAATCCTCAGATTCCTTTGATGCTGTTGGCTTTGTTGTTGTTGTCATTCTCTGAGTTTGTGTCACCACTATTTCCACTCTCCCAAGGTTATGAACACTTCTTTAACCTTGGCTGGTACGGTAGCGTGAATTTACCAACAATACTCAACCACAATGTGGCTTGTGTGCACTGATGTGATTTCAGTGTGTTTCCATTTTGAGCCAGCTGCATCTGGCTGTTAACAGTGACAGCTTCACTGTACAGAGCACAGATATGATGTGGATTGTATTTAAAGGTTTTAAATTGTCTCCTCTCCCTCTTGCTGTTCTCACCTCCTCCACCTCACACTTTCAAAACAAACCTGCTGTTCTCCTGCTGGCCACTAATTGGCTTCCTTTGGTATCAGTAACAAGTTTTTTCTCCATGTTTTTTTTTAGAGAACATGCATCCCCCCTGTTTCTCTGATTATGCCCCCCAGAAGTTTAGCATATTGTTTTGTTAGAGCAAACAGGTAGCCACAAATGCAAATATCATGTTCAGAGGAAAATGTCCAATGTCCAATGCAAATTGTAAGCAGCTGCACGGCAGCACATGCTGATACATTTCTGAAGTGAGGACACCTTATAACTTTGTTCAGTGGAAAGTAGTTCATTTGCATAAAGATGACACTACTTTGGATCTAATTTATTTATTCCTTTCAGCCAGAAATATTGTTCAGCAAGAGTTCGAAGAGGAGAACATAACGGTATTTATTTGGTTTTCTCAGAGTTGTTTTTTTTTTTTATCACAGGCTGTGTTTCTCTGAACGTAGTCATCACTTACAATCCTTGGCTTAACATCACTCCCTAACTTGGACACACAAAAATCTGTCATTACAATTTTTTTTAAATCAAGGGATTGCTAAATGAAAATACATGTTTTAAAACCTTTGCAAACAACTCTATTTCTGTAATTTTTTCTTAACTTACTTCCCACCAGCTACATTTCTAATATGTTCAGCATTTCAGATAGAACTACTTCAGTGCCCATGATGGCTGTTTCTGCCAGTTGGAGAGGTAATAGATTAATTCGAGCTTTGTAGGCAGCATTAATAAAGGAAACATCATTCTTATTAAAAGCTAGCTGACTGCACCAGAACAGAAATAAAAAACAGTCATAAAAATGGCAACAAGTGTGGATGTGACGGAGGCAGCTGTACAAATTCTTTTCAAGTCCATTCAAAGAAATTCAAACTTCTTATTCTCTATTCTGGATTTCAGCTAGCAACTGCAGGTGCTTCCTTTTTGATTGAAAATGGCTTTGGTAGGATGAATACATTAAAATGACTGCTTAACACAAAATGAACCAAATAGACATGAAACAGCAGCAATAGATTTATTTTTTTTTATCATAGTAGATAAAAATAAAGGAAAATAACAAAAATAACACCCAGCTCTTGAATAATAGAATTCTCTCCTGTAGTATAGACATCTATACACACATCTTTTTAAGACATGTTTGTGAAATAACTGTCAGTCTGTAAGTCTGCTGCTTTGGTCCAGACTGAAGTGTCTCTAAAGAACTTTGTCGACATTTATAGTTCCCACTAAATGTATCCTTAGGATCCCGTGACCTTTCTTCTAGCGCCACGAGAGGTTTACACTTGTGGTTTTAATTAAAATGTCTCCACTCTGTTTGATGGATTGTCAAGAAATTTGGCACTTACTTTAATGTCCCCCTCAGGATGGAGTAGGTGATGCCTTTACATTTTTCCTTCTGCTATCATGAGGTTAAAAATGCCATTTGTCCAAGACGTCGATTTATAGACCAGATGCCTTAAAAACCAATGACATTCCCGACAACCTCAGCCGTGCTTCATGTCTAGTGCTGATTAGCAAAATGTCAGTATGTAAACCTGAGAGGGTTAACATGGTAAATTAAATAAGGATGAATCCAAGCTCTCAAATTGTGTAAATAGCACTGTTCTGCTAATTGATGTCACTGGTTTATATTTTGTGTGATCTTTGTTTGTGTTCCACAACCCCAACTTAATGTTTTTGTAGATGGTGCATTACAGAACATTAAAGGAGGAGGAAAAAACAAGTTTTACAGTTGTCTGTCTTTGTCTAATCCTAAAAGAGTGGCGGCTTTCCTCTGCGAAGAATGAGCAAAGTGCACAGAGTGAGACAGAGGAACTTAATGTCATTTTTATCTGATAAAAAACACTCTTGTCTCTTTTTTGTTCTTTGTTTTTAAAATTGTCTTTCCAAGAAAGGCTTTTCATAGCAGTCACATCGTCCTGCTCACATGCTTGTATGAGACAATGAAACCTTATCTGCAGTGCCATAATGTAATTAGTGAAGCAATGGAGCCGTCTGTTGCTGCAGAGAGCCATATGGACTTACAGGAAGACCCACTCAATCTGTATTGATTTCTGGAAGTGCACGACTTAGGGAATCAAGCAGTGGAGCTGCGATCGAGACACAGATTACCCTCCCACCATATATGTTCCTCATGTTGTGTGTGTGTGTGTGTCTAACTTCTTCCATAATGTGAGCAGGTGTGTGTAAGGGCATATTGTATGCCTGTGTGTGCTTCTCCTGAGAGCTGTGATGGATAATGTTTTTAACCAAGCAGCAAAAGAAAATGATCCGTTTTCTTTGTGCACACACCCACAGCATACACACACACACAAACACACACGCACTCTTACTGAAAAGCAGGAAAAGAGAATGACAGTCATTGAAGCCATCCTGCTATGACGACAGCGAGATGGGGAGAAAATGATGGCTAGTTCTAAAAGGTTGTTAGTGTGGCAAAGGAGGAAAATGGCTTGATAATGGAATCTGCCTCGAATATTTAATCTGTAACCTGTCAGGCTTTGTTTTGAAGAGACAACGGGGAGAGAAAGTAAGAGGAGAAAGCACTCTGCATTATTCTGCTCAGTAAACAACAAGGTGAGGGTTAAATTTTGATAAGTCAGCTCGCACAAGGAAATTGCAGAGAGGAATTTCAATGTTCTGGTGTATTTTTTCTCTTGTACTTTGCTCTTTCAGAGGACTCGACAGCTGAATAGCCACTGTCAGACAGACACTTCATTACAGGAATGTGGTGGCAATATTACATACTGTTCTCATGTTTGAATGAACCCCCACAAGTCACTTCATCCATAAAAGTCTCAACAGGGTCAAACTGAGAAACATTTCTGTAACATGTCCAATGCAGCCAAAGTGTCACCTGAATGTCATTACATCAACAGAGAAGCTACAGCAGCACTATGACAAATATAATTAATATTCATTACATAGTACTCTGTCATGAATCGTTGCTTCAGTACCAAAAATCTGTTTAATAAATCAAGTAATATAGTAAATGAGCCATTTTTAAGTAGTAGATTAGTTAAACAATGTCAGATTATTCTACAAAGGAGCTCACACTTCATTAATTTATTTCCCATTTCCCAAAAGTGAAAAAAAAACATTAGGACACCAGTCATTCCAAGTTGTTTTTGACTTGAATATTTAATATTAGAATTCAAGGGTTTTCAGAGTTTAAAACTGAATCAATAATTGTTCACTTTTCATCCATATGTCCACATTTTCAACATAGTTCAGACATTTGTATTTGAATGAATAAAAGAGATAAAGTCACTCAAAAATACAAGCAGGGTTAGGAGGGTCACTTTAAAGATAAAGTCCCATACATTTACTAATTACATGTAAAAAAAAAAAAAATGTAGTCATTAAACTAAGCCAAGTATCACAGATCAAAGTAACAAAACTTGATTACTTTCTGTTAATTTTTGATTACATCTAAACAAAATATGCTAATAAATAGAGAAAAAAGTAAACAGCTTGCACTGTTTTGTGATATTGTTTAAACTTATGCTTTAAAAAACAAATTAGGGTTTAATTAACCTGATTGAAAACATTTTTTCACTCAAGGCCAGGATAATGAATCGGTAAGAACTGGAAGATTAAGTCTGGTTTCACAGGAGACCAGTGTGGTGTTGACAGTTTTGCAAATTGTTGTGTGTCTGTGTGTGGTGATTTGCTGTACTTTTATTTTAAAATGTAAAATCATCTCTGTCAATTTTTCAGTTCAGTTGAAGTGAGATGTTGTATCAGTGAAGTTGATGCATTTTATAAAAACGCCCTCTGTGACATTATCAAGTCAAGTCAATGATCAAAGTCCATGATGACCAAACTGAACCTGGTTATTTGCTGAATTATGTTCAGTTCAGTTCAGTTCAGTAATATTAATAGTTTTGCATACTAAAGGATTAGCCTTTTATTAAAAATCCTAGTAGTAGTAACCATAATAACCTACTCATACCACTCCTGGCTGCACATTTATTCATCAGTTTATCCATGAGGCATTTCACCCAGAGGCAGTACAAAGCTAAAATCACACATTGTCATTTTAGCATTTTAGTTTTTGGTTGAAAGCCCTCTAGTGGCAGAAATTACATGTTGTGCCTTTAACTCACAATTTTAAGATTAGTAATACTTTTCTCACTTTACCCAAGGAAAAACAGCACTGGACAACCTTCTGACAGCCATTTCAATACCAGAGATTGCAATTTGACTTCAACTAATAGATAAATTAGCAAAGTCATTAATCAACGTCTGAAAAATTGGCTGATGCAACTCAGGTCTGGTTTTGTGTCTTGCTCCGTCTCTTGATAAATACAGACCAGACTTGTCCGGATGTGATCCATTAAACACATCACTTATACCTGAGATGAGAGGAGAGAGACAGAGATCACCATCTGCTCACTGCTTGCTTGAACAAATTAATCAAATGTGAGCTTTTGCATTTGGCTGCAGGTCCTCCCATTTCTGTCCCTAACAAACACACTATCTCTTTCTGTCAGTGTGTGTGTGTGTCATTGTACCCTAGGAAGCAGCCACGCAAAACTTACAAAACACTAGTTTCCTTTTCTTGGGGGAAGCGCAGATGGGCTCACTTTTTGCCCCAGCTGGGAGCATCACAACATTTTGCAAATCAAATGACTCTTGTGCGAGCATGCTCGTGGCAGCACAATCAAACACACTGCCAACAATTGAAAAGACACTTTTTGTGAGTCATCGCTCGCTGTGATATCAAAAGAAGCTGCTGTGTGATTTGAAGGGGCTCGGAGTGAGTACAAAAGGCAAATGAATTGGCTGTGTTTTCCCTTTTGCCTCTTTTAAATATTGGAGCATAAAAAGCTTTCGGAGGGAGATAATGTTGCGGGGCATGCAGAGCAAATGAGATTCTCTCCACGAAAACAAATTTCAAATCCTTGGGTACGAGTGGGTGTGTGTTTGTGTTACAAGTGCAGAGCCTGCTGTGATAGGTTCCTGCGAAGCAGCAGCCGCAGCAAGTGCTTCTGTGTGGGGCGGATGTGCAACTCGAAAGTACACGGAGGAGGCATGGAGGTCTAATTGACTATTTTTACATCCACGCACAGTGTTTTGCAAATCGGGCTCATGTCCCATTTAAGGTCTTCATCAGTTTAAGCTGTTTATGTGAATCTTTATATCCTACACATAAATCAATGGGAATGGAAAAAAACAGAAAATTCCTGATTTACTGTGCGATTTAATCTTGAGGATAAAAACAGCTGCTTAATGGGTTATTCAAACACTTGGTATCTGTGCTTTCACTCCATCGAAAGAAGAGCTGATTGCAAACAGGATGTGATCTCTAAATCCTAAATACTCCTTTTTCTGCAACAACATTCAATTTCCCTGTATTGATGTGCTGGAAGATATGTAAAATAATTTCTGTGGAGTCTTTGAGAGAAAGGAGCTTAAATGAGGCCAGCGTCATCACCAAAAGGTGAAAAGGTCTCTAAAAAAAACTACGATGATGCTGGAAGCACTTGTTACGCTGACTCACAGACAGCAGAGCAGGAAGTCTTGCTCCTAAAAGAAGATCATGCTCTGAATCATTGCCACAATCCTCGAGCAGTTCCCCTTCACACTAACAGGCCCCTGCTCGTGTGTTAATCATGTCGACTCTGTCCTCAAAAAACACCTCTCTTACCACTTTGATGACCGCTTTTATTGTGTCCAGTAAAGAATGTCAGAAAAATGGTGCAAATATGCATCTTGTACACAGACTGTGACATGGTTTTATCATCCCGAATTGTGTTCACAGTTCAGTTTAGACTTTCATATTATTTTGGTTTCTCTCTTTCCTCCCAGCTGCCTCTTACATCCTTCTGAAAACTGTCATCCACCACTTCATTTCACCGTCTACCAGTCGACTGTCAATCAAAGCTGAGCTGACAGCTGAGCTGCCGAGCTTATATTGAGCTGTTATCTAGAGAGCTTTTGGTATGCAGGGGGGTCGTCAGATTTTACATCAAACCAAACAAGCACTGAGTTTTTGGTGATAAATCAAAACAGGACTATCGAGCATAGAAATATTTCGGTCTTGTTTTTAAAAATGGTGCATGCAGCAGCCATGGTGACTACGGATGTTGTCAGAATATCATGAAGCTGCAATAATGAGGCTTTGAGCTCAGGGACAACCTGGTGTGAGCTCAAGGACTTAAACAGAATGACAGCAGGGGTAACATGATGATACCTTAACTTTTTCTTAAGCCTTTTATGTTTTAATTATCCCTGTGGTGCAGCCCTTTAGTGCAGAGCTCCTTCATTTCTGGTAATCCTTCATAAACCGTCTGTGCTAGCCTGGATAGCACTGGTCAGTCTAGGACTGAAGCAGGCTTGACTCTTGCCTCTGACAGTGTTTGGTCTTAGCTGCAGACCCTCTGACAGTGTGTGCCGGGTGGTGGAGATCTTGTCCGCAGCATGCGGCATCCTGCCCGCTGAGCTAACAGCACGCCAATCCTCCATAAAGTGACTGGAGGACAAGGTGAGACACTTTGTCACCGAGCAGAGCAGCCCGTTCCTAATCCATTAGGTTGTGGGGACTCCGGGTGTGATGCCTCCTGTACGTGTGTGTGTGTGGGTGTGTGTGAGTGAGTGTGTGTGTGGACAGGGAGCCGTCTCTCTGTCTGAGCCAATAAAAGTGTGTGTCTCTACAAGCTGATGTGACGGAGCTCAGGGTCGCCTAGTTTACAGATGCCCAGGGATGAATACCTTCTGTCACAAGCCCTTTATTCTCTTATTCTCCTCATCACTCTCTCTGCCTCTCCTCCTTCTCATCACTCAAATACGTCTTTTCACATCCCGTTCGCACATTTATTTTGTCACTCTCATAGTTTATCTGCTTTCTTCTCATTCTTTTCATTTCTTTTGCTCTTCTCATCACTATTTTTTTTACATTTTTTCTCTTATGGCTACACTCTCTCTTTCTCTCTCTTGTATTTTATGAGTTAGAGAGAGCTGATACATGTTTTTTTTTCTGTACATCCTTTCAAGCAAATTTTCAGTTCAGGAAATGTTCATTTCATTGTTTTTTATGGGAAAAAATCTGAATAATTTACTTCCAAAATTGTCCACCTCACTCTCTCTCTCTCTTTGAACTACTCTGGTCTACATGTGTATTACGTGAGTGTGTACGTGTGTTTTTGTTTGGCTGAGTGTGAATGTACGTGCATGTGTGTGAGTGTGCTCTACGTGTACTCACAGCTGAGCAGACATGACAGGCAGCCAAGTTTCTATCCTCAGCAAGGGTATCACAGGACAAATTTCCACTGTTTACCATCACAATGCAGTGGACGCTGCCAGACTAGCAGAGAGCAGAACTTGCAGGGTTTGACCTCTGATGTCCAAAGTCCTGTGTGTTTGTACCACCAGCTGGTCCGTCAGTCCATCAGGTTAGGGTTAGAAGACATAAAAATTGTAACAGCAAGAAGTTTGTGTGCAGGAGAAAATACAATAACTCAAGTTGAAAAAATTTTAAAAAGTGCATTTTCACTTTTACAGTAGTTCATTTTTCCATTCTGCCTCCGCTCATCTGGAGATAGGGAATTGGTCATTTGGTCAGTTTGTCAGTTTTGAATTAGGCTATAAAAGTCTTATATTTTCAGCTTTTTTTTAATTTTGTTTCAGTTTTACTTTTTGCATTTCATTTTATCTTAATTTTATTTTTTTAGAGATTGCTAATTGTAGTTTAATGTCATTCTTTTGTTTTGTTTTGTTTTTAAAAATGTAATTGTAGTATATATTTGTGTTGTATATTTTGTTTTTGATAGAATCAGGTGAAGTGTGTGAGAAGAATATAATAATAAACTCTCAAAGCGTGAAATTAAATGCTTGTAATTTCAGTATTTGTGTTTATAGTAAATGTATATCATGTATTTGTAACTGGGCAATAACTAAAATTCAGTTTTTGTTTCTCTTCATGGTTATCTTTTTTATGTAGCATTAAAAACAACACTCTTCTTTCACTTCTTACTTTCATTTTAGTCTTACTCTTAGTTTACTATAGTAACCCTTGTCCAGAGTATAAATATCACTACATGTTCAGGCCAGACTGACTGGTAATCTGGGGTTTACTGTCGCTCTCTCTAGCACCACCATCAGGTCAAATATCCAAATATAATAAAAAGTGTAAGATAACATAGTCAGAAATAAAAATATGTAAATGGATTTTTTTTCAACTGGCATTCCTCTTTCTCTCAAATATCCTCAAAAAAAACCAACCTAAAACTCTTAAACTTCAGGTGCGTCACAATGAATCTGTGGTCAAGAAACGTGTAAGTCATTCATTTGCAGAGCTTTTAAGGTTCTTATTATGAGCCTATGAGGACTTTCACCCACGTGAACATTAAGTATGTTTTTGGCAAAGGGTGAAGTACTGCTATTCAAACTAATAAAAAACCCATTCAGCTTAGGCAGGAGAGAAGCGTGAAGTGCCTTCAGCCTGTTTGAAGTGTTTAAGAGAATAAAAAGGGAGGAAGAAGAAAAGAAATCTACCTTCAAAGATGTTTAATTTTCATTCAGAATCCAAAACACAGAGGAGAACATTCATTCACAAAAATAAATGCTCAAGTTTGGACGAGCGCTCAGACTCCGTTACCACAAATATGTTCATAACTGCTACGATACTCTTTTGAAAAATAGACAAATATGCTTTTTAGTCATTATGGTTTATTTTTTCTTACACAGAAAGTGTCAATTATATAATAATTTCTTTTCCATTTAGTTTTAAATAATTTCTGTGTTATTGAGCAGCCAGATGAGTTCGAGAGGAAACAAATATTAGTAGTTAGGTCTTTTCATTATTCAGGCAAGAGATTTACAAGCAGTTTCTAAAGGTGAAAGTAAATTTGATTTGGAGTCTCATACTGTGACTTTATATCTTATTTGCTGTGACTGGAGCATTTTTATTTAAAAACAAATCACTGTTTCAGCCCCTGCGCACACAAAGGTCAGGAATGCCTCAGCCTCATGAATATGTAATTCTCTCAGTGGATCCCTGATTTCCAGTGAGTCAGACAGACAACAGGCCAGTGCATTCAGGTTCTCTTCATACTTTGCCCCAAATCTTCCACACAGTGAGAACAGGTGACACAGGGGCCGCAAAGCACCATCTTACATCTGTGTTTCAAATCATGGCTAACTCGACTGACTGCAGTGTCTGAGTGTGTTTGCATGATATAATTCACAGAACATAAATATTTCAAAGCACAAAGTATGCTTTCTGTTGTCTGCAAATGTCTGCTTTTCTAACAGGCCTCAAAGCATGGTTCCTAGTCTCACTGTTTTCCACCCTGCATAGAAAGAGTCTGCACACACAGCAGAGAACAGTGCTGATTTAAAAAATGTTACCTTGGGCATGTTAACGGATTTGTGTCCATCTCTGCAGGAACAGATCGGTGTGGCTGCCAGAATGAGTTACTTGTAATGACAATGAAAATCTCTGTTATTGCACATCACACTTGTGTCCCATCTTTTTTCCCCCTTGCTGCTGAAATTATTCTGTCAGACCTCTGCAAACAGGGTTTTGTTTGACAGCCACACAGTATACTTAGCCTTCAATCATAGTCATTTTTCCCGCAAAGCCCCATGAATAGAGCTGAAGGAGATTCATTTGTCATTCAGCTTCTCCACAGCGTAACATCAGGAAGCCAAGCCGTCACAGCGTCTGGTTGCACAGTGGTTAGTGACAGGTCTCGGCAAAAAAATGTTGGAGGAAATTAGAAAATATTGAAATGTAAAAAACAGTTCATCCAAAGTTCATCAAATTCTCTTTCTTTCCATCCAGATGCCCCGCAGAGGGACGGTGAAGACGCTGCCTCCTTGTCAGATTCGGCCTCAGACTCCGCCTCCTCGCTGTTCAACCACTGGGGTCATGACCTTGGCCCAGAGAGTCGAAGGGTTGCCCTCAAGAAGTTCCGATATTTTGGCTACAATGGCTACCTTAGCGACCGCATCTCCCTCACTCGGCCGATCCCAGATTTAAGACCAGACGGGTCAGTCATTGTGTTCACTAATCTAAGACTTGTGTGAATTCTACCTGTAGAACAGAATGATAATAGATAATCAGAATCATCATAATAGAATGATGTTGTTTTAAATCTAAATTTTGCTGCAGTACAAAAGCCCCTGACCTCGTCTGTTTCCTCCACAGGTGTAGAAACATGTCATATTCATCAGATCTTCCTCAGCTCAGCGTCATCTTCATCTTCGTCAATGAGGCCTTGTCAGTGTTGCTGCGCTCCGTCCACACAGCCATCCAGAGGACTCCATCACACCTGCTCAAAGAGATCATTCTGGTGGACGATCACAGCAACAGCAGTAAGAATCAAAGCACTTTTTTCAATTTAACTTAAAATTAAACATGACTATCTTCCCTAAATGTAAAGCTACAGAGCTACGCAGTTTAGACTCGTTTATGTCTCTGTCCATCTACAGGGAGCAATCCGTTTGAAGTGGAATTGAAAGGTTTATTTCAGTTTGATTACTCTCTTGGAAACAATATTACTCCTTGAAAGCAATCAACTCTTGTCCATTGGTTTGCTGTGCGAATTTCATAGGACTATTGATGCCCATTTTGCTCTCTGAATTGGATTTATTTTATTTTTATAATTCCATGGGCTCTAGCGTTACAGGGGTAAATTGTAAGAAATGGTAGGTAAGGTCAAGGTGGAGTGTGTTTTCTTTGGTCTTAATGTAATTTCCTGTATATGGTACTTCACACTACCATATTCTTGGCTTTTCTTGACATTAGTGGCCATTAGTCTGTATGTCCAATGTAAGCTGAAGAGACTCTGCCCTGGACACTCAGACCGACAGTACTTGAAATAGTTAGATAATAGTAACATTCTAGGTAATACATCTCTTCACTGTCTTGCAACATTTGGATGAGATGAATCAAATTGCTCCCATGTCCATGCAATAAGTATGATGCTTGATTCAGGAGATGTTTGGTTTAGCTTAACAAAAAGAGGTAGAAAGCAAAAGCAACTAGTCTGATTCTGTCCAAATTCAGGTTCAAAAATGCACCTGCCATCTTTTCTTCCCAAGACAGAAAACAAAGAAGTGTGTCTCATGACATATCAAACATGTCTTCTAAGTCATAAAACCCTCAATGTAAAAGTTCCTATAGGGATATTGCCATATCTACAGGGCTTGCAGTGATAAAGTGTACTTTTTAGAATTTGTATACTAATTGTTGATCGTGTGCATACTGCTCACATTTTTTATGTAGTATTGCTATTACCTCGTCTACTTTCATGTTGCAGATAGGCACAATCAATAACACCATTTCATGTTTGGGTCAGTTATTATTTTGTACAGACATAGGAAGGAAGTTGATTGAATTAGCCACCTCATTATATTTAATTTGCTTCAGCTTTCAGTGGGGTTTACCTCCTGCTCTGCACGTACCGTCGCTGTTCTTTTTAACAGCATATACCACCACACAACACTCTCATGACACCAGAGCTCCCTTGAGAGGGATTTAATTGCTTTGAAAACGAGTTTGTGGAGCCACAGTGATAGCAGGTTTATTGAGGTTACTGCAGGGGTTGGACAGGCTTATTGTCGGGAGGGGGTGAAACAGTTTGTGTGTGTGTATAATATCTCTGTCGGGATTTATAAAGGATGATTGATAAGTTTGTGGCCGAAAGTACAAGAAGTGCATGTGGAGTTCAACTCTTCAAGTGTTTATACAGAAAGTTTGAAGAAAAACAAACTTTTACGGTGTTTCTGTGTCTAGCAATTGAAAAATTGCAAGTCAGCACCGTCTGAAAAAATGAACAATACAAAGTTTGATCAGAAACTTCTGAGGCTGTCCGTGTTGCATGACAAACAGAGGGCTGCACAGAAATGTGCACTTAGCAGGTGCAGTTCCATGTTTTGTGCTTAAGTATTCACGTTTCATGGCACAAACGAACAGATGTTGGCCGCTGGCGGCAGGGCTCTGAAACATAAAAACACCCTCGCTCACAGCAGAATGGAAGTGCACAAGTTTCTCACCCACAACAGCACAGTAGTTGCCCCCAACCCCACTACTCACCTGATTTAGCTCCCTGCAGCTTCTTTCTGTTACCCAAACTGAAGCTCGGTCTCTGGGCTGTAGCTGAAAACCCAAGTATCAGGTTATTAATAAAACTGCAAATGCTGTTGTTCCAGTGGACACAAAAATAGCATGTAGTTCAGGCGCAATGATGATCAATCAATGTAACTCGGAATATTTATCCACATACATTTTTTTTTTTTGCATGTCAAATTTTGAGTACACCTCATATCAGCCTTCACACAGTCATCAAGTAGCTCAACTGGTCGACAGTCATCAAGTTTTCAATTAAGTTGATATCAGAAAGGGTTAACAAGTTATCAGTTTCTATTTATTTATGATTTACACAATGGCTCTACTTTTGGGGGCTGGATAACTGTTTAGTTTAAATCACACTAGTTTGAATTAAGTTTTGCTAACATCAAAGAGCAAAACACGAGAGTTGACCGGTAGCAGCAGGGCCCTGTTGGTGAGCTGATGCTTAAACTGTCTGCTTTTTATGTCCCACATATTTCACACTCTGCTATGGTCAGTGCACAAAGATCAGAACATGTGCAGAAACAGATTAAAACTTATTACAGCGGTCGCAGGCCAAGCACGCGTGTGACTTGTCTATTAAAGGCCGGTGTTAATAATTGCATCAAATACCAGTGAACATATTTCACCTCTGTCAAATCTGTAATGACCATTATGAGAAATCTGTCAGCTACAGCTGCCTGCAGATTTTATGGGTCTCTCACTGCTCCTCTGTTCTTCAATTATACAGTTTATCAGAGTTTAGTCATGGCAGCTGCACAAGTTTGAATACTGATTAGTGGAGCAACCAGGAGACAAATAGATTCAACATTTACCTCAAATTGTTTCCTCTGAATTCATTCCACTCTTCAAATTGAAAGGTATGTGGGAAATATGGTCTGAATGCCTGAGTGAGTAACAGTTGTATGGTGGCAAATCACACAGTTGGTAATCAATAGAAGAACATTCTGAAAGTGAAAGTTCAAGATCATGACTGCAACTTATTGATTGTACATTCTGATGAATAAGGGTCAACTAAAGGCAAAAGAGGAAATTCAGTCAAACAGTAATGCATCACCACAAGAATGGTAAATAAGCAGACATTAGTGATTGTATTCATAAAGCTGCAAAGTGCTAATCAAAGATCACTGAGCCATACAAAACCCCGTTAATAACACAATGACATGACTTTGACCTGTACAAATGAAGCAAATAAATTCAAATATAAGGGCTGCAAATAACTGTCATTTCAACTGTCATTTTATCTAACAAATATCATTTCAAATAACTGGTTAACTAGTTGGCATGTAAAATGTCAGACAAGTGAAAAAAAATTTCACACAACCCAACTTAACGCTTTAGAGCACTCCTTCTCACAAACTAAAACTAAGTCATAATTTGTAAAGAAAATGCTCTGCAGCAGCTCTGCTTGACCTCTGTGATCTGTGATTGGAGAATGTTGGTGTGGAGTGAGGTTGAAAGCATGGATGACAGGTCAGAAGCTGGTGAGCAACACAAACAGTCTTGGCCTCAGTGTGACAGAGGTAACGATACAGAAGAGGATACTGATGGAGAAGAGAAAAGGAGGATGACCGTAAAAACATTAGCAAAGGATGAATCAGGTCTAGAAGACAACCGAGATGCAGGATTGGTGAGCATGACCACTCAACAATGTCAGCTGTGGAGCTCTGGAGATCATCTCCACATCCGGATCCCCCTGGAGCTGGAGGTTTGCAAAGGTGGAACTGCTCTGTAAACCTACAACGTGGCTTAAGATCAGGACTAAAGTCTTGTAGCTGGTGTGCAGGACCAGAGACCTGCAGGCCAGCAACAGCACTGCAGAGTTCGAAGGCCAACATCAGCACTGCAGGACTGGAGTTCTACACTTGGACAGTTGGACTGGAAGAAGAGCAATAATGTCAGAGGAGGAAGTGGAGCCAAGGATACTTGAAGCTGTTGAAACTCTGCTACAGGAGACGGTTAGCAGGCCTGGGGCTAGCTGACTTGGTCATGAACTAGATAACTGGCAGACTGGAAAACAGGCTAAAAACTGAGGGTGGATGGCAACTGACTGGGGTGCTTTCTGGAGAGCTGGCTTGGAGGCTGACTGAGGGCTATGGGCAGACTGGAAAGCAGGCTACTGGCTAGCAGGTTGGCAGACCAGATATGAGGTGAGTCCAAAAGTCTGCATTCAAGGCATCTTTTAGCTGTGATGAGTAGAAAACTCTCTCATGTCAACCTCATAACCATTTTGCACTCTCTACAAAAGTTTTACTCTACCATTTGCGACAAAGGAGCATGAGGGTATATGACAGTTCATCAAGTTCATCTTTGAAAGTGTTCGCTTAGTTCCTGTTTGGCCAATTCAGTCTTGAAAGTTTTAGTATTTCAAAGAAGAACCCACAAGGCAAACTACAAGGCAGGGAGGATAAAGGAAAAAAAAAACTTTAATAACAAAAAGCTGATTCCCCAGTAAAAAACTAGAACTCGACAAAAACTGCAAGGCTAAGGGGATAGCCAAGAACTAAGCAGAAAACACTAAAACTGAATGAAGTGCAAACCAGGATGACACGAGGAGCACAGGCAGGAAAACTAGCAAGACACAAGGGGGGGAAAAAAAGGCAAGACCAGGAACGGAAGTAAACAAATGCTGATGAACTGACGAACCGAGAAGAGAGCGCAAAGAGTAAACACACCTGAGAGGGAAACAAATGAGAAAGAGGTGAAATTAGTCCGAAGAATTGCAAAACCCCACAAATACAGAGAGAAAACAAAACATGATGTGTAAGAGACAAATA
Source organism: Ctenochaetus hawaiiensis (assembly GCA_029783645.1). Taxonomy (NCBI): domain Eukaryota; kingdom Metazoa; phylum Chordata; class Actinopteri; order Acanthuriformes; family Acanthuridae; genus Ctenochaetus; species Ctenochaetus hawaiiensis. The sequence goes on from JAPZDY010000023.1 coordinate 5,903,144, forward strand.
GAGGAGGAGATTAATTAAATAATATCTGACATTGTCATGACATGATCATGTAAAATGCCAAATACTGTATATTCATTGCATCATTATGTGTGCATATTCTGAGACTTTATGAATCTGCTTCATAAATGTACAGAGCTAAAAGGAAAAAGGAAAGAGGCTTGGGGTAAAAAACTGAAAGAACCAAAGTTTCTCATGTGTTCTGAGTTCAGTCAAAGTCTGAGCTGAACACAAACACTCACAGGCGCGCTCCCCCATTAGCTGGTTGGAGGGCAAATGAACTAAAAACGGCCCAGTGGTCCAATTCACAAGAGCAACGCAAGGCAAAGATTTGTTTCATTCTCTGTCTGAACACACCATTAGTCTTGTTAAAAAAAAAAGTACAACAGAGATGAAAGATGAGCCAAGTCTGACAATGTATCCATAGCTGAACCTGACAAGTGGAGTCTGAGATGCTCTAAAGTATTCTGTAGGAGGAGACAAGAGACAAGACAGAGGTAACAACTGACTGCTAATAACCTGCTAGGGACTACACAAGACTCCCTGGTCCCCGGATAATGGGACCCCTGCTGGGCTCGGCACCTAAGCACCAAGGCTTTGTCTGAAGCCTGCCTGAAGGAATGAAGGATTCCCAAGAATAGATTAAAAAAGGAAAATATTAAACTTTACTGTCACACTTATAGATAACTACTGAAGCAGAGGAACTCATCTTTGGGGGCATCCAACGCTCTCCTCCTCCTCAGGAACCCTCTCTCCTCCCAGAGACAGAGACTCTCGTTTGAAACATTTGTACTCTTAAAATTGCTATGAAGCTGTTAACTTGTGATTTTTCTGTGTCTGAATTTGTACTTTTGTACTCTTAACCTTGACAAAAGTTTGCTATTAAACTTCTGTCAAGTAAATGTGTGTTAAATCAAAAGTTTTTATGTCTATTTATTTTTATTTTATTCTTTCATAATTAGTCTTGTTGTGATCATCTGAGAAAGATAAGGTTTGATATTTGGGACATTTAATGAGGTAAAATTATTTGAAGAAAATTGTCATAAGTAAAATAAAATTATGGTAAATACTTAAATATATAAATAAATACAAAATATAGTAAAATAGAAGATATCTTAGGTTGTGCCATAAAAATCACTTTCTCATGAACCAAAATGTCTCAGAATAAGATCAAACTTGTTGCTAAGCTACCTGTAAGACGCCATCACTCGAATGCAAAATTGGATTCTTTTGTTTACCAGAACAAAAGGTCCGATTCAGTCTGCATTATCATCACTACTCCACCAGATCTTCTCCTTATCAAACAGACACCTGTAACTCCTTTTATGTACCAGACTTTCATACGGACAAGCCACCACTTTTTGATCACACAAGTAGCATTTTCTCGCCAGCTAACTGGGTGAATTAAGTTAACGCAAATAAGCTCTAATCAAACCTATTTCTGGATTTAGCATCGCTTTATTTATTCAATTTATCAGCTGTTTTCTGCTGACACCCCCCCAAATCCTCATTTTAATCAGTTTTAAAATGTGTTGCTGTCCTAATATTCTTGTGTTACATTCAGTTGCTTTGGCTCTCTCATATTATCACATATTGTAAGATATTGTGTCTTTGTTTGTTTGTCTGAAGTCCAGAGTTCAGTGGCAAATGTTTTTGTGTAGAGAGTCTCTGTTGGGTTTTTTGTGTCTCACTCTCTGTCACTTTCACGATGTTTGATTTGGGCAGAACTGTACTTTTTATCACTAGTGGTGAAGATTGTGGCCTTCTTTTGACTTTTTCATTTACTCATCCCATAATGAACATTACAGGCTTATAAGGCAGATATATATGTGTAACTTTGTGTTGATTAGTCTGATTAGTATTAATTGGCAGCTTGCTTCTCAAAGTACCTGCTGTTTTTTTTTAAAGTCACTCTCAAATATAGTTTGCACTGTTCTTCAGACCTTGAGGGCCTATAGAAAGAAGTGGGGTGAAAGTTTATTGAGAGGCAAGGGAAGTTATGGGAATAAAATTTTTATTTGATTACCACCTGACAGTGCATTTTCCTGCAATATAGAGCCTTTATCGAGGCCAATAAAGCTATGAATCTGCCTTTCTCAATAAAGCTCAGTTTATATTGAACTTTATATTAAAATATGTAAAGTTTGGGAGGGGGAGCATGTGGGGGAGAGAGAGAGAGAGACTGTGTGTGCGTGTGTGTGTGTGTGTGTGAGAGAGAGAGAGAGAGAGAGAGAGAGAAACCCTATAATCCAAGTCTGTGTCTGAATTTGTTAGGTTATAATGAACTCTTGAGATCACTGATATTTTGATTTAAGGCCAATAAGGAGGGAACATTGGGTCAGTTGCCCCGCCCTCTGGGTCAAAAGGGGGCCAAAGGGCCCTCTAACTTTTAAAGCGTGATGTAATGCATAATCTTTTTGTCTTCTTTATTTTCTTAACATGGTGATTGTTCCAATTTTATCTTTCCTCTCTGTGATTTGATCCAATCCCATTTCACTTCTGCTCCCATCACCTTGTTCATGACTCAAGCAACAGACACAGGCTGGTTTTTATTGCCAAACTCTCTTTCAGTCCTCTCTGAGTTTGCACTGTCACTTATTTTTGGCAACTCAATTATGAATACACTAAACTGATTGAAAGAATGAGCTGGTTTGAATAAATGAGTTACAGGGAAGCTAAACAAGCAACTGGAATGCTGAGCTTTCAAGTTCCATCTTGAGTCATAAATAACATTATTAAGCTGCATGTTCAATAAAAAAAAACATTTAAGAACACAGAATAATAACAACCATTAACTGCAAACTACCATTAAAAACTGAGCACAATTAGCTTATAATTGGCCTGATCAGTCACTGTCAGTAATCAATACAAATGAACATTATTAGACTGTAAACCATTGATCAACTAATTACTAAGAGTACATAATGAATGTGAGACCTCATCAAATTTTTGCAGTGAGCTATTGTTGTTGTGGTCATTACAAAAAAAACAAAACCTTGTAGATAGTTATAGTTTGTGTGGAATGGAAATTTGATTAAATCTCCTGGGAAAACAACAAACTCCCTATGAGAGGTACGGAAGGATATTTGTATTAAAAAATGGCCAAAAACACAACTCTAGAAAAGTAAAACAGTGTAACTTGTTGACGATCTTTTTTTTTTTCAAAGCTAAAGCGTTTTTAGCCTCACAATTAATCAAAGAGGTATTTTAAGTAAAACTCAAATTAAATAAGTCACGGAGTCATCTTCAAGTCTTTTTAAAAGCCAGATGCATCTTTAACCAGCACATCGCTATTTAAATGGCAGAGCAAACAATTTCCTTCTAATGAAACAGCTTTGCTCATGCACAAAGTAAAGGAACATAAGCAGACCAGTAAAGATTGTTTTTATTACAAACAAATCTGCTTTAAAAACCAGGCATGTGTGTATAATCACTGACCTGGGCAGATATGTAGCAGCCCTCCCACAGTCATGCTAACTCGGTCTCAGGGGTTCACTCAAGGAAGCCTTCAAGGACAGGCAGGCTACAATAGAGGGGTGCTCCTCTTGCAGCATGCTGAAGAAGTGGGATGTTGACTTTAAATATATCAGAGAGCATAAAGGCTCATGTTGTCCATGTTCTCACATGTGAGTGTGAAACATCACATAGAGTTGTGGGAAGTTTTGATGAAAATTTGAAATGGAAATATCTTCTCTGGCAATGATCACATTAAACAGTTACTGGAAAATTTGTAGAGAACATAATCAACATTTTCATCTATAGTTTAGAAATAATCAGTTGAAGCCCTATGAATGTTGGAATAGCAAACTAAAGCTAAAACTGCCTATAGTACTTCATTATGTTCAAAAAAGTGCAAACACAAGGGAGTGTTGAAGGTTTTCATTAATAACCACCGCTGTGGTTCAGAATAATGTACAGAACTCTGATCCAACAAGCTGCCGACACGAGTTTTAACTCTGTGTTTAAATAAACATGTGATTCCTTCAGATAGTGAGAATAAATAATCCTATTATTTTCTAACAGTCTTTCTTTGACCACCCCAGCAGTTCTCATATGAAGTGTTTTTTAATGGACAGGAGCCAAACAAGGCTCCTGTTGTCCAGACTGTCGGCACCAACGGAGTAAAAACATATTTCACAGTGTGGACCAGACACCTGAAAATTAATTGGGTAACTGGAGGTGCATTTGATTAAATGACTGAGTTTTTTTTACGTTTGGAGGTAATCTCATGTGTATGTCTAACACAAGAAGGTGCTTTTCAAGTACTCCCAGCTCCTGTTTTAAATGAGCCCATCTTTCTTCCAGGTCAGCTGCAAACTCAGGCTCATTAAAAGAAAACAGAGAGACTAGAGAATCCAGGTTGATGGTAATAATGAATAGACAGGGGAAGGCAGAAGCCGTAGCCGACGGGGAGGATTACAACACAGAGAGGAAATGAAGATGTTCACTTCTCCACTCTGTGCAATCAGTGTGAATGTATGTGTCTGAATCTGTTCTGTGTGTCTGTCAATCTGTGTAGGTGCAAGGCTTTCTGTACATTAGGAAAGGAAGGATGGAAGGAAGGATATGGTTAGGAGGTGCACAGTTAACCTTTGAACACAAAAGAACACCTCATTTCTCCCCCGAGGTTTCAAAGAAATATGTTTTTTTGAAGCCTTTTTTTTTCAGTCAACTATACTTTTTTTTTCCATAGTGGCTTTTCCACCTCACTTTAAACTGCATAGTTTTCACTGCAATTGCTAACTTTAGCTAAATGTACCATCATTGATGGCAGAATTCCTGTGATTCTCACAGGGCAACACTGGTGGGCCTGTAGATTTAAATTACAAGTGTATTAAATGTAGGCTGTTGAAAGTGAAAACATCAGAATTGACAGCAGATTATTAAAATATAATGTATGCTTTAATGTCACATTTGGCAGTTGCTTAAAAATGTTTTCAAGGCCTGCAACTTGCCTGCAGGCTGAACCAAACCAAGAGAGAATGCATTAGTAAAATTTAAAAAAGACATTCTTGCTTGAAATGAACAACTTTGAAGTTGAAATTGGCCTGAAAGTGTTAAGCACCCATAGTTGGATTGCATATCCTCAGTGCCCTGAAGCTGAGGGACATTTTGTCGATAAGATCGATGTTGCAACAGGCTTCACTGAGTTCCCTTTAACATCCAAGTGTGTTTGTGTTTGTGTTTACAGTTGAGCTGAAAGAGCACCTGCAGAGTTTTGTGGAGGAGACCAACGCTCAGCACGGCCCGGGGTTCATCAAGGTGGTCCGCCATGACAAGCAGGAGGGACTGATCAGGTCCAGAGTCAGTGGATGGAGGGCAGCCTCTGCTCCGGTCGTAGCTCTGTTTGATGCTCATGTAGAGTTCAACACTGGATGGTGAGCATCTGGTTTCAGGTCATGTTGTTTACTGTAACTACAGCAATGTCTGCAGTAAAACTGCATCCACTACAAAGCTACAACCCAGAGTTACACAACCTGAAATCTTTAAAGGTCACCTCATTACAGTACTCAAGTTCAGCTGGTGACAGCCTGAGCTTTATTTCTTGCCAATTTTAAAAGAAAAAAACTGTTATATTCTTTTTTTTTAATTTTTCAAATCTCATTAATAAACCACACCTAATAATGAATGTCTCCTACGTAAAGGTATTGTGTGTGCATCTTAAGCTTAGTATATCATATTCTTTGCTGCCAATAACATTTATTGTTGTCCAAAAAGAAATAAAAATACACCAATGAGCCACTCTACCATGGACACACTGTGGACCCAACTTCAGCACTTTCTAGCTGCATTTAATGACTATTCAGACCCTCCCAGTGTCTTTATTTCTGAGCGACTAAGAAACAAATTTAGAAACGTATTCAAACCATCAGGGAAGAGGTGAGAAATATATTTAAATATATTATATTCCACTTTATTCTCATACCTGCTGCTCAGAGTAATGCAGCTCCTGTAATGTAATGCAGGTATCCAGCACCGTCATCTCTCCCTCTGCCCCATACAGTCAGTCAGTCAGTCAGTCAGTGGGTGTGATGTGGGCAGCAGAAAGGAGGACGCCACTCGCTGCAGGAGTGAGCTGTAGCAAGTTTCTGTGGTTATTTTAAAGTATCACCTTAAAACTTATTCTGGTACAAGAGCCATAGCTCTCACGCCATTCATAAGTTTGTTGAGGATTTTTCCTTTAAATCTAATGCAGTGAAGTTAAAAAGACTGATAAGTAGATTAAATTCTTTCTGTCTGTCCAGATCTATGGATCCAAATATTTGCTTAGCTAAATATATAAATAGCTTGTTTGAGCTTCTCTGTCATTTTTTTCCTCACAGGATTTCTGGATCAGGGTTTCCAACTTGCAAATACATGATTTAAAGACCTTTCCCTTATTTATTTGTTTAATTAATTCATTTATTAATTAATATATTTATTTATTTTATTACTTAATTTTGTCCCACTAATGAGTTGGTGATTATTTAACTAACTACTTGCAGTCAGTTCTGGCTACTTTAAGTGAAACAGTAAAGACTAACCCGCCACTAAACATCCCCATGATCCTTTGGTAGAGGAATCAAAAATTTTGAGAATAATACTTTGTTTTTGGTCTTTTCACAGGATTTGTTGACAATAACAAACACTTAACATTTTCATCCATTTATTTCAACCCCCCCCCCTTTTATATGTTGTTTTCAGCAGGTGGTTAGTAGGTGTTTGTACGAACTTTGACCTTGTCTCATTATAAACAATAACATTTATGTAGAAAACAGCCTGTGTAATATTGGAAGTGAACAGGTTATCTCTCCAAATAACTGTAATACTGCAACACAATCCACTTTGTTCACTATTGATCCGTTTGTTCAGTTTGTTCCTAATTTAATACTTCCCTCCCAAAATACCTAACTGTACACTTTCATGTGGCTTTATAGCCCCCTTCCAGCTCAGAGGCTCCACCAGATGTGTAAAGTCTACATCGCAATTTATCACAGAAACATCAGCTGTGGGAAACAATTTAAAGGCATCAATTTACTGGCTGAATGGCAGAGGACCCCCCCCCCCCAATCCGCAGTGGTGATAATAACCATGATACACTCTTTAAATAGCAGGGGAACACTACCCCATTGTCTTCAGTTTTTTTGTTGGCCAATTGTTTTTTGCTGCTTTAAATAGAAATGAACTATGTGCCTGTGCATCTCATTGTAAGACCAGTGTGCTCACGGACGCACAGATGGGCGCTGGGCGTGAAAATGACTGCCTCAGTCAGACACAAGCAACGTCAGCAGTGCACTGTACGCCTCTTTGTACTGGGCGTATGTTAAGACTC
>JAPZDY010000023.1:5924446-5936188 GCA_029783645.1 Ctenochaetus hawaiiensis
CAAAGGACACTTTACTAACTTCACTAAATATGTCCAAAGCACACTTAAATATTTTACACTGCTGAGAGGCAAAAACAAAAAGAAAGGTGTGTGTGATTGTGGAGAAGTGTGTGAGCATGTTGGCCAACTGTGCCCTATCTTATGGTCCAGGCTGTTTTACATCTGCGCCTCTGTTTAGAATAGGTTCTGGCTGGTCTAAACTCCTGGCGCATTTGACCTCATTGCGCTGGGTGTAAGATAGCTAACGCGCCAGGATACGCCTCCATCCTGCCTTTATTCTCAGACCACCCGCCCCTCTGCACACAGACCCAGTGCAAGTGGGTTTGCTATTGTACACTTGTGGCAAAAATGACATTTGCGCCGGATGTACGATAGGGCCCCATGTATTAAAGTTTTATCCCCATTAAGTTCAGTCACGTTTGCCAACTTCCCTCCTCTCTCTCTCTGACAAGTGTTAAGCAAGAAGTTAGTGACGGTGATAAAGAGAAACACACCTTTACCTTGAATAAAGTGACAAATTTCTTTGAGTTTGAAGTTGCTCTACACAACTCAACAGAAAAGGAACATTATGTGCTAGAAAACAGGAGGAAACAAACTTAACAGCTAAACAAGCAGTATCCTTGGTGGCAAATGTTTGTCTCTTCAGAGAGATTGCTGAATGCAATCCACATTTTCCCTCATAATTCAGTGCTATTATCCACCCCCTCATGCAGACTGCCCTGCACAGGTTACACTGTAGTGGCGGCTGAGGAGGTTTTGAGCAGTCATGTTTCAGCGACAGCAGGAGCTTCAGCTCAAACAAGCCAATGACACTCATAAATTGACTTATGACACTTTAAATATCCCCTTTAAAATGACTTTGACCTGATATCATAATCATTATATGATGTCATGAATATAAAGTATAAGTCTGTCAGGCGCTTAGAGCTGCCCTGTTGTTTCGGCACACTGTGATTCATTGGCAGTAATGTGTCTTTTTTTCTGGCTCATAAAAAGCTTTTGTGCAGGGCTCGGCCTTGACTTTCCTCAAAGGAGGCATGAATGTCAGACCTCTGCTTTCAGGTATTACAAGCCTGATAATGGCTTTGTCCTTAGCTTCTAGTAGGGAAGTGACCACGAGTTCTTCTGCAACATCCAGAGGTTATTCTCTATTATAGAGCTCCTCTGGCATGTAATTCTTCAGTGTAAGCCCCTACTGTAAAGACAAATTGCCTGAACACCTGTTGACATGAGCACAGAGGAGGCATAGATGGCTTATTCAGCAGAGCATAAGCAGCCAGGCCACAAACAGCTGGCCTCTCGGTGGGAGGTGATCCCGGCATTGCCACCACCGCACCAGCAGTCCGCTGTTTTCCTGATCCACATCAGATGCTCCCCCCAGCTGTCGACAGCTCTGCCCACATTGCACTTTAGCCTCTGCGCTGAAATGTGGCCAAAAGCCACACACAGTGCTGCAAATCAGTTGCCCTCCACAGCTACAACAACAAACACTGAACTGAAATGAACCCAAATCGGCGGAGGGAAACACTTCAAAGCTACTGTTGAGCGTTTTGTGGTTGTTCCCACATCGGGATCGGTTCATTGCAGGCTAAAGCTGGACAGATATACCCTTGTCTGTGTCTGTGTGTGGCATTGAAAGGCAACAAAAGGTTAGCATGAGCATCATAGGAGCACTGACATTTCTTTTGTGGCACCGGACAAACATTTCCAGTGCCACCGGGGCGTTTGAAGTCACAACCTGACATCAAATTGAGCCCAAACAAGTCCATGGAAACACACACAAACACATCATCAGAGTCAGATATTTAATACCACGTAGTTTTGACTATAAACACATCAAGATGACAGGAAAAAGTCAGTTTTTCTCTTTTTTCGCTGCACTGCAAGGGACCTTTTGCAGATCAATGATTATGTAAATCAGAAATGATATCTTTGACAGAATCAGTTCTGCATATATGCGTCTCAAGGGCATTTGCTCTTACTCTTACTAATTCATCATGCATTGAGTTGGACCCAAGGTTTAAGTCAGAAACGGGACAGTTTTGTTCTATTTCTATCTCCTTCACGCCAAACACAGGCGGCTTTTTGTTATCAGTGATGCGATTTTTTTTTTTTTCCTCCCAGCCTCTGCAGAAGCACTCCGTATCTCTGGCCTGCATACTCCCATTGTGATAAAGACTACTTTTATGAAGCTTCATCTGCGCTGCGGCTTAATATTGTGCATATTCAGCGCTCATTGTCTCATGCCGTATTTTTTATCACAGCGGGTGGTCGTTCTCTGCGTGATTTATAATTCACAACTTCATTTGTTGTTTCCTTTCTCCCCTCAATTCCCTCATTAAAACTTTTAAAAACACAAGTCCGGGAGCGAGATTTCTTCCACATTAAACCAAAGAAGACAGGCTGAGGGACGATTAGGGATGTAAATGTGCTGCATTTTGTCTTGGTGACACACACATAAATCAGCAAGACAAGCTCCAGACATTGGATGACGACACACACACATAAACTGTAACTATTTAACGTCCCATTGATGTTCCTTAATGTTTTTGTGGTTATAGTTGGGCATGACCATCTTTTATCCCACTGGAAAATGCTCTTTGTATAGAGAAAGATAACAAAACAAAAAGTAAGAAAAGGCTTTTTAACGCATGACTCCAGAATTTGAGCAGAAGCTGTTGTTCTCTCTCCCCCTCCGTTTCACTTTTTGCTATTTCTATACTTCCCACTTAATCTCCCTTCAGTTTTATACCTTCACCTTGTCTATTTTATTTTTCACACTTATTCTGAATCTCTCATTTTTTTTTCTTCACCGTCTGCTTCTTTTCCTCGTCCCATTCTCTATCTCGCCGTGCAAACCCACACGCTCAAACATAGATTGTTTAGCTCGAAGAATAGCTCCTTACACTCCAGCCCTGTGTTGTAAATCCCTCATAGAGAACTTTGAGGTATTTCCGAGGAAAGCTTGTATTATCTCAGAATTTGGCTGTAGTTTGTGCTCCTGCCTGGGCGCCAGGCCAGTGCTACAGTTTTACTGTTGTTCTGCAGTAACTCTTTGTTTTAGAAAGATACAGGGAAGGAGGCTGGCCGGCAGGAGGGATTATAGCGCAAATACACAAAGTGCAGGACTGGAATAGAGAGAACAGGCCTTTCTATTTAAATCAGCCTTCCCCAGCCCTTCTTTGTCAGTAAACTGAACTCCTGAGGTGCTCACTGCAGAATTTCAAGCAGTTTTACTGCATAAAAGTCAAAAATTTGTGTTACAATGGCAGAAGCATCAGTTGACGCAGCTTGTTGAGGCAACTAGAAAATGCTACAGCTTCTAGAGAGCATTTCCACTTGTTTCCTCTGGAAAATTTGTAATGTTTGGGACATTTAAAATAGTTCAAAAACCTAGAAAACTGGCTGTTGAAACACAAAATGTAAAAACAGGAGAAATGGCAGCTAAATTAAAGGTGATAAAAGGCATTTTATAATACGATTTTTTGTAAGTGTGAGCAGTGATGAAAAAGTGCAAAAGAAAAGGAAGCAAGATAAGGTTAAAGATTTAGTAGCACTGAATCACTAAAAGGTGTTGAGATCAGAGCACAGTGGCAACCTCACAGATAGAATTAGCACTGAAAGGTGCTGAAATCACCCAAAGTTGACAAATGCAGCTTAAAGTTAGAGGCCCAACGTAAAAATTTAAGAACTTTTGCAGAATAAAACAGAAATGTTTCTAAGAACGATTTCCTTAGAATATGACTAACTTAAAATAAATTTGCTGTGTTTTCATTAATAAGAAAGAGCCCTTTATGTCTAAAGAAGAACAGGTATCTCCTATTGAGTCTGCCATTTGCACCCCCAAGGTTCTACAGTAGCTCCGAAGGGACAAACCAAACACTCACTCTGGAGAGGGTCTTTTGCTTTTTGCATTTTTAGCCAGAATGTGGGCTCCTTTTCATTCTCAGATGGGGAGGCGAATGAAGTGTTGTGAGTTGGTTGCAATCTGTAACCTCACAGCTAGATTCCACCCAATCTTTCCCACTGGACATTTAAAGAAAACACATAAAAGCAACTCAACTGCCAGATGAAGATTAAGAGATGAAAACATCTGGACTTTTAGTTTTAGTAATTTTATGATTTTATTACCAGCAGATGCTCCGTAATACAATACAACTGCAAAGAATGCAGGCTTTATATTGTTACATCTGTCAATATTTGTCACAGGGCTGCACATTTGTGTTGCATTCATGTTGAACCAAATCCCAACATTCATCCCTTATTTGATGGGCCTCTCACGACACTAGCTAGGCCTGTGTAGACATATGTGACAGCTCTTGCTGTCAACAATCTGCAAAAGGTAAACATATCAGGCATTTGGGTGGCATTTTCAGAGTGCTCCTTTCTATTCACTCTAATTCTCAAGCCGGCTGAGTTGCAGCAATGATTTAATCCCAAACTCACAGGATGGAGATTTAGCTAGCAAGTACGGAAAATATGTACCTTTAATTTAGAAGTCTCTGCGGTCTTTAATGTGTGTGTTTTGAAGGTGTGGCAGTGTGGCGGCAGCGTGGAGGTCCTGCCCTGTTCCAGGATTGCACACATCGAGCGAGCCCACAAACCCTACACAGAGAACCTGACAGCACACGTGCGTCGTAACGCTCTGAGGGTGGCCGAGGTTTGGATGGATCAGTACAAAAGTCACGTCTACATGGCCTGGAATGTTCCACTTCAGGTAAACAGACTGCTCTTGTGTGTGTGTGTGTGTATGTGTGTGTGTGTATTGGTAGGTTTAATGCTGTGCTTAGTCTCTGTGTGTGGGAGGGTGTGTGTGGGTGTTATTGCATACATCCCTGTTTGTGTACAGAGGCTGTGTCACAAATCTCCTAGCAACCATGATAAGTGCCATTGTGGAGGTCCTCTGGAACATCATTTGTGCATGAGTGGGGTTTAAATACACCTGTGGTAGACTGTTTTAGTGTGAGTACAAATTATGTTATTGATGTCAAATTGAGTACTTCAGGTAGATTTGATTTTAAAATGTGTTTACTCTGGCATGCATCAAACTCATCTTTCAGACATGTTGGACTTTTAAAGGGTCAAACAGGGTTGCCAGGTCCAGGAAACCTGTCAAAGCCACAGTCTTCCTTAAACCTGCTCAAATGAAGTTTAAGACTCATATAGCATACATGCAGTTTTTTGATGCATTTATAAAATTATTCTAAGTAAGCAAAGAGTTTTATCTGTTCATAGATATTGTGGTGAAATTTGCTTCAGTCTGTTTCTAAAGGCCTTTTGATCTCAGCATTCCATATGCAGATCATTGAGGCTGTTGCTTGCTATTTTTTTAATATGATCACAGTGGGTTGCCAGGGTCAGAAAGGCTTGCATTCCATAAACATCAGGCTGTCAATTTTATAGATTTATTCTACACACTTGTATAAACACTTGTTTTACATATGTAAACACACATATACAAAATGCGATCCAATATTTCAAAAACTGTTCCTGTTGTACACCGAGGCATGAGTGCAGCACAGTGATGTACATGTAGCAGGTCTAAGCTATAACTTTCCTGAGTAATTACAAGTTATACTGGTTGATCATCAACAGCACCAGAGTTAGACCTGTTTTGTGACCACTGTCTGTGGTCTGTGTGCATTTGTGGTTTTGTTTCTCAAGTAAAGGCAGCAAAACTTAAGAGTCTGCAAGGATTTCTAACTTTATGTGGTGTATCATCATCATTAAAAAAAGTTGTGTGTACCAGGTTTGCTATGACCCAGAGACCAAACATTTGTCTTCACAGGTCAAGAAACTACAATCTCCAAGACTGAAGATTCTCAGGAAGTAAAGTCTTGCTACAACTAAGAGCATCCTGGTCTTCTTTGACATTTGCAGGATTATGAACCATGAATATTTCCCCCCAGGGTCAGACCGTTAACTGCATGGACTAATGTGACATTCTGGGGCATCTGAGAGTAGAGAGGAGTAAACTTTAATGTCCCTGTGGGGCAATTTGCTTTACAGACAGTCTCCTACAAATATATGTGCTGTACAATTTATACGATTAAATACATACAAACATAGCACAAGATCCATACACTGTCACCATAGATCACAGTGGTTATAGTTTGTTTAAAAAGCCAGCAGCTAATGGAATAAAAGGCAGTATGTATCTGTTCGTGCTGCCCTTGGGAAGACTGAGCCTCCACCCTGATGGAAGCATCTGAAACTCATCATGTAAAGGTTGCTGAAAGTTCAAAACAATAGCCTTTGCCTCAGAAATAGCTTTCAGTTTATACAGGTGCTGAAGGTTATTGAGAAAGACACCAGTGATCCTACAATGCAATGATTTTTAACAGTTTGCTCTTGTTTTCATGACTTCGACTGCCAAACCAACAAAACACAGAAAAAGTGAGGACAGACTCAATGAAAGCAGAATAAAACATTTTAATCAGTGTGTATTCCACATAAAACTGAAGAAAACCATCAAGTGTAAAAAAAAAAATTCTTATCGGTGGCAAAATAGCAACCAAGCTCTCCCACATGACAGCATGCTCCCTCGCATACAAGTTCCTTCTCGCTGGATTTAGCTTCCTGTGACTTCTCTTTGTTCCCCGAAGGGAAGATTGTTCTCTTGGTCATGGCAGTAAAGCCAAGTTTTAGGTCTATGGTGAAATCACAAATGTGCATGTACCTGAGGTCACAAAGATGCATGTAACTTAATTGTTGATGATGATCAAGCAATAAAACTTGGAAAACACACTCACTAAAGGCACTGCTTGCCCCTGCTACATACACAGTACTTTTATAGTTCTGCATTCATGCAAAAACAGCAATTGTCTCTGAGGTTTTGGTCTCCCCTCATATAAACACTGATTAATCTGTGTATACTCACTATGCTTCTCATTACACTGTGCAGTCAACTGCATTTTTCCTGCCTTACAAGCATTATCAGTGTGTCTTGACCCATCTCCTTTTCTCTAACTCCTTATCGCAGTATCATCTAAAAACAATTGGATAATTAGAGCTGGTTTAAGTCATTTTCTTCAATTTAAGGATACTCTTTATGGCTCCTTTCTTTCTCTCTATTTCTTCTTTCTGGCTTTTTCTCTCTTTTTATTCATCTTGTATGTCTGAATTCCTCACTACTAACATGTCTTTTCTTTGAGACAGATATTTCTTTTAAAAAAAGATTTGCTAACAGCTACCTAATGTTGGGTTCAAAACAGCAACTTTTGATGAATCTGTTAATCTTACTTCTCTATCGATCAGTTGAATTTTTTTCTCTTAGATGTCAGCCAAATAATTGGAAAATACTTGATGATTTCTCGGAGCCCAAGGTGATGATGTCTCATGTTGTTTGTTGTTTCCTGCCAAGGTGGACAGGAAGGTTTAAAACAGAGAAGCAGAACATTCTCAATAATTGATGTCAGAAGAAGCCAAAAATTCAGACTTCGAAGTCCAAAGATGAGTTCTTACATGAATGGACAGACTCCCCATCTCTCACAGTTTATCAAATTTTTATTAAACATATAAAATTTTTGATAGCAGGCTGAAAACTCATCTTTGACGTTTTTTCCCAAATAAGTCTTTTATCATTGTATGACAGTTATTTGCTCAGTTATAAATTCAAGCTCTTACTTTTCCAGTCTAAGGAAGCAGTAGTTTTGAAGTGACCCCAAGGCCCTAAAATCTGCACTCATCAAGTTTTATTCCATCAGACACTGATAAAGATAAACGTATTTTGTGTGAAGTTTAATTTGAGGTAAATGCTCCACATGTGAAGTCAAACATGCTTGTGTTTCCTCCTCCAGAACTCAGGAATAGACATAGGGGACATTTCAGAGAGAAAAGCCCTGCGATCCCGACTCCAGTGCCGACCATTCAGCTGGTTCCTCTCCAACATCTACCCTGAGCTCCGATCCTACAGCGACACAGTGGCTTATGGAGTGGTGAGTTCAGCCTTTTTTCTTAGTTCTCAGCTCGCTCACTGAAAGGTGGGCTTGTTAATTAAAGTACACCGCTATTCTTTTGATAAAAGGGCCCCACAGGATCAAGATCACTGTTAGGATCGCCGCCCACAGTTTGAGAAACAATAAACTGCAAACTTTTTCAGTCAGCCACCACAGTTTTCTCCTCATTAACAAAGACCTTAAAGGAGAACGTAAAGTACTCAAGAGAACCTAAATTCATTATGAAATTAAACACTTATTTAGCTTAGACATAGATGAATATGAGTGTTTTGTGGAGTTACAGTATGTAAATATTTGAATTTGTCCTCTGTATTTTCACATGTAACAAAATGAAGGCTCTATGTCAGGGGTCACCAACTATATTTGTCAGAGGGCCAGAATTTTACCGGACAGTCACCTCGGGGGCCAGACCCTCAAATAAAAATAAATAAAAATCTAATTTTATCATAACATTATTATTTGATGTTTAACGTTTATATTTTTTTCATTTCATTACAACAATGAGGCCTCTATATTATTTTCAATTTAAGTCTTTTTTTTTCTCCCATTGAGGTACAGCAGAGCATACTTATCATCTTTTAAAGCTGTTATGGGGAATCTGTTAGCAAGCAGTTACCTGTTTACAAATCCACTAGACACAAAGCAACATTAGCATATTGAGAGCTGTGTTTGTGTCCACCTCATGAATGCATGTCCAGAGCCCACTAATGACTCCCTTTTTAGTAGCTCTTTGGGGAAATATCTGACTCCTCAGCTCCTCTGTGTAACAAGCCAGTCGATAACTGTGTTGTCCCCCAAGTGTTGCTGGAAAATGTATTTCTCACAGCTTTTTCCTTTGAAAACAACTGCCTGCTGCAGCTGGGAATAAGGGCAGGCAAGAGTAAACCCAAACAGTAAAACAATAACCTGCTCAGTAAGGTTATCTGATAAGCATTAAAAGAGTTCAGAAATAGCATAAACATCACCTCATGACTCAACATTTCCACTAAACTTAACTTTTCCAAGTATCTCAGGCTGAAGAACTCCAACTTTTCTATTAATGCTGAGTCTAATTGCACTCACAATATGGGATATATGCACTTCTCTGCTGTAAGAGCTCACTTCAAATCACAGCAGCAGGGTATTGAAAGGATGAACCTTTCATGCCATTTAATTTCTGTATGACTATTCCTCTCTTAAGCTAACGGCTGTGGGAGGATTTTGCATAATTGAAAAATGACAGTAATCTATTGAAAGCCATACAGAATTATCCCACCACTTTTACTTCTACTGCTGATGGAGGAAGAAAAATAGTTTTTCACCAAGTCCAAGTATGAACAATTTATTAATTCCATTTTTTGATTGTGATTTTTGATTCATTTTTACCCTTTTAAACTTATAACTTGGTGCAGATATAGTTTGAGTCATCAGTCTTTTGAGAGTTTGAATGCAGTTTTAATATTACTGCTACAAAGGACCTATTTCCTCTGAGTTGAAAAGGTCTTATTCTTTTCATTTTACTTACTCTGCATTCATTTAAGTCTGTCACTTAAATGAAAAAAAAGCTTGCTGGGGGGAAAATGCTGGTATGGCTCTCCTCTGTTGCAGCAGCCAATGAGTCTCTAGCTCTGACAACAGCCTCTGTGCCGCCTCGTGTGAAAACACTTGTGAGCTTGATGTTGTTATTTGTCGACACCACTGAGCATGTGTGAAGTCTCTGCTTTGAGCATGTGAGATGAAAGTGTTGCCACAGTGACATCTGAGAGATGTAGATATGAAGTTTACATATTTGACAAAAAACAAACCCTCACAGGAGATATCAGTTGGAGAAACTACAACAAATGTTCTAGCATGAGCCATCTTTGGATGATGTTACACACTCATCTCTTATTTAACATGAAACGAGCTGGATGAAAGCACTGCTTCCACAAGATAACTGTTCAATAATGAGTGTCTTCGTGACTTCATACTGAAATTTGTAAAGCTGTTTTAAATTAAACATCACAAACATTTGGTGTGACGCACTGAACTGTTTCACCAATTAGGAATCGGTTTGGTAAATGCTTTCGGGTACAGTTCCTCCAATGCTGTTGTCCATTCCAGACACCAGAGAGAAAGTCCATCTATCCATCCATCTTTTGTCTTCTGCTTATTCAGAGTCAGATCTTAGCCACAAAAGGCTTAGTGGGGTATTCCAACTGCTTTCCAGCTCCCTTTGGGGTCTCTTGAGGCGTTCTCGGGCCAGATGTTGATATGTAACTCCTCCAGCATGGTCTGCCCAAGAGTTTCTTTCCCGCTAGACGTGCCCCAAAAATCTCCAAAGAGAGATGCCCAGAAGGCAGACCAGCTGAACTGGTTCCTTTTGATGCTTCAAGCTTCCCCCTGGATGTCTGATCTTCTCACCCTAGCTGTAAGGCTGAGCCCAGCCACCCTTTGAAAGGGAACTCACTTCAGCCACTTGTTTTCATCATGTGATTCTTCACCAGCCAAAGCTCATGGCCATAGGTGAGGGTTTGAACTTTGGATAACTGCTAAATAGAAAGCATTGCTTTCTGGCTTTCTCTTTACCATGATGGTCCAGTTTAACGCCTGCATGACAGCTAACACTGTGCTAAACCATCTGTGACCCTATTGTAGACGTTCTCCAAGCCCACAAGACGTGTAATGAGCAACCTCCATAACCCTTCAGTAAGTTTGCAATGGTAAAGAGCTGGACCCCTGTTACATGAAATGGCCTGTAGTATCTCAGGCAGAGCTTCTGCTTCCCCTGACTCTCCCATCCACCACAGAGGATGCATTAGTCAGGTTCAGGTGCTCTTCAAAGTGTTCTTTCAACTGCCAACCCCCAGTCTTGGTCAGCAGATCCCCTCTCTGGTAAAACATAGCATTGGCCAAGCTTGATTTTGCCCTCTTGTGTTGGTAAATGGTTTACCAGGCCAACAGAAAGTCCTTCTTTTTGCTTTGACAATAGCCAAATATGTAGCCCTTCTCACCTTCTGTTACCTGTCTGCTGCTTTAGGAGACACATGGGCCATCCAAGTACAAAAGACCTCCTTCTTTAGCTTAACAGCGCCCTTCATTTGGGGTTGCCTTTTTTTCCCAGCAATCTCCCTTGTGTAATCTGTTCCGACTCTACATGTATACATACCTCATGTACAGCATGAAGGATTTAAAATGTTGTTTATGTTTCACATGCCTTTTTTAGGAAGCAAATCCTGACCTACAGAGGCCAAGTGTTGCACTTTGCCCACAGCTATTACTGTTAATATAGCATCATTTATCTGACAAATAGCAGTTTAGTAGTCAGATAAATGCCAAAAAACATTATTCAAGCAGCCACTGGCTTTTAAATTATATCGTAAAATATTATTGTAACTTCTAGGAGCCAGAGTTACAATTGTAGCTACAGATCTGATGTTTTGGGACGACAGGGCTCGTCTGTGCAAGCTGTATATAAAAGAGATTTATTAAAAAAAAAGAAAATATCCCCTTTACTTCATTCACTTATTACTGCAAATATTGCCCCTATGGGACTTGGGATGCAGCCAACAGGCCTTTTTGTTCGTTTTTAGACATTAAGGTTTGTTTTTATGGTGAATAGTGAAGCTGTTCTATGCTCAGACCACAGAGCTTGAATGAATAAACAGATATATCAATGCAACTCAACACTTTCTAAAGGTCACTTGAATGGCATGACTTAAGATGGCCGCCACAGAATGTTTACACCCCCAAGGAAGTAAAGGTGCAGAACGTGAGAAAACATATGAACATCTCAAAGGCAGCTATTCCAACTTTTTGAATGTAT
>JAPZDY010000023.1:5953876-5965291 GCA_029783645.1 Ctenochaetus hawaiiensis
ATGCAATAATGGAGTGAAATATTAAAAAAAAAAACTCTTGTATAGATCTATTCTTTTCTTTTTAACCCAAGAGTAAAGAGTCCTCTAACATTCTCTACGTTCCCTATTAATATTTTTTTCTTATTCTATTCATTTCAAGTTGTGCACTTGTCTAATAATGAACATTTGTTTTGTTTTTACGCGTAACGGAGCAAATTTTGTCTTGTTTCTGTTTCCCAGCAGAACGTGTACTACACCAGCTCGCAGCAGTTTCACCTGGGAGTGCTCAGTCCCACAATTGACGATGACGACAACAAGTGTCTGGTGGACGTGAACAGCAGACCCAGGCTGCTGGAGTGCAGCTACGCAGCTAACAAACATATGAAGCTCACCTGGACGTTCACTCAGGTAAAGCACAGACAGCCAAAGGTCCACAGGTGTGGATGTTTACTGCAGTCTTAGAAGCCAGAACTTTCATGATAAGTAAGAACTGTTTTACCCATCAACTTTGCTTCAATTCACTGTTGAATTTGCCAGTTTGCTATGTGGTACTCTGTATTTTCATTACTTCCTCCTGTTTAGATCTGCTGGACCAAAGCTCCATGGTTACAGAATGCATTTCCACAATTCAGTTACGTAGGATTTGTGCCTCTTCCTCTCCACTTTGTTTCCCCTTCTGGTTTTGTTGAAGCATAGATCATTCTTCTGCTATTTAATGGGATAGGCTTTTTAAAAGCCCAGCTACTTTGGTTGGATAATGAGCTTTCACACATTCACAGTCTCTGACTTTTAACAACTCTCTGTCTTATTTTTAATCTTCACTCTTTTAATGTTGTCTTAAAATGTGACAGATAAGTAGAGGGAACTGGATAATTAGTTTAAAGAAGACACAACTGTATTCATGCCCTAGGCATCTCTGGTTCGTGTGTATGCATTTGTTCACTTCTATGTGTGTGTGTCTGCATGTGTGTGTGTGTTGCTTTTGTCCCAGAAATCAGACTGAATAAGATGCTTACCATACTATCGAATATCCCTCTTCTCACTCCCTCTCTGTCTCTCAGCCATCATCCTGTGTCCTCAGAACACAATATCTCACCATCTTTCAGCTCTCCATACTTCTCAGTATCTGTGGCTACTGGGCACACTGGCAGGGGAAACCGCCTCTAATTAACATTGGCCAGAATCAGAAATCTCACTTCTAACTCATGTCAAAAGTCAAAAAGATGAAACCCATTAGAGACATCCCCTTGGGGCTTTTAAAAGAGAAGCTCATTTTCTTTCTTAAAAAGTTTTGGTGGAAAAGTCAAATAAGGCCTAAGACTGAACTTCCAGCTTCTCTACCAGAGCGTATGAAATGTTAGATGTATAAATGATTCAAAAAGGAAAGAGAAAAGTGAAATTAAATGTAGTAAGTTCAACATTTGATTACATCTTTTAGGTCAAACCTGTTCTCTATCAGCGATAAAGGATTAGAGGTTAATAAAGATAGTGAGTCCACAGAGTCTGCAAACCATATGGCAGCCATGGCCCTAAACTCTGGCTCACCTTTTACTGTTTTTTTTTCTCCCTCATTATTAATGCATCCATTGAATCTCAAGTATCTGCACTAATGCTATGCTTTTTAACAGAAGGGATCACTAACAAACACTATTATTTGTGTCTAATAACACAGTGTTGTGACCTCAAATTGCATTAACAGCTGGTATTGCTAACTTTGTCTTACTGTGCAAGAGCAAAACACCACTTATTCTACTCTGTGTGAAAAAATGTCAAAATGTACTGGAACATGGCTCAGGTGTGACATTATTCCCAGCTCTGTAATGCTGTAAATGGATGACAGCATTAGTGCTAGTAGCTAAAACAGTATCAGTACAGTCATTTTCATGCTAACTGTCAGTCCTGCCCTTTAACCAGGTGGACTTGCAGGTCAGCTTTTGCAGAGTCCTTACATTTATGCTTTATTTCATTAATTAGAAGGATAATTTCAAAATTAATTCAATGCCAAAATATGATAATTATGTCAATTATAGCAGCAGGAATGAAGAGTGTGTGCCCAGGGAGTTGCGGACACTGCGTTGAGTCAAAGTTCATTAGCAACCAAATGTATCCTAACACATAATTGGCAAAAATAAATCAATTACAAAAAATGATTCCAGTCAAAGACAACAGATATTTCCACAAATAAATATATATAAAATAAACACCTGACCACAGATGTGTGTGTGTGTGTGTGTGTGTGTGTGTGTGTTTATGCTTACACCAATATGTTTAATCTGTAGCGCTGAATATGTTAGCATAAGAGGACAATAAAAAATGTAGGCTGGGGAGTTGTAACACAGGTGGAGGCAGATGGAGATGAGAATAAGGAGGCAAGAACAATAAACAACACACATGGAGAGAGTCAAAGAAGAGGAAGGTGTAGCAATGCAACCAAAAGACAGAAGAAAGACAGACAGAGATGCAAGCTAAAAGGGCAGGGTGAGAGAATAAAAGGATAAAACAACAAAGGAGTGTGAAAGAGGTAGAGTTGGCGACAGCCAGTGCTGGAGAGAAGTGAAGCAAACACAAGGAGAAGCAAAGGCAGGCAGCGTTTCATGTGAAGCAGTCAGTCAATAGGCTGTTCGTGAATTATTAATAAGTAGGTCCTTTACGATGCTTAACCGAGCTTGACCCTAAGGGGGCAGCATCAATACAGAGAGAGAGAGAGGGACAGTGGGAGAAACAAAGAGAGAAATGTTCCCTAAAGCAAGTAGGCTGAGTATTTTTACATAGCAGGTTGTTTTTTATTATTATTATTATTATTATTATTTGTTAGTAAACCACCAATCTTAAAGTTTCACTAAGCACACTGGTTGCTCATTAGATTTACAAAAGAACATAAGAGCAAAGAGCACTCATACTTACAGAGCTGAGTGGGAATAGTTTGCTTGCAAATGCGCAAATGACATCAAGGGAAACAGCAGTGTTCAGTATTGATCCCAGCACACTGAAGAAAAATCAAAGCTGAGAAGTAAAGGGCAGTCAGAACTTTTCTGGTGTAGCTTGTATTCATCATGCAATCCTCTAATGCTGTATTTTACTGTTTTTGTCATTTACATAATTATGTATTTGTCGTGCAGACTAGATGCTATTTTAATAACATGGTGTATGAGAGATCTCAGTGTAGTTTTGTTGATGTTGGATTATGTCCAATTCATTTTAATCAGTCATTTTAAATCTGCTCCCAGACAAGCAACTTCTTTCTAAGTGATTGTCAACACTGCAAATACCAGCTCATGTTTTCTTTACACTCTGCAAACACAACTGTGGCTTAAGTCAATAACATTTTGGAAACTTTTAATTGGAGTTATTGACTTGTTTGTGATGCACAAATATAACTTTCTGCTTGCGCTGTGTTATATGAAAGAGCCTTTTAGGTTCAATTATTTAGGAGGTACGTAACTTTTTCGCCATCTGGTCGATCAAATCTTTAAAGTTTAATTACTTGGAACAGCATTTTTGCAAAATAAGCCTTCATTTTTTTTCAACCTCATCATTTCTTCAAGTTTGCCAGTTGCATTTATTATAAGAGGCACCATGTAAGTCTGTATTTTCACATGCAGCAGCTGAATACAGTGCACAGGATACATGATTTATGTAAGTGTATTAATACATGTCATACAAGTCAATGAAAATCTGTGCAGGAAAGTATTAACAGTAGTTTGGGAGAAATAAATTAATACACAAGGACCATTATATTGAGTCAATACTTGCTTCTGTCAACAACTACCTACCTGTGTCATTTATGAAGTATTTAACTTACTTAATGCCTAAGCAGCCTGTAGTGAGAGCAGCAGCTTTAGTCTTCTGTGTGGGTCCACATAGGATGCATTCAGGCTCAAACCGAATACACAGTACTGTGCAGCTGACACAAAAACAGAATAGATTTGAAGCATATAGGAATGCCTGCCTTGGATGGTTTCTAATTTAATGCAAACCACTTTTTTATCGCCTTTGTAGACAGGCTGTGGGTTGTATTTTTGATCCTATCTTGTATAACAGTCTAACATCTGTCTAACATCACTTCTTACATTATTTCAGTATCATTTTTTGCACCTGAGTGGTGCACAATGGTTCATGTAGAGTTCACATCCCTCTTAAACAGAGCAGCAACCCCTTAGAAAAGTACTTAAGGGCGCATTTCAAGATTCAAAATGTGTTTAATTATTTGAAGTTGTCCTGAATAACTGTGACTCAAACTTCATTATGTTTGTTTGAAAAAACCATAATGTTAACTCTCTTTCAGGAAAGAAAAATAGTTTGGACCACACCTCAGGGGCTGTGTTTTGGGATGTGGTTATGTTATTATCTGTAAATGGAGAAACAGATATTAGCATTTAAAATTTAATTACGATAAATAGAAGGACTCTGGGATGCATCAGTTGCTAGGTTGAGGAGGTGCTGCACAGTTGGCTGTCCCGCTTGTGTGAAGATGAAATGGATTCATTTCAGCATCAAAATCTCATCGAGTTTGGCTTTGACATGAATAGCTTTTTCACGAGCACCCCGTGCTTGGTGCTCCAGTCGTCACAGCTCTTTGTCTCCATGCAGTGCTTTCACTCACCACATCCTCTGAGGTGAACGACTGGGTGATTGAGTGTCTGGTTGACAGATTGCCTGACTTGCCATCCAGCCCACTGACTGGCTGTCTGATGGCTTTCTGGCTGACTGGCTGTCTGACCTCCTGATTAACTAGTGTTCCCGCCTTAATAGCGGGGAATCAATATTGTGGTCCAACTCTGAGCACTGTGCAATGACAGACGGGCTCACTGCTGAATGTAGGAAAAGGTGCTGGATAAATGCCAAATATCAATATATGTGTGTGTGTGTGTGTATGCATGTATGTGGGCATGTGTAACAGATTGCATGAATAAAAATGTGTGTGTGTGCTTGTAAATGATCTCACCCAGAGTCTGTACACTTGGTGTGAGCTGTGCTCCTCAGGGAAGCCAAGATGTAAAGCACAGACTTTTAAGTACATTTGCTGGAGGTCACGCAGGAGGTCATACAATATGAGAAAGCCAATTGACTAGTTTTCAGCAGGCGAGGTAAGACAGATTATTGTGATTACTTTAATGGATCTTATGTTCTCCAACTGTACTATAAAAGTGAGAGTCATCAGCGAGGTCCACCATGACGAGTCCCTCATGATATAATGTCCCATTAGCCGGCAGTGCAAAAGTTGAAAATGTCAAACCCAATACTGCAGAACTCATGCTGCTTCTGACGGCAATAAAAGTAAAAAGAATATTGTGCAATGCAGTAAAATAAGACTTTAAAAGTAATGGCTTTTCACAACAGACATCTGGTCGGGTAAAAACTGTTCCTTAAAACTCCAATAACTGATTTTTTTTTTTTTTCGTTTAATTGGCAGGTTTAAGGTAACTATCAATGTAACATGGGAAAATAATCACCAAGATAAAGTTGTTGAAGCAAATCTCTGGCTCTGCTACATGTTTCACTATATTAACCAGCTAGTTAATAACTGTGTCTGCCATTTGCTGCTGGTGTCTTTTAATTAATTAACAGACACTAAAAGGCTCCATAGAGCTGAACTGAATGATAATTGTTATTATGAGCAACCTCTTTCACATTATACTATATATATTCATTACGTCCACTGTTATTATGGAAACGTTCATTAAAGTGTGTCTTTAAGGCAAATAAGAAGATCAATATGCAAGTTTTCTTTATAGGCTAATGAAACATTTATCTGTAGAAAGACTCAGATTCTTATTAGGATGAGATTTTCTGCAGACGAGAATGACCCCTTATGACCCCCTTCGCCTTCATTTCAAATTGATACACCTGTATGAAATTTCAACATTAGAAGTCTTTAGAGGAAAAAGGGGCTACAGCAAATTTAATGAATGAGTTTTTATTAAGCCTGAGCCAGTAACTAAACTGATCCCAAAACGTATCTGTCAGGATCTCTCTGACAGCTCAGCAGATGAGGTCGACCAGTTAATGAGGAGAGGTCAACAGTTACCATCTCCATGCATTTTCTGGTCTGGCCCTAGAACACTTGACATTGTTAGTAGACTTTGGAAGTAAGTTTTGTATATTCAGCCAAAATGGATGGTTCAAATCTTTCCCAAGCCACTGAATAAATAAAAATAAACATATCATTTAAACAGATCTCAAGTAATGAGATCAGACTTGGGTCAGCTGATTGTGCTGGTCACTTGAGGGCAGCTCAATTAGCTGCAAATATTATGTTTTAGAGAACGCAATTAGCTTATGCAAACTCTTAGTCCCCAGATGCAGACAAAGAAGAAGTAAAATGCAAGAGGCTAATGCAAAAGAATAGCAATAATCAAGAAACGTGATACAAACCACAAAAAATCAATATTTTAAGATAACAGACAATTTCAATTGTTGAAACCTACATTGTATCAGCCTTGTTCATATCTTGTTAAAGAGCCTCTCTCCTTTTCCAAAAAACATCAATTACCTGCTGATTGGATTTGGAGAGCCATCATATTCTCTGTGACTCACATGAAAGTGCTTGAAAAGCCTGAAATTTATAAAAGGGATTCAGCTGGTCGATCATGAGAAATCAAAAAGGATTTAACTCAGCATGGTCTAATATTTCTCTGATTAGCCTGGGATCAATATAAACAGAGGTTAAAGCGTTGCAAATCCAATATGCATCCACCTTGATTCCCCTGTCTGTCTGTCTGTCTGCCCCTCTCTCTCTCATAAATAAATGATTAAGGGAGTGTTTGTGGCACTGTTGTTAGTGTCAAAGGTGCAACCAGTGCAGTTTGTACCATCAGGTGATCACACCTGCACTTGCTGGTTGGTTGAAACATGGTCATCCTGCTCTGTGCAGAGGCAGCTGTGCACACAGGCAGGCAATCTGAGGGAATCGATATCTTTTCAGTGCGCTGAAAGCCTCAAGGAGAACGTGACCATGTTACTGTTGTAGACACACATCCTCTCTTTTATTGTATTTGTAGTGTAATCAACCATTCACAGAGAGAACGTAAAGTTAGCAGCATGATTCAGCATATTGAGAAACACTAAAACACTGTGGCACCCTCAGTTCTCCTCCAAGGCCTCCACTGATGGTCATTCCACTGTGTGTGTATGTGTGTGTCTGGGTGTGTGCGTGGGTATGTGTGTGTGGGTGTTATCGTGGAGAATGTAAAGCATATTGATTTTAGAGCAAGACAACCCTTCTGAAGCACACAGTGTGTTTGATGCAAATAGATTTAGTCTCCTCTCTGCCGGGGCTTGGCCTCATTATAACATGTTACTGCTCTTGCCATATAAGTATGGACCTACTTTGGGTTCCAGGATATTGTTAAAAAAAACTAAGATGTTCACATAAACAAACACCCACAATAAAGAGGTAGGGACTCATACTAAATGACAGAAAAGTAAGTCTCTTTGTCAAACTGATATTGTTTGTAAGAAATTGTACACACACACACTCACACACACACACACACACACAGATACCACACAAACAAACATGGACACAAACATTTATTTTGCATTCTTACAACATCTCTGAATGTCTCTCTCAATTCATTTCCCTAAAATCTGCTTTGTTGGCACAAAAATCAAACCAGTTCAATTGCGTGAACATGTGAAATAACACAAGAACAAGTGTGTTGTTAACATCAAACATCCATTGGGTCCAAGTGTAAAATCCAATAACTTAGGCAGGATTCAAACAACTGAAATATTAACTTCATTTTGTAAATTTAAAATAAGACATTTTATAGCTTGGTCTAGTTTATTTGACTTACAGGAAGGAGAACAATTAACATTTAACATAAACATTAACATTTTCACATATGGAGTTCAAAAATGTGAAATATGTGACAATAATGCCCAACACCTCTTTCCACTGTGGCTCTGTAAAGATGCAGGAGTCCAGATTTATAAACCCAAACTACAAACCAACACAGTAACGACCTACTTTATTATCATCAACAGGGCTGCTGTTAAAACTTGTCATTTTTATCAATTAATTGCTTGATCAGTTTTGAATTTTATGAAGTTCCAGAAAATATGGAATCATCCAAAATCCATGTTTACTAGTTTTATCAAAACAACAGTCCAAAACCCAGAAATACTCAATTTACAACAAAAAAAAAATAGAGACTAGCAGCAAATCCTCACATGAGAGAAACTGTGGCTGGTATGATTTCTAATGTTGCTCTGTTTCTGCTGGACATGCAGAGGCAGCACAGGTGTCCGATCAGCTTTATAAGGTGACAGTATTGCAATTACCTCTTGTTTCTGCTGCCCAACTAACCTGAAGTAATCGTTGCAGGTTTAGCAAGAACAGCCCCGTGCAGGTGCAGTCTTTGAGATATTTTGTTGTTCTAAATATTGTGTCCTGTTCGGATTTGGTCACAAAAATGATTCATTATGCCCAGATGTTCTAGTAATGAAGACAGACTGTGCAACACAGCATTAAATAATGATTTATAAGAGCCTGCTCACAGGGATGCATGACACTGTTGGCTTTAATAAATCTTTGTTTGCACACATGGCATCTCTTTGTTAGTGTACTCAAGAGTGAGTAGGACCTTGAAACTACTTCATTGCTGCAGAGTGGACTCTTGCTCTTCGTCCACTGTCTTATCCTGACTGTAATTTATGATTACAAGGCTGTGAAATTCAAACACAAGGTCACATATATACTGACGATGCCTGACAGATGAAATGCCAATGCAGCTTTGCTGTAAACCAGCTCTTATTTTTTACAGCATACACAGAGCAGTTGCGAGGATACACTCTGTTCAAAAATCCTGACCTTTTCCTTAAAACGTTTATGGGCTGTTGAACCATAAAGATACAGAGAATACTGACTGGCTGATGCCTGTTGAAATTGTGTATCAAGTGTAGAGCATTAAAAAAGTGGCTTGTTTCTCTATACTTTGTTGTGTGGCTCTATCTATAAATATACAGGAATAGAAAACAGAACTCCCCAATGCACAGTCAGTGAGCAATTGAGTGTTGGTTGTGTGAGCAACTCAGTGGAGGATAAATAAATTGACCAACACACACTAAAACAAGTTTCAAGAGACTTTATTGAACCAACAAATCATTTCACATTTAGCTTCAAATTTCGAATAAAAGTTGGGTGTTTCTCACTGAGAAGCTATTCTATAGCAAAGTGGGTTTTTTTACTCACAATCAGTATGGTTGCTTTAAGGTAGAACTTCAGAAAATCCAGAATTTTCTGTGTGTATTGTATAAAAGTGCAATAACAAATTTGGTCTCAATATCTGAGAATATTGGATTTATCAGCCAAGACACAGATCAAATAAAGCAGCAGTCCTCACCTGTCTCATCCTTTATTTTCCTCCAGTCTCACCTTGTTGTGCATTATTACTTGCTTACTATAAATCTTACTCCCTTGTTTTCTCTCTTCCTTCCCCTCAGGGTGGCTCCATCCAGAACATGGAGTCTCAGCGTTGTCTGGAGCTGGTGGAGAGCAGACAGTCAGAGTTCACCTTTCAGCTGGCCATTCAGGACTGCACCGATCAGAAATGGACTATCACTAACATACTGACTGTCCTGCCTCAGTGACCACACTTTTCAGCCACTGAGACAAGTTTGTTGTGATGGACTAATTTAGTAAGGAAGGATGTTCAAGTGAGGAACTCAATCACTTCAAACCCAAACCAAACTGACCCAAACCCGAGATATATGGTCACAGAGTTCTGATGCAAAGATACAGAGTTAGAGTCCAGTTAAGAGTTGACTTACTTGCTGAAATAAGCAGCAAAGTAAAAATGAGCCGCGATACTGGACCTATTTTTAACGAGGATCTGCACAAGAAAAGATGTGCTTCAATCAGACACGGACCATCAGTAACCTAATAACCATTTTAAGCCAATGACCTGAGAGAAGAGACACTCACAGATGGCGCCGGGGCTCTTAAAACTTCCCACTCCGCAATTGAAGTGAGAAAAATAGTCACTTGTTCCAGGGCACAGCCTCTTAAAATCATCTAAACACTCCGGTTATAGCAGGCCTGTGATGTATTTTGGGTCCCCATCCACCGTTTAAGAGAGGGTCGGTACTTCCTTTGTCTCATTGCACAATCACCATAACAAATTGAGTGAGCATGGTTTCAGTATGTCTGTGTGCATAAGGAGCGATACAAGGTGAGTGACTGCAGTCACCCAGAAACAATCAAACAATTGTGCAAAGCAGACTGATTTGTAACACAAACTATGGGGAGGAGACAGCTTTTGATTTATTACCTTTCACACTATTTGAGCTAGAGAGCAGTCAGGATGATTCTGCAGAAATCTTCTATATCACAAAAAAATAAGAAACAGCAATAGAGAATAACCAACAAGGGATTTAAACAGGCATGGTAATAGAAACTTGATCCCTCCGAGGCTTCAGAGTGTGCTTTGGAATGAATTTGATCAGAAGCAGAGCTGTCGCTCATGCTGGCAGGCGCCATGTATGTGGTTTCAGAGACAGAGCAGGAGATGAAATGAAGATTTTAGACTTCCTGGCTCCCGTAACACCAGCACTTGATTTGACTCCGGCTTATGCAACATAAGCAGTGATGAGAATGTTGGGATTGGAAAAAAATGAAGCACACCTCAAGAGCCACATCCCAAACAAGCACATCAGTTCACTAAAAGCAGGCAAAGAGCTCCTAAAGTGTGGCCTCAGATCAGAGGGTCAGTGGTGTGAAAGCTGCCACATCAAATCTCATGTCCACACGGGGCTGATGCAAAAGATATGAATACTCCATCAAGTTTTTTTTTAAGCTATTTTGGGATTTATCACTGTTTGTATTTATTCAGGTGGAGCCACTACCATGAGCAATGCATATGCATTTGCAATGAAAGTTCAGCACATTACACAGAGATGCTACTGGTGTAAACCATAGGCCGTGTCCTCACCAAGCTGCTGTGTAAGAAGATTTGTGAACGAAAACCTGTTGACGATTAACTGAGTATATTCCTTACCTGTAAAACACACACTTATTTTAGTAGGTCACTGGTGAAATGTAACACAACAACAGTGCTAAACAAAAGTAGTCAGACAATCATATGGGCTTTGACCAAACACCCAAGTGAGTCAGACTTATTTGGAAGAGAGATTACTATCAATGTAAGTGTAACTACTCAGACAGAGGGTCGTAAACTAGAGAAATGGGCTGTGGAATGATTGGTAAAGTGGCTGAGTGGCTGAGCCACTACATAGTAAGTTATATTCCTATATTTCACCAATGATTCAAGCAAGTGAAATGTTAGCATTACTGAACAAAATTGTGAATATAAGAGCCTGGTTGTAATAAACCAAATAATCATTGAAGCATTACAACTCATAGACTCAAGAATCAGGGAAATTGCCTGCAATTACCACTGTTTTAACCTCTAGTTTAGTTTTAGAGAGCAACTC
>JAPZDY010000023.1:5976283-5989339 GCA_029783645.1 Ctenochaetus hawaiiensis
TCTTTTTTAAAAAAAAAAAAAAAAAAAGACTACAAAAGACCCACTGCTGGCCATATTACCCACTGATACTAAACTGCACTCATAAAATTCAATTTATTCATGAAAGTAATGACAAATGAGTGTCTGTTGTAGTCTAGCTAGCCAAATTAACGCAATTAGTATAGTTTTAATCTTCTTTTTTCATATTCTGACTCCCTTTTGTGGTCAAATTTCATGCATAAAAATATCTGTACTGAACAGAACAGTACAACACTGACACCATACGGACAAATGTAGAAATAACCGCGCTGCAACTATTATTTATATCTATACTGGCAATACTGTGTAATGATACTGTGTAATGTCTTGTAATGATTGGAAATGGTTTATGTATTAGGGATGTTTAAGTGGTCTTGAAACTTTTTTAATGCGGGCATTGCTCAAGTTAACACGCGGAACTAATGACAACCGCTTATTACTTACCGGAAGTGGACTTAAAAATCGGTCACACAGTGTTTTCGAAAGTGCTTCCTGTCGGGGAATTGTTGCAAGCTCGTCAAGCGTTGTTGGTCATGTTTCGAAATGTTTTGGGTAGACTGGTGACAGAAACAGTTCGTGTTCACCGACATGTGAAAAACGCACCTTTGACGTTAATTCAGAGGTCAAGAGCCGCTTCTGTTCCCGTCAGGAACTTTTCGGATGTGAAGGACGAAGAGCTGCAGCCTTTTGACACTTCCCTGCTCGAGTTCCTGGTGTGTCCGCTCTCTAAGAAGCCACTGAAGTAAGTTAAGGAAAGATTCGCGGGATAAAGATGATTAAACTAGCGATGGCCAGTAATAATTCATCGCTAGGCTTTGTGGCTGTGTCTCAGTATTTGTCGAGAGATTTTTTATTTTTTTTTGGCGTCGGGGTTTTTAAACGTGGAAAACAGTGACATGTTGTGACTAACGTTAGCAAAGCTTAAAGCAGAGTGAAGAGCTACAACTCATCTCTGCTTTTCAGCTTTTCAAAGTTATTTTATATCGGTTCATGTCTCCTGTCACTTTTAATGTGCAATTAAAAACAAGCATCCTGCGTGTTGTAGTTAAATGTGTAATACTTTAGTTATACAGTTTGATAACTAAAATTATAGGCTAGAGTTATATCGGGAGAGTTTTGAATCCCTGTCCTACTGCACAGAAACTGAGTAAATTCATGTTGATTCCTATTAAAATGCTTTGCCATTATATAATTAGACCAATTAGTTCTTGAGTCTTAGTACTTGAAATATTTTTTTTGGTAAAGAACTTAGTCTGTTTTCTCTATTATAGCTTTGAAAATATGACCATGTGTCTTAAAAGTGTGGTAATTTTAGATAATGATTGTATGTAAGTATGTTACCTTATTTAAGTGGGACTCACTCTCACTTACAATAATCAAATCCATTATGACTACTAAGTAACAGTAGCTGCACTTCGGTGTTGTGGAAAAAAAGAGGACTTTAGCTTTCTGCTGCCATACTTAAAAACATCTTTTTCCCCAAAAGTTTCATCTATCTCTTCTCACACACCGAGAAAGAAAAAATCCATTTTGGTCATTTAAATTTTATTAAAAACATTGTGCACCATAGAAGAATAAGAATGTTGCTCTTGCCCCTCCCTAGGTACGAAGCTAAAACCAATGAGCTGATTAATGAAGAGCTTGGCATAG
This sequence comes from Ctenochaetus hawaiiensis, assembly GCA_029783645.1. Lineage (NCBI taxonomy): Eukaryota > Metazoa > Chordata > Actinopteri > Acanthuriformes > Acanthuridae > Ctenochaetus > Ctenochaetus hawaiiensis. Next base: position 5,977,952 of record JAPZDY010000023.1, read on the forward strand.
CCTATCCCATCGTCGGTGGTATCCCCAACATGATACCTCAGGAAGCCAGACTCATACAGAAAGACACAGATCCCTCAACCACGCCAACGAAAGAGTAGAGACTCATCACAACATCTTTAGCTGACACAAGACAACGGAGTTATTGTGTTTTAAAAGCTGCTTGACTGAATGACACAGCACTTATCAGACACTATATCTGGATCCTGCTCTGTTTGAATGCCACATTGTTTTGCTGTGCTATAAGAACTTATCCTAGCCACTTGGGTAAAAGCAAGTGTAATATATCAGCACAGATATTTATTTACATTAGTAGTATCCTATATCAGAACCCATCTGCAAGCATGTTCTCCTTGTCCATGATGGTGGGGCTGGTCCCAATAGTGTCTCTCTTTGGTTTGTTCTACTCTGCTGCGGTGGATGAGAACTTTCCTCAAGGCTGCACCAGCAGCAACAGTCTGTGTTTCTACAGCCTGCTGCTGCCAGTCACCATCCCTGTCTACGTCTTCTTCCACCTCTGGAGCTGGATGGGAATCAAGCTCTTCAGACACAACTAGACTATTCTGACTCTGCTCTGTTTAAGTAAAAATGAATCTGGAATAAATCTTGTTGATTATGTAACTTGCTGTTCTGGACCTGTTTTGTTCGTTTGTTAATAAAAGTTGAAAATAGGTGGTTTGAAATCATATCAGCAGAGAGAAGGCATAGGTGAATTTTTGTTTTGCACATACTGGTTGTTAATCTTTTTATGGTGGGGGGCTGCTTTGTGTAATAACTGGCAAAAATATGAATAAAGAATTATTTCTGATGAGCACTGGTGGTTGGCTTGCTCAAAAACATAGACTGTATAATAAAAGAAACAGTAGTTTTATGTTACAGTCACAACAAAAAAAAAAAACTAGCCCCTGTTACAAAAGTTGGTGAATATTAAAGTAGCACAGTAAATCTTGAATAATCTGCTGGTACAATAAGATGCTTCTAGTCATTTTTTGTTAACTCTGAACCTTGAGCAGAAATGAAAAGTTATCTATTTGTGTATGTTATATGACAAATGGCAGTAAACAGCGTAAAGCCTCATTAAGAAACTTCGAAAAACAATTCAAAGACAGTAGATATTGCAGACTCTAATGTAAGTAAAGCACTGTTACTTTACAATAAATAAACTTTAATTGATAAAATACTTGTTTTCATTCAGAACAGATAACAAAGACATGAACTATAATTTGATATTAGAGTTTACTGAAAACATTCAAAATGGCTGTCCTTGAAACTGATAAGAGTGATGCACACAACCTGTGTACAGTTAAAACCCTACAAACAACATTTCAGGATAACTGAACTTTATAATTAAAACATCTGACAAACACAAAGTATCATTAAGGGTGCAACAGCAACTTTTTTAAGGACCAAGAAACAAACAAGACAGGGCTCTTAGTAGAATGGCAACTTGAAAGAGCCAACACAACATTCTTTGTACTTTAAATCCATATTTACATTTGAAATGTTCATTAAAACACAAATAGGCTCATTGCCTATCTAAACTAACTGAAAAAAAAGTCACATAGTGGTTAATTTTGGGACAGAATTTCCTTTTTGTTATTGAGGATGGCCAATTTTTTTTTTCCTTTTTATGTTCCTAGTAGTATTCTTCATGAGTTTTAGTATTAAGGGTTACATTTTATTTATTCTGTAAATTTTATGCCTTGCTGCTCCGAGAGCCAAGACATTAAAAGGCATCAAGCAGGAAAGGTAAGATTTTGGAAGCTAATGACTGCAGGTTAGTGTCCTTCAATATGACTTCAGTGGCCCTTCCTGCTTTTCACCTCTCTGCCCTGAGAGAGTTTCATCAGTGGAGACTCGGGCCTGGGTGACAGTCCTTCTCCTTTTGTCTTAAAGAAAAAGGACTCGTTGAGTTTCATCTGGACTGCTTTGACCTGAAGTTGAACAACAAATGATTTTGTAAATGGACAGTGGGAAACACTTGAGCACCTTTTTTTTGCAAATTAAATCTGATAAAATTCAAAAACCTCATTTCACATTGCTTAGTGGGCACAACAGATTAAAGGGTAAGAGAAAACACAAGTAGTCCATCTTTTAAAGGTCCGTAAATTCATAAAATATTGGCAATGTAGTTCAAACATTGTTGGGAAATAGTGCAGGTGCCAGCAATCAAAGTCAGCCATGGACCCTTTTCTCGAGTATTGTTCAATTGGGTGCCAACATAGAGCAGTTAATTAGGCCCAGTGAAGACAGCTTTATATGATACTGAATTTTTATGTGGTTCAGTATTCCACTTTTAAGTATCTAATTTCCTTTAAGCATGAAACTTATTTATAACTTCTTGTATTAGGTTTGTGCCTGAGGGCACATGGCAGTCAGTGAGTGGGAACTAAGAGTCACAGAGGCTTATAGTAGTCACCTCGTGTAAAAGTTAATTACAGAAGTTGTATGTAATGTGTTATACTACTATAAAACATTTATGGCTGATTGCAAGTTCTTTGTTCTTTGCAGAAGTTGTCGCCTTAGAGAGAACATTTTCTATCAGCATCCCATTTCTATGACACTGCCACCTATCTGTGTTTGAGACTTAAATCTTTTTTATTGCATGGTACTAGTAGGTCGTATTTTTTGGGATTTGCAGTACATGAGCTTTGTGTACATTGTTACCTCTCGCAAGTTTATAGTATGAAGATTTGATGCAAAATATAAAAGAAAAACTTAAGCCTCTGCCTGGGTGCAGATGTGGCCCATGGGTTGCCAAGGTCAAACATTTTTTTGTACATGGCAGCAGTTAATAAAAGAAATTTGAGAGAAATAAAAAAGCCATCACAATTTCCAGATGCATTCTCTTTTGTAAACAACCTCTGACAAAATGGTTCACTAAAATCTAAGAAAAAGATGATAAAACAGATGTAGATTTTGTAGCTTGTGGCAGATATAAAAACACAATATATTTAGTGGGTGCATGTGTCACTGTAACTGCTGCAGTCAATGGTGGGTGGAGAATCAGGTGTTACCTGGGTCAAGTCCAGCTTGCTAGTGCGACAGGGGTGCTCACAGTCCTCACCGGAGGTCGTTGTGTCTGCTGACTTGGGCTCAGACTCTGACTGGGGGCTCAGAATTGTTTCTTCTTTACCGCTTGTGCTTACAGAGCAAGGATGTTGACCAGAAGGCTCTTTCTTTATCTTTATATCCTTCTTGCCTGAAAAAGATGAATGTAGGTTGTGGTCTTGGTGGATGTCACCTGTGATCTGACCTTGTAAAGACGATGTCTTCACTGACAAACACATCCTGAGGTCTTTTCTGGCCCTCTCTGGCAGGCTCAGATCCAAAGGTTTCAAGTTCTTAAAGAGTAAAGTCTTTCTGTTATTTTGGCAGAATTTAAGGTAGGAGCAGAGTTCAGTGGTGAACAAGTTTTCTGTCTGCGTGGAAGCACTTGTCATGGACTGTTCACTTGAAGTACAGGAATGTTTCTTGATCTTTACAACATCCAGGGAGGAGTATACGTCAATTGGATAAGCCAGGTAAGGATTCACCTCACTGGGCTTTGTAAGTGCAGAACATGCTACTTTTTTCTCCTCAGCAAGATTTGCCTTCAACTCTATCTGAGTCTGAAAGGACGACTGTCCATTCTTGTTTTTGTGATGTGCTTTATTTAATCCCCTTTCTTCCTCTTCTTCTTCGTCTGTGAGACATACCTGGACTGTCTTTGGCTTCTTCTTATGCTGGTTTGTGTTTCTGTGATTCTGTAGGAAATTTGAGTCTTCTGGACATTTGCATGATCCTTCAAGATGCTGTTTCGTCAGAGACATTACAGACATGTGCATCTTGTCTCGCTGTGTGAACATTTGAGGAGTTGAAGAAACTGCTTTGTCACTGATTTCACCGCTGGAAGGTTCGGAGGGCGACGCTCTGAATGTCTTCTGAGTGATAAACAGGTCTTGGCTGTTTATGTCCTCACTGTTGCATTGAGAGTCATGTTCATGAATCACCCCCTGGCTGTGCCCTGTCACAGTGACCTGGGAACAGCTCTCACTATCCTGCACAGCTTCATTCTCTGAGAGGAAAATCTTTTTAGGACACTGCGGAGATGAGGAGACAAATTTGGGACGCTTGACACGGATGTAGCCTTGTGATAAGTCAAACCCCACTTTCCTTTTTCTTTTGTTTTTTTTCTTGAAGTCTTGATCCAGGTGATCAGGTTTTGGCTTGCTTCTGTCACATGGACTCAATGTTTCAGGCTTCATAGTAGGTTTTGCTTGTGCATTACTGGCCTGCATACATATATAACTGTCATCTAGCTCCAAAGCCAATCTGTTTTTCTTTTTCTTCTTTTCTTTCCTCTTTGTTTGCCTTTCCACCATTGCTTCTTTAAATTTCAAGTTTTTCTTTTTCTTTTTTTTCTCATCGGTTTTCATCTTTGTGTTGTTTTTATATTTGGGGGATTTTTTGTCCTTTTTTCTTTTTCTTTTTCTTTTCCCAGGTGAAGTCCAAGACTCCCAGACAATGTCTGTGTCCTCACAGTCACTCATAGGTCTGTTTAAAAGAAAAAAAATACAAGTTTTGAGTCTTTTAAAGCTCAGTGAAGCAGTTTTAGAAGCTTGAATTCATATTAGATCAATACCTGAAAAGTGAGTGCATTAAAATGAAAGGAAATGCAATATAACCCATGCTAAAAGTACCTTAAATGTAATTTCTGCTTTGACCTGTTTCTGTACTTACAAGCATCTTATTAAAAAGCTCTGAGCCAAAACAGAGTGGTTTCACACCACTGGAGATATCTTAATGCAGTTACAGCCTGTAATTTTAACACTTCTCTGACTTACAGATGCAGCTGCACTGCTTTTTATTTTACAAACAAATCAAAATCCCTGATAAAAGCAATATAATCATGTAATCCACTACCAGATCTACTGCTTCAAAATTAGATTTCCAGTTAGTGCGCCAGCCTGGACATGCTGCAAGACATTTGTTCTTGATATCAAAGTGAAACAGAGATGATGGGATCTCTAATGGGACATCGTATCTTGATGTTGGTTTAGTTACTTGTAGGAACTATTCTTGTAAGATGTGTTATAATTTGCCTGGTCCATTTGTGATACATTTTAATTCCACTTTCTGCAGCGTGAAAAATCTCGTTGCTAACACAGGAAACCGATAGCATTTGGGTTTCATTAAGATGTTAACACATTGTATCAAGCTGAAGAATTGATACGACTATGGGAAATGACACAGCACGGATTTATAATCAGCCTCCTCAGACTTTATAATGGCTCACTCTGTTCTCTCACATTTTTTCGTGTTTTGTCTAGTAATGTCCGAGCTGAATACTGGTAAAAGTTTAGCCTTGTCACAAGTACGAAACGACGATGGCTTTAGCAAAACCAGACTGAAAACCTGACAGGTGTACTTGCCTCTCTGTCTCTCTGTATATTCTTGCAGTTAAACAACGTGACTATTTCCTACCAAACAAGTTAATTTTGACTTTTGCATCGGCTATAAAATAAAATTTCATTATGCAAAAACCTTCATACAATGACTTTATAATTACCTCAGAGGCAGACTGAACCCGGCAAACCCAACTTCAAAGAGGCCGTCTATTGCGTTGCGTTCATGAGCTTTTTCTGAGGCCCGACATCTGAGAATCAGAAAGAACACAGACATTTCGTATTTAGAAAGCATTTAAAATAGGCCTGTTATAGAAGTTTTAAAACTGGCAGTTTTGATAAAAGAAAGGCAAAGGCATTCCTATGTATATTAAGTGTAATGACCATTATTTCGTTTTAGCAAAACACAACTAAAAAATGTGAGACGAGAAACTTTTTACATCCTTTACCAACCCGAGTGTCAGAGGCTGGAGCTTTCCGACCTGCGATGATCAGCGCCCTTAAAGTATTCCTTCACGCTGCAATGATGACAGGCCTGCGGTATTAATGCACATTTAAGTTCGCTGTCTGTGAAGGGTGTTTGTGTCTGATTGAAATGCTCAGAACATATTTAAAAAGCTCATTTGTCTGTGTTCAAAATAGAGCCACTAGATGCCGCAATTTACTATCAGCTAGGTTTCTTGTACACTGACATAAATAAATGACAAAACGTTGGGGTCCTGAATGTGGATAAACAGTAATAAAATAAATCATCTAATGGTTTGAACATTTGTTTTAGGCTACATTTCATTCAGAAGCCAAAGAACACTCAAAGACCTGACTATATTGAGATGGGAGAGAGATGCTTAATTGTATTCAATGAAAAAAAGAAAATACTAAAACAAGAGGAAAATGTGAGAATAAAGATATTTGAAACTTTTCAAGTCCTTTCTTTATCAATAGTCTAGTCAGCTACATCGTTTCTCACTTGCTCAGTCACTATGAAAATAATTGCTTTCATAAACCCCCTCTACAAACCCACTGTTCTTATGATTCATGACTCATTCTCTCTGTGTCTCTCAGGTGAAACTAATAGTCTCACTGAGTAGATGAGGGTGAAGGATGATACAGAGCTGACTGCTCTATCCACAGAGAAGACAATGAGATGTGGCTGGAAGTTGAAACATAATATAAGTAGATGCAATTCACTGATTTATTTTTGACCAATTCTAAACCACCATGTCTTTGTTTGTCAAAAAAAAAAAAACTGCATCCTGTACTGTCTGGAGGTTACCAGGAAGACTTTTGTCGTCTGTGTGTTCCCAGATTACTTCTGTTGGGGTTTTGTCTTTTTCATCGATGTGGTTTTTCCCATTTCCATGGTGAATAAATGCAGCACGGCAGCAAAAACATGAAAGCTCAGAAATAAAGAGAGGAGGAGGGAGAGGTTGTATTTTCCTCCAGGTGTTACATTGTAGAGTTGCTTCCCTCCATGTTTCTCAATTTTACACTCTGGATGACAGCTCACATTTATGTGTCTGTAAAATCAGTAGCATCCCTCCTCTTAGGACCATAATGAATGTACACATTTTTATGGTAAGGAATTTTTGTGAATCAACTAGAAAGGTTTATGGGGGATTTGGCTTATTTGACTTACACACAAATTTTAAACTGCTTTGGTAGTTTGAGGACAGGGCTCAGATTCACAGTATTTGTCGGTCACTGCTAACATTAAATCAACAAATTAAAATGCAAAATTTGCCACATTTACTGTCCTCTGCTAAAGCTGGCAGTGAAAGCAAGCTTGGCTAAACTAGTAACAGCACTATAAGGTGGGTATGGGGGTCAGACTGACTGATTGTCTTTAATCTTTCCTAGACTTTTATTTTGTCAGTCAGTCCCCTAATTTGATCGTCTCCATTTAGAGAGCATAGTGCAGGATTAAACAAAACTCCCAAAGCAGATGGTTTATGTATTTTAGGCTGATGGCAGAGTTACTGCTTGCAGTGTGAAACAAAGGAGGAATGTTTGTTGGCTTGTAATAACCTACTTTTCAGCCGTCAGACTGGTTCAAATTGCCTTATGAATCATTTGTCTCTCATACGCCTGATCAAAGCAATCAATCCAGCTTAGTGAATGGAATTCAGGCTGTGGTAATGGTCTGCTGTGGTGGTGTCTGGTGGCAGTAAAATTATGGTGCATTGCCTGAGGAGGCAGGACAAACCAGGCTGCCATTCCGGGAAAAGGGGTCAGGCTGGAGTAAAGAAGTGCCTCTAAAACACATGGACTCACTCACTGTAAAAACCGGCCCTCCTCCCCTCACCATAAATCCTGCCAATTACAATAAGCTATCAGACATTCACTAATATGCTCAGAGAGGTATTGTCTGATCCATTGTAGTATGATAAATTGATTGATAGTCCTTTTATATTGAATGCCATGTTAGTAACAGATTGATGATATGCTTAAATCCACATCTAACCTACTGGTTCCCACTTTTCATCAACAATTCCGAATACAAATTATATTTCAAGGTTTTTCCCCCCAAAAGATCTCAAGCTGAAGTAGTCATTATTTTTATATTAACACTGAATCAAATGCCTAAGTGATGAGGAGAGTCTTGTTCCTAGTGACAGCAACACAGAGTTATTGTGCAACTCTGCAATCCCTTCAGCTCCTCAGATCTTTTTACCCTCCTTTTGTTTACTGTTTTGGTGTTCGGATCCAAAAATTCTGCTCTCATGAACCCCATAACAAGCTACAGCAGGAAACCCTGTAAAGCATAAAAACTTGCTAAATTAACTGTATGTTATCTTCTTAGCACAAAACTACAGAGAGACAAAGCCAACAGCAGGAAAAATCAGCTAAAGGCTAAAAGCTGATGAGAAAAATTATTATGTAACTTACATTGATAAGGTGGACATAGACACAACTCTAAATGAATCATAATGTCGCATACATCAAACCCATTAATGTTGTAATGGGTCTGATAAATGTTTTTCTGTAAAATCTAGTTAGAGTATAACCTATAACCTTCAGTTTTATCTGTTATGAGCTGTGGTCTTGTTTTCTCTAAAGACTCGTTAGAGTGACCTAAGACTAGCAGCATCTGTGCAAGGTTATTTATCTTCTCTGTCACAAGTCTCAGGACATGCCGTCACCCTCTATAAAAAGTCAAAGCCTAACGTGAAATAGCAGTCCTCTCCTCCTTATTTACTCCCCCATAACTATTTTTAAGTTTTGGGGACCATCTTGCCTCACCGATGCACCTGACTGGCAATAGCTGTGAATGTCAGGTTAAGGGTCATGCTAAGAGAGTTAGCTGTTCCTTTGTTTACAGCTCCAATCAGCACACTGGCTCTACGTTTAAAGATTATTCTTCCAGAAATTGTATCTTGGATGTTGTTGCGTGACTGCTGACTTCGACTTGAAGTCTCTTTCCTTGTTGTGTTCCCACGCACCTTGTTGCCTTTGCATGCCATAGGTAGCGTGCTACACATTATGGCAGCATGAGGTAATGAGGACAACAAGGTTTAGGACCTAAGCTAGGGTCAAAGGTCAATGTGTTCAGCGGGTGTCATCTAAACAGGCTGTGGCCTTCATGGTCAGTAATAGTATCACAGGAAAGCAAGTGGAGGTCAGTGTCTCTCAAGGGCCCCACCCAGCACCGTAATCCTATAATACTAATATGTAAACAACTTTAATAAGTGTCCACTTGAGCCATAATGTGAAAAGATGCAATGGCTGACTTCAGAGAATAATCAGTATTGGTGCTGAAACACTTTATACTTCAATGACATGGTAAAACATTAATGGTTTATTTAAAATTGACAGTTTAAAAAATAAATTATTTTTACAATCTTATATTTAAGTGAAGCCCAAAAATCTAAAGCTGTAAAAATGTAAATTTTTTAAATGGATCTGCATATCATGAAATCATGACGTCGTACTCTTTTCTCATCTGACACTGCCATGCTCTTTTCTTTGTGGGAATAGGAGGAGGAGCAGCACATTTAAAAAGTAATTTGTATATTTGAAGCTGTCACTGATGATTACAATAACACTATTTGCACTGGAGCTTTAAAGTTTCTGGTGAAAATGGAAGAGAAGAAAAACCAAGTGTACTCTGAATCAGTATTTTGCAGGCAGATTACTATTATTTTCAAAACGACAGTGGGAACGTGTTCTGTTTTTAATGGTAAAATTGCCAAAGGAGAAATGGCAAGCCTTAACGAATTGCCAAAGGCTCTGAAAATCCAAGAGCCAAACTTTAGTCTGCAGTACCCTTTTCCATAAAACTGTTTGCCATAAAACTGAAAACCTGATTCTGTTCAACTAATTTATCCATAGGGCATAGCAAGTATAAGGCAACGTGTCGGTCAGCTTCTAAGTTTATTTTTCTTGTGTTTTATCTGGAAACCATGTCCAAACAAATCTGCACTGTGACAGATAATATTGGCTAAATTAGCCTGCAAAGTTACATGATGATTGATGTCAAATGCTGAGAGGACATTTTATACAGCCACAGGCTGTTGACAAAGAAATTTATTGCAGACATGACTCAAACAGACAAATAGTGAGGCTGCTTTTGAGGTTTGTTTGGTGAGCTGAGTTGATGCAGCAGGTGAGTGGGGGAAGGTAAAGGAGATAAAGATGGAAATACATAGATTAACTTATACTACAGAAAGGCAAAGGTGTAGAGTTGGATCAAAGCCAATACAAGACATGATGGGATTTATTTAATGATGGACAACTTTTAAATATGTAACCTGAATGAATAGATTTATACTTTTAGAGGTTTAATTATTGCCTGTGGAGGAACTTTAGGTTCTGCAATTCTCTTAGATAAAACTGCATATCTGCATTTCTGTATAGAATATAGAATGGGATACATCAGTCTACATTTACAGTCTCACCCCCAGTATTGATAACATTTAAATCAGTTTTACCACAGATTATGGGGCTTGGTGTGAACCAGGCCTTCATGTCATGACACAGTCATTCCAAGCTCTTGCTACATTTAGAACAGTCGTACCCTCGTGGTTACCTAATGTGTGGTGAGTGTGTGTGTGTGTAACCATAATAAGTAGTAGAGTGCTTCTTTCTAACATGAGGCGTGTGGTTCCAGGGACTGATCATCCTTTGGACACCTGTGTTTGAAAGCTGAGGGGATAGAACTTACACCGATGACTAAGTGATCGACAGAGAGGGAGGGTACAGAGATTATCAATTTAAATTTTATGCACCGTATTTATTAACTTTTATGTTTTGTATGTTAGATTTAAGCCTGAAACATAACTAAGGTTGTCCAAAGATATATGTTGTGGAGTGAAAGATACAATATTTCCCTTGGAAATTAAATGAAGTAAAAATATCAAGTGTTGTAATTTGAAAATAGCCCCCAAAAGTACTTAAAGGAATTTCACCTTGTACATAAATACAGAGCTTGAGTAGTGTAATCTGTTACTTTCATCACTGCTCAGTTTTACAGTTGTGGTATTTTGCAGGTTGCATCACTTACTCATTGTCAGGGCTTAATGGGACACAGCAGCGTCATTGTTACTGTAATTGGTAATGCCTGTGCTTGTCCTGTTATGACAAGTCAAACTGTCCACTAATCCTTATCCAGATGTTTAGAGATTCTCAGGGTGACATGCATAGACATGCTTGCACACACACACACCCACACCATAAATGACTAAGACAGTGACGGCAACAGCATCATCTATCGACACGCCTCCTGAACTCTTACTTACTCTTTGATTCAGGATGTTTTCTTTGACGTCAGGCCAATGTAAAAGCTCTTTTCGGAAGGTTAAGTCATTAAGACAATGTTAATTCTTGAGGAAAATGCCTTTGTAACCAGGGAGACTCCCTTGTGGTCAATGAGGGTCATAAATCCATCCAAATGTTGCCTCTATTGTTGTAAGGCAGGCTGGGAGTCAGACAAAAAAAGGTCACATCAGATGCGGGCTAATAGATTAAGGCCATTCTATAGAGGAAGGGAAAATTCAACAGAGTAGCA
>JAPZDY010000023.1:6002037-6024965 GCA_029783645.1 Ctenochaetus hawaiiensis
AAAAAAGATTACTTTTTCATTGTTGTTAATGAGATGTATGAGATACCATGTTTTTCTCAGAATATTATGGAAAAGATGGCAAAAAAAAAGTTGTCTCTCACCTGGAACACTGTTTGGAGAAGAAATATGAAGCTTATCAAAAGAGCTGTTGTAGTTTAAAAACTGCTCAAGAGATGTGTGGAAGATTTTCTGCTGAAGAAAATCAAAAGTTAATGATTGATTGATCACTGGATGATGTATCCTGATGTTATTGGCTGAAATTGGTTGCTTTGAAGCCAACATGAACAGATGTCTTACTTTCTTAACAGGATGACAGCATGATTGGATTTTAAACTAGAATACAAATACTTGATAGAGAGGGGATTCTAGATCCAGATTCAGTGGAGAACCAGTTCCAAACTTATAGGCTCCTCTGAGCCTATCGACTCATGCATCAATACTGCTAGAAACTAGCAACAAAGAGTCTGTTGGAAAGGAAGAAAGCATGGTTTGATTTCATTAAGAAAGATGACAATATTTCCAGTTGCAATGTCTGTTAAATGTTTTTTTCATATGAAGTCGGAGAGACCAGATATAAGATTAAAACACCTTTCTACAGAACGTTGTTTTTATGCCCTGTATTCCCACACTTTAAATGTGAGTGCTGCTGCTTCCTAACAGCAGCACAACCACTACCAACAGTAAATATCTTATTTATTTAAGAACTTAAGACCTTTTATTTTACTGACAAAAACCTAAATGAAAACAAAAGCTGTACAGTTTACCTCTTGTTTCATCCATTTTAAATCATGACTTCAGCTAGGAGTGTTTTAACACAGAGTTTTTGCACTCTTGCATAGCATGTGCAGCTTTCTCAACTCTGCTTTAATCTGTGTTTAAATACACATATGATCAATCAGTTGATCTTGTGATGAGATATTTTTCTCAACTGCTGCTTCAAAAATAATCCTAGGACCTTCAAATGAGGTGTTAATTGAAAGCAGGACATGATGCATGAGATATTATTTAAAGGCTTGTGTTACACTGTGCAGGTTCTATTTTTGTGTTCACTTATTGTATTATAATCTAGTTAGTCATCATTTGGTCAACAGTCCTCCAGCAAACTATTCCTGAGAGCATTTATGCTGAGCTTTTTGTTGATGCGGGGCTTTCAAAATCTTTCTGGCAAGTGCAAAAGACTGTCCATTTGCCTCAGCCCCTTAGTCATGCACTCGCAGAAAGAGAATAATTGCTTGATTGTGGTCACGGCATAATGGATTCTGGCATTTATGTGTATGTATGTAGACATTAAAGTAAACCCGAGGAGACAGGAAAGTGAGAGAAGTGCAGGACAGGAGCGGAGTGGTGCCTGTGTGCCTAGACTTGTTTCCATCGGTGTGTTAGAGTTGAAACTCTCCTGGGAAACAGCCACGATGAGCGTCTCATTTGACACTGGCTGCACAGAGACAGTGAAAGGAGGGGCAGTGACGTTGTTAGCTTTTGCTTTCATCACGCGTTTCTCTCCACCCTCCCTCTCCTCTTAGTCTCTCCTCTCTCTCTCCCTCTCTTTCCATTGACATCCGCCGGATTTTACTTTCATCACTGCTCGCTCTCCATCCCTCCCCCTCCTACTCAAACATCTCTCTCTCTTTCTCTCTCTCTATGCCAGCAGTGTGAGTGAAGCAGCTTCAATAATGGCGTCTTGTTTTTTCTCCCATGCTTGCATGTGAATGCCTGCCATTCTGTCTGGTACTTCATTTTTGTGTGTGTGTGTGTGTGTATATATGTGTGTGCATGCGTGTGTGCGTGCGTGCTGCTGAAAATGGCAGGATTACTACAAGTCGGGGATAATCCGCTGCCCTGACGGCGTTTCCATTCCTGAGCTGAGGGAGGCATGTGACTACCTCTGCATCTCCTTCAACTACAGCACCATCAAGTGCAGAGACCTCAGTGAGTACACAGTACCACATGCTGTGGGTTTAGCTGTTACCGTCACCATTTTCTGTCTGAAGTGTGCAGGGCTGCAGACTCATGTAGTTGCTGCTGGACTGTGGTAAGTGTTGAGCTCAGATAATTATATTATCAATAAACTAGACAATAACACAAATGGGCTTCTCCTGATATGTTGTTAATACAAAGGGTTTCACTATGCTGCACATCTGATAGGCATAGGGAGCTACTTGATTTACATTGTAATGTAAATATGACCCTGCAGTAAGAGCTAAAATTAGGCACATCAGATGTATTAGTAGTATATGGAGACAGGCTGATGTACCTGTTGGTCTGAGTTGTGTCATATGTATAAGTACATGTTGGACGCACACATCATATTATTACTGGAGAATTCTAGTTTATTAATGATGAACATCTCTTTGTTTTTTGTGTTGTGTTGTTATTTTGCATGTTTTTGCCTCTTGTTTGTCTCTGAGTGTGTGAGGGAGGAGCAGCTTCAACTCACAGGCTGCTGCTGTGTGTATGTGTGTGTGTGTTGCGTGCATGTGTGCGTGTGTGTTGGGCTCTAAGTAGGTCATCATTAGCTGTGAGATTTAAGGCTTGTTATGCAAGCATTTAACCAACCAAGGCGAGCAGGTCTCATTCTTGTACCAACAGGATGCAGTTTTCAGTGTTTTTCGTATTTAGTTGCTGCGTTTGTGTTTTCTGTGGTTCTCTTGAGTCTATATTTAATCAGTCTCTGTCTGTCTGTCTCTGTTTTGGATAGACCCACACTAAGGCTGCACATAAAAAACCTTGCTATCTGTTTGTTCCTTTTAAAAGTCTGCATTTGTTCAGTATTGTTTTCATTTATTGTGCTTATGCAGCTCTACACGAGGTAACATTAACTGGTGCAGTGCTGGCTAAATATCCTCAGCTGTAGAACAACAACCTCCCACAAGCAAACACTCTAAGAAACCATTATACTACAGTCAAGTCACAACCTGTGTAAACTAAGGCTGTAAATTTAAAAATAGACAGTTAAAATGACACAGAGCAGGTCAGACTGTAGCTAGCTCCTGTTATTTCCAGAGCTTTGCATCATTACTCAGTCACAAAAAAGACTAAGAGTGCGAAGATCATTTGATTGATTGTCTTATCATTCTTGAAGTTGACAGTATCCAATAATCAGTGGTTTGGTGTATTCAGAGCAGGTCTTTTCTACAATTAGGAAACAATATCAGAAGTTCCCTCAGAGTTTTCTGGGATGTTTACTCGTAAACCATTTTCTCTTTAAATTCACTGCATCTCATTTTCAGAAATTTTTTTCTTAAAAATTGCACGGTTTCATCCATGTTTACTTGTCAGTAGTCTTCTTTTGGCAGTATTGCAGGTTTCTTGGCACATTAATTCCACTGGTTGATCAATGCAATAGTGAGCAACCATTGGCTTGAATGTGTATCACGTTAGACAAATGCTTGTGCACAATGGAGTAAAGCAGGAATGTGTTTCTGTAGTTCAACTGTAGGTCAAAAGTTAGCATTGCCCTGTTTCCCTCAACAAAATGCTCATGAGATTTTTTCAGTGGAAGCATAGATGTAATTGTCAAAAGTAAAAAGCAAAGATTAGGCTATAAATAAACCCAACCACACTGACATGACTAATGTCACCTCTGCTTAGCCTTCTACCACACTTTACTGTACAGATTGTAAGAGCATGTATGTTAAAGTAAGAAGAAAGGCAAGCTAGCAGCAGAATAGAAACTGTGTTCAGCATGATGCTGGTGAACTTCTCTGACAACCTCTCATTCATTCAGTCTCATTCAGCCACTTGTTAATAAACTATTTTTCTAGACAAGTTAAATGACAAAAATCAATAACTGACATATTTCATGTTGGAAACCAAAATGTAAAAGCTTGTCTTAACTACAGAATTTATTTCAGGAAACTAAGACAAGGGAACCAGAAGTATAACAGTGTTGACTTATTTCAGGGTTTTAGTTCTTGTTTCTGCAGCACTCCATTGCTTACATCTATCATCCTTATGCTTGAGCACAAACAAAACAAAAGCACATAAAAAACTGCTGCATAGCGCCTGCAAACCAGAGCAGCCATGGTGAACATGTAAGCCTGTGTTTCTGCATTCAATTTCGAATTTTGCTTTTTTAAATGAATGTGCTCGATTACAATGTCACAATCACCGTATTAGTAATTTATGATTTTTTAATTAAATATTTTATTATTGCTTTTTTTGAGGTAGATAAATCTGTGTCTAAACAGCAAAAATAGATGATTGTTTATGTTTTTATATTGTATGCCGATGCTTTGTTCGTTTAATTAGGAAGTTTTGCATAAGTGCGGTCACCTGTATTACCACTTTTTTAAAATTTGGGTGACCACATTTTTTAGTTTTATCTTTAATGTCAAGTAGAAGGAAATACATGATTAAAAAAAAAAACTCTAACATATTTTTATGGGATCACTATTGGCTGACAAACAGCAAAAAAATCCGTCATGTCATTGCTACTGACAGTGGACTTAAAATCTTAACATTCAAGTCTAATAGTTGCACGAAAGTGATACAAACAGAAGTTTTGACATTTTTTAAGTGGTATGTTACTTCTCTCTATCTTAAAATAACACCTGGCTATCCTAGTTGTTGGAGAAAAGGTGAATGATGGATCAAGATAATGAAGCACAGTGTCCCACTTCCTTTCCTCTCTGATGTCCTCATTGTTCTTCCCCAGGCGCCCTGATGCACGAGCTGTCGAACGACGGGGCCCGGCGTCAGTTTGAGTGTTACCTGGAGGAGATGGTGCTGCCGCTGATGGTGGCCAGCGCTCAGAGTGGAGAGAGGGAGTGTCACGTGGTTGTGCTGACAGATGACGACGTGGTGGACTGGGATGAAGAGTATCCTCCACAGATGGGAGAGGAATACTCACAGAGTAAGAGACCATCGCTAATACTGGATGTTTTCTTCTATTTATATTAGATAGACCTGATTAATCCAGCAGCTCAGGTGACCTATTTTGGCAGCAGTATGTCAGCCTCAAAGCAGTATGCAAATAGAGAGGAAGTGATGCTCCAGTTATCAGCTTTGAAAGAAACAGGTTACTGTGGTATAAACACTTCTACAGCTCCAGCTTTCTTCACAATTTTGGTTTCAGAATAATAGTTCTGAATAAAGTAGTTTACAACTAGTTGTGAATAGAAACAGAATAATCGTTTTACACAGCTCCTGTATTATGTCTGAGTTCTCCACTCTAGGCTGTTACAGAGAAGAATATCATTTTGATGGAAACTTTTAGTTACTGTGCTAGTATCCCCAACAAATGGAACAGAAATAATTCAGTACTGTTCATAGATCAACCTCACTTTTGACACAAATAATTGAGTGCATAAGTATAAGAAACACAGAGGGAGAGCTGTGATTTAAATGATAACTCTGGCAGTAATGTGTTTGTATTCATTCCTCTCTGTCAAAAACATCAGTTAGTCACACTGATGCATCGGATGACATGTCAATTCATTACAGTGAATCATCCACAGACTGTAGTTTCCTGTAAATTAGTCCTATAAACATTGTCTTATTACTTTAAATACTCACCAGAGAACCAAACGTGGATTGGTCCACACCTGAAAATATTCCCCAAAAAACGCAGTATAAATCCTGTTAGAATAATGTTTGCTGAAAACAACGGTGCTTGGCCATTTTAGGATATTAAAAAACCTTTTCAAAAATGTAACAATATGTTAATGTGTTTTGGCACAGAGAGCCACAGACAGGGCAGGGAAGTCAAACAGAACTGAGAGGATTGGTCTTTTTGTAGCACTGTTCTCTTCACAATAAGAAAAATCCTCTTCTGAGGCAGTGCCAGCTTCAGATCCTTTTTTGAAGGTCATTTTGTGAATTCATTTGTTGAATGTTTCTCGTTTTTCTCAACAGTCATCTACAGCACCAAACTGTACCGCTTCTTTAAGTACATAGAAAACAGAGACGTGGCCAAGTCTGTACTAAAGGAGAGAGGACTGAAAAAGATCCGGCTGGGAATTGAAGGTACTAAGTCAAAGTGTTTTCTTCTTATATGTAGCCTCCAAACCTGAAAATGGTATTAACAGTCAGAACAATACATGTATAACATTTTTTGGGGACCTCCAGCAGAGTGTTTTCTCTGTTCCTGCTTCAGATGAATACTGTATATATTTTATCGACTGGTTCTTGAATGTGGAGGTTGAATAAATTCTCATTAGCAAATATCATTTTGCAAATATGTCATTTTACAAGAATATAGATCAGAGCACATTACTTTCCAGCTCAGCGCTTTCCTTTCTGTTGAGGTTTGTCTTCAGCTGTGTGGCCTCTTTTACAAAGTAACCCCCCTGAGTTGTAAAACAAAAATGTAGAACCTATAAAAACTGAACCTGGAAGGGAGAAGGTTTTTGGGGTCATGGAAGCAGTTTCACTGGTTTATGAAAAACACTGGTACTTTCCATAAAAGAGAGCTTTGTCACTAAGTATGATTTGGCCTCATTGTGTGTATAAAAACTAGTGATAATGTCAAACACTGTAAAACTATAATGGTTGAACATGAGGCAAGAGTTTCCATAACAACACAGACAAAATGCCTCAGAGGTTCTGGTAGATGGATTTTGTTACCTTTCCCCCTGTTAGCTTGGCATCATTTAAAGCTAAGCAGTTGCTGTTTCTTGTTGCATGCTTTACAGATATGAATCCTATTAATTAATAACCTGGCATGAATCAAATAAGGGATGTCCAAGAAGTCCTCTAACTCTATAAGAAAGCGGTATTTTCTTCAAATGTTGTTCTGCTCTTGCTCTCTTGTTTTCATCAGGATACCCAACCTATAAAGAAAAAGTGAAGCGGCGACCTGGAGGTCGTCCAGAGGTCATCTACAACTATGTCCAGCGTCCTTTCATCCGCATGTCCTGGGAGAAGGAGGAAGGAAAGAGCCGCCATGTGGATTTCCAGTGCGTCAAGTCCAAGTCTATCACAAACTTGGCTGCGGCCGCCGCAGACATACCCCAGGACCAGCTGGTGGTCATGCAGCCTCCGGGGCCGCAGGTGGATGAGCTAGACACTCTGCCACAGCCACCGGGTGTCGGCGACCCCTACCAGCTGCCACTTGGGCAGGGGGCGGAGAACAGTGCGGCCCCTCAACTAGCTCAAGGCTATGAGGGGCCAATCCAGCAGGCTCAGGACAGTCCAAGCCAGGCTGTTCACAGTTTGGCCCACAGCAACCAGCAACAGCACGGCAGCAGCCACACTCAGGCCACTTACCACTACGAGCCAGACCCAGACACACCGTCACCCTCTGCATGAGACCAGTCGCACACCGAATCCCACCCTCCACTGCTGTGTTCACACTAACAGCAACAAGTTCTTCTGTTTCCACCATTACAGTGAAATCAATTCAGAGCACGCAGCAGCAGCAAGTGCTGTTTAGCTAAATTGACAGAAAAACATATTTGACACAATTCCTCTGGAAGCACTGCTTGTGTAAATCACAGTCAATCTTTGAAACTTGTGAAATTAGAAACAATAACACTGTTATGGAAGCTAAGAAGCACAGAAACATAATTGGCCTCAAACAGCCAGTAAGCACACAAAGTTTAACCTCTCAGTAGTAATTAAAGCCACTTGTTGCTTTCAGTATGAACGCAGACTTTGTTCACCGACAGTCCCACTCACCTCCTCCTCCTAAGTGGCAAAACACCACTTTGCCTTGTGTCACACCTCTGCTGCAGCCTGTCTCAGTCAACACAGTGTCTGAATGAGCATCAGAAGAGGCCTGTACTACAAAGCAAGCTCATAAAACTCACTTTATCTTTTAATAAGAATCAAACAAAAATTTAACACATAAATCTGGCTATTAGCAACTCATTTGCAGCTGATTTAAGAAAGACAACTGCCCAAAAATTTGCCAACTGTGAATGCACAAGGTCCGTGTCACTGCAGAGATGATAAAAGAAATGTTGATCCATGGGATTGATGCTGGATCACCAAATGTTTGGAAGCAACATTTAGAGAAACAGATATGAAAAGGTCCTGTTTAAAAGAGTTTTACTTGCTGCAGTTGAACGATTTGAGCACAGAACTTTTCCTCAGACTGCTTCTGTATCTCCCATCACTGGGACATGATAAAAGCAGGACAACAGATCTGATTATTACATTTGTATATTCCAGTACTCAACCATTTAAGCCTTTGTTTCAGACTTAGGGTTCAGAAGAAAGACAGGACATTGTGCAGTATAATATGGGTTTACAAAGAGAAGCACAAATAAGATTACGTTTAAGTAAAAAGGAGACAACTGTGACAAAACCTCCACAGCGGGGATTAGTATCATGTCCATAAAACCGGGATGATTTTATTTTGAAAGTCATAAAGCCAGACAAAGAAATGCATGCATGAGATTTTCAAAAACATTCTGAAAAGTGTTGACTCCTGCAGGCACAAACACTTCACTTACGCTACACCATCTCGATTTCTTAAGTATATTCTCATGGCATCATTATGATCCACTCATCAAACTCTGTAGTGTGTTTAAACTTATTATACTTTAATTTAATTTCAGTGTCAGTAATCTGTATCTCACACCTAAAAACTGTCAGATAAAGCCACTTGGTGTGGTCACTCTCTGAGCACTCTGGTCTTTCTCAAAGAACCCAACACCCAACTCTTAGTCCAACCCTGAAAACACAGTTAAACTTGAGGTTACCTCAGTAACCGCAAGTGCTGCTGGGTAGTACAGGCCTCAGCTCCCCTCACCCACCTCGGTTCTCTTAGATTTATTTATATGACCAAAGGAGAGTTTAGTTGCATTCTGTATGCATGCAAAAAGACAGATTGCTGTATTACATTATAGTTGTGTGTGTGTGTGTGTGCGCGTGTGTGATGCTGGGATACTGTACCTCACTAGGAAAGTGGATTTCAGTGCCTCTTCATAGTTTATTTTGGAGCAAATTAGTAAGTCGGCATGAAGATTCACTTTTTCTATGATTCCCATGTAAAGGCCTTGATGAAAGGGTTTTTTGTTTTACACAACATAAACAAGTTTTTATTTAGGTGTCCCACGCTTCCCTGTGATCTTTAAATCAGTTGATTTGGGTCCTAGTTTACTTCAAGTCCCTGTTTTCACTTGTTTGCATCCTGGCTGACCTACTTTTAAAAACTCTACACAGGTTCATCACCAGTGCTGTGAGCACAAAGGATGTCAGAGGAGAAATGTTGAACACAATGTTTTTTCTAATAAATGGTATTCACGACACTCACTTCTGTGACTCACCTTCATTATTTCCATCAAGTTTAAAAGGTAAGAGGAGCTGTGGTGTTAGTTGTAGATAGTCTTTAACATGACTGACTTGATACGATTTGTCCCTTAAAACATGCAAATGTAAATACCTAAGGTGCTTTCTCACTATTTGTCCACTGCATTTATTACTTCCATCCATCAGGATCCTTTGTATTGATGTCTTGATACTGTAACATGCTATGCTCTAAATCTGTTATTGGTTAAAGGATGGATGGTGGATGGTGGAGGCCTGCAGGCAGTGTAAAAGCTGAGCTCAGTGGAATGACTCAGCTCTGAGTCTGAATCATAACGTGGATTTTCTGCATCCCGGCCGATCGTTTTCTCACTCTCTTATTGCACTGTGATAGAACATATTCCTTCATAGAATATAACTGTAACCAGATGTAGGAATAAATACACAAACAGGAGAAAGTCCTGAAAAGATTAATGTATAATTTATGTAATGTATTATCTGCCAGTCAGTGTAGCTACAGTATATCAAAGCACTTAAATAAGAAACTTGAAGACATAAAACACTGTTTTCCAGGATGCAAAATAAGCACAAGAAACCTTTTGAGTTTTCACTTCTTGCACAGCATGGGACTTTCTGGAACACATGAAAGTAATGTTTGACAGCTGGAGGGGACATGAGCAAAGTTAGCCAAACAAAGGCTCAAAGACTAAGACAAAACACAGGTAAGCGGTTCAGCTGTGTTTATTCTCTAGAGAAAATCTGCAGTCCTGTGCAAGCAGCAATATGCACAATGCATGCCTGGAAGTAAGAAAAAAAAACACCTCACATCTTTAAAAGAAAAATGGAAAAAGAACGAGAAAATGCAAAAAAAATCTGCAATAAGAGAAAAGCTCTCTTGGATCCTTGTAGCTCTCTTTATGGGACCATCTCTGACTCTGGGTATCAACACAAATAAGCAGGGAGACCTTCAGCCTCCCTTTAATCAACTGGGTCCTACCAAGAGACTTTGATTAGTGTTTGCTAATGAATTATCCCACAGTTATAACCACAAACTACTGGTCCCCATAGTATCTAATGTTTACTTATACATTACAAGCATACTGAAAACAGTACGGAACAACAATTATTTAAAATAAAGATAAGCATTACTGACAAATAAATAAACACTCCCCTAACTCCACCCTCCCTGACAGGCCCTGGGGTGTGAGGGCCCGCTCAGCACTGCTTAAAGCTTTATTTATTTAAAGCTAAAATACTACATAAGTCTTTTGTTTATGCTTTAAATCACTTTTTGTGCCACCAAATTAAACCATTAAAGGGTTTCTGAGACTCAACAATAAATAGCTCTAAAATAATTCTATTTCTGTATCCTAACAGAACTAATATCTTCTGTTTTGAACATTGGGGATGTGCACACATATAAGCTATCTTCTTTATAAAGAACAGTTCTTTTCAAACTGTGAGGCAGATCCTACTAATGGGGGGACAAAGCCACCACAGGTGGGGCAATAATGACCACAAGAAAAATATGGATTGAAATTAAGTTGAGAAATTATGTTTTATGTAAGAAAAAAATGAACGAGAGTTGCATTTTGTGGCTGAGCTTTATGTCACTAAGAGTTGACAAAGACTTCAAGTCAACCCTTTTTAGTTGCTTTCCCCATCATTGTTAATAATTAATAAATATTGTGAGGTGGTGTGTGTGTGTGTGAGTCTTTTCAGTGTCTGAAGGGGAACACACCAGAAAAAGTTTGATAGATAGAGGCTTGTGAAAACAGAAGCAACATCAACTTCAGCCTCTCTGTCTGTGTGGGTATGTGTGTGAGTGTGCAGACCTCGCAGCAGCTGGATAGCAACATCATATAAAAATACCACCAGACTGCGCTGATTGGCTGACAGAAGAGATGGGGTTTAAACCAGAGCCATAAATGAAGATGCAGAAAGGACCTACACTCACTGAAGGAAAAGATTTTGTAGAGACCCATGTCAGTGGCAAACATGGGAAAAAAAATGACAGAACACATAATGACAGAAACAAATAATTTTATTTTAAAAATATTTCACTGCTGATACATACAATACACTCATCATACTCATATATATTTGCATAAAGTATACTCTTAACATGATAATATTTAAAGATTTGATACATTATTGTCAGGTGGGGTGGGGTATATCAACAAAGGGGACACTTTATTGTAGTGTGTAGCGTAAAACCATTGAAACAAATCCACTAGAACAGATACAGAGGGGACCTCACCAGCTGCTGAGTGATTGGAGGAGGGCGGGGGGGGCGGAGCCTGAGCTCTGCAGGTATGTTAATGTCCTCTAAACAGTTCTGTTTCAGCCTGACCGTACACTGGCTGAGGGACTGGCACAGACTGGTGACGCATGTACTGCCCTTTGACTTGTACTGGTCTCTGATTGGACAGATTCAATTTAAAGGGCCGCAAAATGTTCAGTTGCAACTGGTTGATGTCAAGTCTGGGATTAAAATCTTTCTGCCTATATGGAAAGAAAATAGGTTTCCTAGTTTAGTTTGTGTTTGAGTCTCAGGGCCAATCTTCTGTCTTTTGACACAGAAATCACTGGCGACCTTTAAAAAAAAATCACGGACTCTTCCAATCATTTGGATTAAGAAAATGTCTATTATAACATGAGATAAGACGGAGGCCAGAAAGGACGTGTCATTGCTCACTTTGCACAAAAGTGAACCGAAACTTTTACGTTGTATCAACAGTTATATGTGTCTGTATGAGGAACCCTGAAAACTTGGTTTTAAATTGTTCTATTACATTAAATAGTCTAAAGCACCAATAAGCTACAATCAGGAGTTGAACTAATTTTTTTTTTCAACACTCAGAAACTCAGTGTATCTGCTTTCTGAGGACTTTGTGGGTGCGGTTTGATCAGATACGATTGTGACAACAACAACACACCAACAGTCAACAGGATTCTGGATCAAATGTTCCTGAATGCTGATTGGGGCATAGAAGAGGTATGTGACATCACCTTTTTTTTTTCTCAACCCAGCCACTTCAAACCTTTAACAAGCAAAAACAAGAACAAACACTGTTCCAACCTTTCCACATAATTTTGTGAACACAAAGGATTTCATCACTTTTTCCTGCAAAATAAGACTCTCCTATTTTTTTTTAATTGTGCAAAAAAATTCCATGGTTACATCAGTGACCTGGGTTACGGAAAATGTTTTTTAAAAATCATTTTTTCAGTCAGATGGTCAGAAGAATCTGGAATTTCTAGAAATACTTCTAGAAAACCACAGTGACTTTCTGGGTTTGTGATTTTACCTTTGTAAAAAAAATTGCCAAATGATAATACACCAGGCACAAACAAGGAATAGACTCACACAAGTAGGCCACTTCATTTTCCTCTACTATGTTAATTCCATCAACAATACATTTTTGGTATATTTCGTGTCATCTTCTGTTTGTTTTCAGACTGTGGGCCAAAAGGACTACTTAATCTTTTCAAGATTTTAGAAACTCAGTTTAAAAACATTACATTTCCTTGGTAACTCTTTATGTATTCGAGAATATGTATAAACCTTTTTAAATATATTTTACAAATTACATTTCAGGTAGTCCTTCTGATAATGCTCGGCCGAACACACTTTGCACTGGAATTGTACTGTGGCCGAAATAATTTTCTTTCCATACAGGCAGGCAGCACAACTGTTTAGACTCCTCAACATGTCCACCTCTCATCACACTTTAGAGGTGAGGTGAAGAGGTTGTGTTGAGAATATTCATTATCATGGAGGATGAACGGACACTGAAATGAAGAAATCTGTTGAGAGGTTCCCTGCCGTCCCTCCTGACCCTGTGTGGAGTCACAGGACATGATGAAAAAAACGTCCTGTTGTCTGTTACAGAGTCCTACTCTGCTGAATCACTGTGGCCTAAAACTTCCATCTGTTTCTATACTCACTCCCTGTCTATATAATAGCCCTCTCTGCTAATAAGGTAGTTTGCATTGATAGTTTGATGTAGCCACAGTAAATCTGTGCATTATCAAGTGCTGAACAGACCAAATTCTTATGTGCAGGGTTTTTTTTTTCTTTTAAATCCACATATGGTAAATGTGTCGTTTCTGCAGCAGAATTTATCTCAGAGGTATGTTTTCTTCAACTCTTCAAAACTCCAACTAAAGATGTTAGAAGGGGGCTGCCCCTAAATTCAAGCCCGCTGACGACGACGGTCATGTTAAGTCCGTTATTATATATTCAGGTCACAAAGGCAAGAAATGCGTTCTGAGGGCCTACTCTGAACTCTGATCCAGAGTCAGCCCATATGTTGAAAGAGCAGAGTTTACTGGCTGACAGTCTGATTAAGTGCTTCATGTGGGGAACGGAGTTGAGGGAAGATGAGCAGGTGGAGACCCTGTGACCCTGACCACCATGTTTTACATTAGCGGGTGGATGCTAATTAGCCTGCCAGCATTTGTTTATCTGTACAAAGCTGAGTCTAAGGAGGAGACCTCAGTAAAATGGCAGTGAAGAACGTTTCCTCTTGGAGAGCACTTGAATTGTCCTAGGGTTGCATTTGAATTGCTCTCTTTCTAGACTAAAAAATGTCTGCAGAGATAAAAAAAAAAGTGTGCCATCAAAGCCACAGACTGACATCTGCGCTCTGAGCTGCTGCTCCCACCACATTCAACTAACCTTCCTTTCTCCAGTGAAGTCTGATTCTTCGTTACAGCTGTCAAAGCTTCTTCTTTCACAGCTGTCCTTCTCCTCCTCTTCTCCTTCTTCTCACATAATTAAAACTTGCTGGAATTTTGGAGCAAAAATGCGTAGGAGATCGCACACTTGAGAACTTTACTGTGCAGATGGTCTCCAATCACAGAACTGCACTTAAATTATATTCAGCCTCACTGCATTGCAAATGAGCCTGTTGCCCAACTGGATCTGAGCCTCATGGTGAGACCTGCAGAGTGTTAACCTTGAAGTCCATCCATCCGCTGTCCCAGCATGCACTGGTTGAGATGGGGTACACCCTGGACAGGTTGCAGGTCCGTCGGATCACTTTTACAGTGTGAACACACTTGACTCTAAAAACCTGCGAGGTCAAAAGTACGGGACTGGGGCACAGCTTGACCCTAACAGGAACAGCAGTGGGCTGTGAGGGGATTTTGGTGCAGTGGTTACCACTGAAGTTGAAGGTCATGTGACAAAACCGGTGCAAAAATTACTGTTTAACATTGAAGCAATGGTTGTTAAAAAAAGAACATGTTTGTTCAGAGTGAAAAACATTCAGACATGATCCAATTCATGTCTCGATGAGGCTCCATGGGGAGTTTAAGCTTAAATAACATGAATTCCTTCTCCTTTGATTTTGTTGACTAGTGGTGCACCATGCAGCCACTAGAGTTTATGTTTTTTTTCTCTGTGTGGGTATGTTTGGATCAAACTGTATTTTGGATCATTCATCATTAAAATATATTTTTTTACAGAAGTGCTGCAGGTAGTTTTAGGTACTGCAAAAAAGTTTAAAACTGTGTTTAGAAGTCAAGAATTTGCTCTACTTTTATGGGGAAATGTACTTTAGTGAGGAAGAACTTTAGAGTAGTTGGGAGAAAAATTTGTGAACATTCATGTTAGCAAAGGAAACAGCAGCTAGCTGGCCTTTTTGAAAAGGATTTTGCCATCATTTTAATAAAGGGAAACATCTGCTTGTGGAATTTTGTTGCTTGGAAAGAAAGACACTAAGAATCTTCCAAGCAGACCTGTATTGTGTTCCATATCCCATGCTGGAGATCAGCTGGCTAAAACAGCCAATCAGCATCCTACAACCAGACCTGAACATACCATTAGCCATGATGAGAGGGCCCCACCCAACACCAATCAACCCCACATCAAACAACAACCTCGGTGTGAGTGTCTCAGGAGTCCTGTGTTGGTTCAAGGCTGGCTGCAGACGGGCAATGACAGGGCCCAGAGCCACTGTTAGACAGAGTTCAGTCCATCAGCAGAGCCGACATGTTAGCACCGCAATCCTGTAACCGAGATCCCATTTGCTTGACTATTGTAAAGAGTGATGGTCTCTCGCCGTGGCAATGTTAGGGAACGCCTCGTCTGCAGGTAACTAACACTGCAAAAAGGATCATTTGACACATCATTCAGAGCAGAATTTTTATGAGAAATCCTGTTTTTGCTGCTCCAATGAGATTTTTGTCACTTGTCCACCTACAGGGAATGATGAATCAAAAAGTAGGAGTGTTATTCGAACAGCATTAAGAGCCACATCTCCTCTTGTGTCTTCGGAAAATTCTTCATTATCTAAAACCTTTCTTAAATTAAAAAAAAAAATAATTTGTTTGGATGGACATGTACTTGCAGTGTAGTTGTGTACGTAGGGCACAAAAAAAAAAAACAAAAAGAAAGAAAAGAAAAAAAACATGGCAGCCAGACCTGGACCTGACTGAACTCTCTCCATCAGTGGCTCTGGTGTTCAGAGGGAGTCTCCCCCTCTCCCTCTGCTTCTCCTGTTCCAGCTTCCTCACAAAGGCCAGGGCAGGTCGCTGAAGTCGACCGGGCCGCCCAGGCCAGCATCCGCCTCCAGCAGGGACATGATGACCGCCATTGCCGCCTCGTCGTTGCTGGGGCTGCTGGAGCCAGGGTCGTCCATGATGTCTATGCTCAGGTGGGAGTTATCACCTGGAAGGGGAATGAGTCGTTGAGGAAACAGTGAGAGGGGATAACACCCAAAATAGCCTTTCAGAGTAATCACTTAGTAAGATATTTGTGTTGAGTGTGTATGTGGGTGACTTACTCATGATGGACTGGTTGGAGTAAGGGTAGCCTACAGAGTCAGGTCCAGGAATGATCCCTGTGCTCGGCAGCTCAGGTGTCCCTCCATTCTGAATCTATAGAGGTGACATACATACATGCACATATCAGTTGACAGTAAACACAGATCAGGTTCAGCCTGAGCTCAAGATGTTTCCATTCTGTCCTCAAACATCTTTGTCCACAAAGAAAAGACACAGAGGCCCATGGGAAGGACAAAATATTGTAAACACATATCAAGCTCTTCTTAACCGCCCCACAGTTATCAACTCTGAACTCCATGGATTTGTTTTTTCTTTGTTTTTAAGTACTTTTTAACAAAGGACCATATTGATTTTTTTTTAGCACAAAACTGTGTTTAACTCAGGAGCTGATGATCAAGCAATGTAACCTGGACTACTTCCTCACAACAGAGACAGTCTCTGAAATTTCTGATCATACCTTGTGTGGTTTAGGTTCATTTATTTTCTAATAACTCTGAGTGGAGCATCAGTATCTGGAGCAAGATGCATATGAATAATGTGCAGAGTAAGAAGGTTATATCTGTTATTCAAGTGTGTCTGCTACATATTTAATGACTTTCTGCTGCTTATCTCTGTTTCTGTGAGCGTTAATTAGGCTGCCACTCAAAACTCCAGTGTGCTGCCTTATTGGACAACAAAAGGAGACTAAAAACTAAATGCAAATGATCATATTAAAGGATCTGAAAGGATTCACATGCAGTAAGTGGGTTTAAGAAGTGGAGTCAGACTCGTGTGTGTGTGTGTGTGTGTGAGTGTGTGAGTGTGTTAGTGAGACCTTCTTGCCCCCTGGAGAGCAGGTGTCGGGTGGTGGGGTGCTGGTGATGTTCAGAGGGCTGGAGCCACAGCTGGAGGGGGAGGAACCTCGAATCCTGACAGAGAGACACAGATGGTTGCCATGATTCTGAAAGACACTTGATAATTCCTAATTATCATCCTCAAACTGCAAAAACCTGCACTGAGTCACAGGTTTTCAGTCCAACTGAGAAGACAGGTACAATATCCAGATTTTGTGAAATGTGGCCTACATTATTTTTACACTTGTATGAGAGTTTGGCAGTGTTGCCATGACAATAAGTAGATATTACATGTATCACTGGAGACAAATGGTGTAATTTTAGCACCACAGCAGCTATCTGACTCAGGGTTAGCCTGGAGGATTCAGTACTGAGCTGAAGAACCTGCAGTGGTAACGCACTGTCCTATTTTCCACTGCAGAGATCTTCTGGTACTTCTTTTTTTTATTGTCCCATGTTTTGCAGATGATCAGAAATAGTTGAATACATGGGGCAATCATCTTTGCGGACTGTCTGGTTGTCGTCACATTAATTTTTTTCTGCCATGTGATGGACTGTTACTACCAATACTGAGTAAAAATATTTTAAGTTTATCACTATGTTGTAGAGACAGTTTTGTCGCCCACTTGAATTAAAAATGGCTAATTCCATCTGCTCTCACCTCTGGATCTCCATCACTTCCTCTGCAATCATGCGACCAATCTTGCCAGCTCCTGCTCTCGTCCCACCAGGGATGCCGGGCACCGTCTGCAGTGCTCGCCTTCCCCCACCTACCAATCAACAGCAAATTGGAAAACAAGGTTTTTATTAATTGTAATGGGGATCTAGTAAACTTAAAGGAGGGGTATGCATTTTACATAGTGGTATTTTACCTTCTGAGGTGAGAACACTGTCCATGCTCTGTGGTGAGGCAGCAGATTGAGGGTAGTCAGATCCTTCCATCATAGGACACCTGGAGAGATGAACATATGTGGAAAAGTTGTGATATTTTGCAGCGATGTTGCATAAGTTTCAGAGGCTTTAGTGTCCTCGGCTACTTACGAGACAACAGTGTTGGTGGAGACGATGTACTCCACCTCCTTGGTCCAGGGGTTCATGAAGCTGAACCATCGGCTCCTCAGCGTAATGAAGGAGCCGTCTTTGATCTTAAATTTGTAACAGTTGGTGTTGATCTTCTCTCTCATCTGCAGCACTGTGGACAGACCCAGTGACACAGTAAGTAAAACAGAGAACTCACAGTCCTGTCACCACTAACTTCGCCTCTGCCTCCACAGTTACCTTGTCTATGGCACTCTGCCAGGTGGCCGATGTCGTCCTGGTGAAAATATTCATAGAAGGAGGTTCCCAGCAGTTCCTGCGGCAGGTAGGCTAGAATGGCTGTGGCTCTGGAGAGACAGACGCAACACAGAGAAAGGTAGCATTTATTTACAGCTGCTGGTGTGTGGCTCATTACAACCACACAAGGTGGCAAAGAAGTTCTTAAAATAATGATCCACAGGAAAAACAATTCATATTTGGCTTTTTTTTTAAGGTCAGCATTAAATCTAATTCAGTGTTAGCTTCATTTTCCAGTTTGAGGCCAAGTGCTGACTTAAAGTCAGATAGAATCAACCAAACCAGAGAGATGCAGATATTATCCAGCGTTTAAAACTTAATGTGTGTCCAAATGCAAAATCATGTGCACTGCAAAGGGATACAAATGTAAATATTTTAACAAATACTGATGACCCCATTGGCAAATCTAAAAAAATATTCCAGTATTATGTTGTTATTATTTAAGCACAAACTGTAAGTGCATCATTGTAAGTGTTTTAGCATGGCAGCAGGTAAAACAAGAACAGTTTGCTAATTGTTGCTGGTCAGGAAAAACATTATTTTTAACAACAACAAGCAACACATTATCAGGGGTGCAGATACACAAAAAAAAAAAATTTATGATGGAAAAAAAAGTCAAAATATGCATGAGGAGTAGAAAATTTGATTGCAAGTAAACAGCTAAACAGTAAACACCATTCAATTTTCTGCACGGATCAAAAATCAATTTGTGTGAAACTCATCTAATCTTTTTGGTCAATTAATGTGTTTTTGCAAAGTCACTTACAGTGAGTTTATACTCCTTTTTTATGGGTTCACTCAGGGTCTACTTGGAAAAAAAAACTACTAGAAGATTTTATTAGAGAGATTCTCCCATTTGCGTTCAACACAAAAAGCCTCCTCACTCTTATTTGTCAGTAACAAAAGTGAAACTTGAAAGGAGGTAGAGGGAACGAATAAAGACAATCATGTGATTTATGAATGACAGCCAGCATTCATTCTCACTAGGATCACAAAGGTTGAGGGAGGAGGGAGTCAAAGTTCTGATGTTATAGATCTACTGCTGGAGACTGATACCTTGTGACAGCAAGGTAATGTCACCACATGAATTGGAGGTAATATTTAATGTCAAAGCACTAAACTACACATTACAGCATTACACAGCCTAACAATATTACAATGATATAGTAAATCCAGCCGGATGCACTTGTGGTCACTCTATCTACCCTTAGGAGAGCAATGTGGAACTCTAATTTCTTTTTCACATTAAGAAGACAATGTTACCATGTGTACAACAGCACTACACACTACAGAGCTCAAATTTCCAACGGAGATAAACAGATGAAGCTGAACTTCTCAGGAACTGTGACATGATAAAACTTTCTATTGCTATCATAAAAAGATCTCAAGGTTCAGTGGGTCATAACTGAAGCACCAGCGTAGTCTCAGTTTGATCCAAGACAAAACCTGCTGAATGCTCACCTCTGGTCAACAAAGACAAATTTGCCATCGATGGCGTGTCGGGAGACGTATTCTGTGGGCTTCACTCTGATGTCTGCCACACTGGGTTGGGGGACGATGTGGGGGTGCAGGCGGCCAATGGCCACCAGGCAGCTCAGGTTGCAGCCCTCGTTGTCGGGCTCGTTGTCCTCGTCGAGACCCATCTTGGTGGGAGGCCAGCTCTTCAGGTAGCCTGTGCTGTGGATGGTGCAGAAGCTCTTGCGGTCTGCTGTAATGAGAGGAGGAGGGAGAAAGAATCACAGCCAGGTTGAGTCATCTGTGTTTCAAAAAGCGTTGAACCTTGTCTTATCTCTGCTTGTGAACCAAAGCCATTTCAAAAAGGCCCCTTTCAGTTCCAATCCTGACACTATCACCTGCTATAAATGAACCTATTTCCCTATGAAATGTTCCAAACAAGAGTATCAAGGAGATAATCCACATCCTTTAATCATTTTCTTTATAAAGGAAGGAGCAATGAAAAGAGGGAGAAATGTCTGGGCAGTTAGTTTGGTATATCATTCATTCGTTAGAAGGCCTGGGCTGCTATGGATCAGAACCATCATGTTTTTTACCTGTTTATTACAAATGATTTTCAAGGACAAAGAGACATTTGTCAGTGTTTGTAGATGCGATTAATCTGTAAGAATTGTGGTTTCTTAATTTATGTTTTATAGTTTGTTGAAAACAAAAAAAACCCGTTGTGCATGTCTCTCAGTGCTATGTCAAACATTTCGTTGCACTGCCTGGTTGCAGGTCTTTCCATCTGCATTCAGAGGATTTTTGGTCAGAGTCTGTTTGGAAATAGAAAATGAACTGACTGGTCCCAGATCAAATTGCATATTCAAATGAGACTGGTGTGCCAGGGAGGCACAGTGTACTCTGTTATAAAAGCAACGCTACACTGCGTCATTGCTGTTATGCTACATTCCTAGATCTTGAAATCACTGAGTACTAACTTGATGTTATGACCTCATGAAACTTTTGGTTGAAACAAACCCTGGTGTGTTTTTGTGTTTTTACTGCAGTACATTTAGAAAGCTGTGGGTTGAACTTTGATGTGAGCTACAGAACTGGACCAGGACCTCATCAGGAGCCTAACTCTCACTAACAGGAACTTCAACACTGGTGAGTTTTCATTCGTGGACTAAAAGCAAAGAACACCAACCACTGTGTTTTGTGATAGTACGTGTGCGATTTAGCATAGATTTGTGAGATATACTATGAGAAATATAGAGAGATTGAGAGATACACTTTAATATAGATATTCTATGATGGTGAACTGCCACAGACTCTATCTAATGTGGAATCTATAAATATTTATACAGGGATAATCATATGACCATGTTATCATGTTTGCGCATCAGCATGCGTGTCTAACCTGTGTGAAAGTAAAGGAAGTTCAAACAGAGGTCTGTTGTGCTTGAAGCAATTATGAACTTAGCAACCACAAAAGTAACCATTTCCCCCCTTAACATAACAGAACAAAACATGTCCTTTCCTGTCTGTCAGTCATTATTCAAAAGTTTATGCTTATTTGTATCATCTAATCTTTTTTCGAATCATTTCAGCCCTTTATGACACTAGAAAAAACGATATAATATTTTTTAACCCAATTTTAATTTCTTTTTTACAGTTTTTAAAGGTCAGCTATAAATTCTACAAACTAATACTGAAACAGATCTACAGAAATGCAAAGTAAGACAAATGCAACACCCCAGATTACCACCTGTGGATCACCTGTAATGGAACCCCTCTGTAAGCTGGATGGTAATTGTGCATACTGTTCAGTCTTACCTTCTAACCTCATTGTCAAGCTGACTTTGAATATCGCACTGGTGGTTATATTGCTATATCGCCTAGCTGATGCACAGAGTCACGGCAGCTAAAGGGTGATGTTAATGAATCAGGTGAAAAAAGCGGAACTGATGCAGTGGGCAGTGAAGAAAAGGAAGTTATAATAATAATAAAAAGTTTTATCAGCCAGTACCAGCTAATGCTACAGGGCAAGCAAATGGAAGAAAGATGATAAATGCACCTTCACTGTGGGTAAAAAAATTTAAAAATCATTTATCTGCTTTGTGTGGTGGTTCTGACATGAAAGGTTACTATACAACCGATGCCTCTGTTCATTGTTTTTCTCCACACCTTTATAAATACATAATCTCTAGGTCTGTTCCACATATTAAATGTTGTAACTGAGTTTTTTTTTTTTGGAAATTGACTACTCTTTAATAGCCAGTTTATACATTTTCATTTAAAAGCTACAAATAAAATGGTGGTTCCAAATTTTAACAACGTTGTCTGGTTAAATGACAAAAAATCGAACACAAACTCAAAACAGAATTCCAGGTGTGAAAGTTCCCTCATTTCCCTTCATCTGCCAGCAACTATCAGTCATATCACTGCTGTAATTTCTACAAACATTAAAAATTTTATGCTATTCATTATTGGCACAGGGCATAACTGCCTTTTATAATCCCTACTTTAACATCACAGTTTGGCTGTTGTCAGAAGGACAGCAAAGCAGAAACATCCAGAAGCTTAAGAGCCACGCAGGATGTCTGTGTAGGTTTGACTTGTATGCATAATGTTGCTTTGGACAGGCTGGTTTGGTTAAATGAGGGTTAAGTAAATATATTAGTGAATACATGCACTAAATGAGGCCGACTTCCTCCGTTGTGTAATGGAAATGCTCTCTGAGGCTAACTGAAGTGTGATTCCTGGTTCTAATAAGGATGTGGCTCTAAAAATAGAAAAAGAGGAACACTGCCTAATCAGGGCTTTTGCTTTTAAAAGAAGGAAAGAAAAAAAGCTGTGAAAAACAATTAGTCTTAAGTAAGCAAGGCAAAGGCTGAAGGCAGAGAAGAGACCTCAACTGGCACTGCAAGATTATAAAAAACTAACAGGGAAATGCTCTGAGCAGCAGGGCTTCTGGGAGAGGCATTATAGTGAATATACTATAATATACTATATAAACTTACATTTTACAGCAGGATAAGGACTGCATGGGATATTTACTTAAGAGAATACCAGTTTTTGTTCATTTTTCAGGAAAACAGTGGTCTACCTTTTTTCTTCGAGCAGGTGGAGGGGAAGTCTTTATCCTCTACTTTGACAGAGGGCCTGTTGCACTTCATTCTGCAGAAAAACGACCGTCTTGCTCCAGAACAGAGTCTTGATGGACCGGGGGTGATGTCTGTCTTCACTGGAAGGCCGGCTGCAAAACCACAGAAATAAAAAAAAGTTTCAAATCTATATTTCATTTGTTTATTTGTTTGCTTGTCTGTTTTT
>JAPZDY010000023.1:6025338-6040316 GCA_029783645.1 Ctenochaetus hawaiiensis
TTTATCTATTGTTTATGTCCAGTCAGAAGCTTTTAAAACATAATTATAACTGTCTGCATTTTCCACCTTTTTTATTCCTTGTAAAGACAAAACAATTACATAGGGGGAAAAAAAATCCTGCCAATGAATCCTGTTGGTGCCTCGATCAGTCTGACACCTCCTGTAGCCACATTTAATTGTTTTTCTACAATTTGTGCATTATTTCAAGTCTTAAATGATGCCCATTTCAATCATTTTTCCTCTAGCTGTGTTTGCAGTTTTAAAAGATGGACTTTTTCCAGAAAATGAAAAAAATGTAACCAACTATTTCCAGTCACTGTCTCTGGTCGGGTTAGGGATGGGCAGGGTGGGGGTTGGGGTTGGGGTGGGGCACCACTTGCTCCTTTTCTCATCTTTGTAAAATCACCTCATTTAAATTCTAAAACTAACCTCATACGTCCAAGAGGAATGTACAGTACTGCAATTGTTTTAAACGCATTATCTCTGGTACCAGACGCTGAATCTTAAGCTACACTGACAGAGATAATTATGATATAACTTGTAAATGCTCTTAACGATTTTCTATGATTACTTTAAATCACAAAACAAACAAAACCAAGACATAAAGCTGCAGTGGGGTAATTTCTAAGTTTTAAAATGACTACTCATAGACATCACACTAAGCACTGAATTCACTAAAAATACTTTAACTGACGTCAGAATGCAGCTTTGGGATCGCTGACAGCTATATTTTTGCCTTTTATTGTAACAGATCAAAAGTTCAGGCTGAGGTGAAGAAGAAAACACAACTATTTACAATAAATGACGTGTTTGGACTTACTTTTAGCGTCAATGAGCCTCTCTCTTGGGGCTGTATCAGAAGAGGACAGCTGCTCTTTGACCTTGGCAATGTCCTTGGGGTGAAGGTAGTCGAACAGGCTCTGACCTATCAGGTCGTTCTGAAGACAGCAGGTGACATACATTAATAAAAGAAAAAGAGAGAACAGAAGAAATAAAGGAAAGGGGGAATGGACACAACAATCAGATATATACTACCAAACAAAGACATGTACTTCTGCACACAACTTCAAACACTGCTTTCACTGAATTGGGTGCAATGATAACTGCTACTTTTTTCTGAAAATTGCAAGGCAACTTTAATTTTTAATTTAAAACTGAACTGCTGAGACCAACAGAATTTTTAGCTTCAGTGTGAAGGCTGTGATGACCTGCTGCTTGCATTAGATTATTCATGATGATGAGTTTTGCTGATTTGTTAGAATCCTTATCATCTTTACATGAAATAAAAAGTCTCCACTGTGAGCTCCTGTGTAATTTGCAGAGTGACTGGCAGAGGAAGAGAAAAAGTTTTATATATTATATATACTAGAAGTCCTTGCTGGCTTAGCAGCTTTAAAAATAGTAGCTAAAAATCCACACCAGCCTTTTGAGTAAAAATAGTCAATGCACACGACTGCATCTTCTCTCCAAGAACAAACATGGTCAGTATACCTGGCTGTAGTTGAGAATCTTGTAGACAGACTCAGAAACAAAGAGGATCTTTCCACGGTCACAACCAACCACAAACAGGAAGCCGTCAGCAGCCTACATTGTTCAAAACAGAAAACACTGCAATAAATATGTGGAATGTCAAAAACAAATACACTTCATTATATATATGTGACTTGAGTATGAATCTGTGCCTATTTTGGGCCAATACTAGGGCACATAATATGATTCAGCTCTATAGTATAGATTGATATTTTGTGCATCAGTATCAGAATAACCCTAATACTAGGTCTTGTTTTGATGCATTTTCCATTTTCCTTTTAAATGTTACTGCCTTACACTATGATGCAATGCTTCCTGCATTCACTACACATCACAAAACCCTTTTATTTCTTAACAGGGCTTTTAATGTGAAACATTTGCAAGCATAGCGTGACAGCCTGACAGGTTAAAAGAACAACAAAGCAAAGTCAGAAAAAAAGCAAAACAAATGCAATTGTGTCAGTTCAAACTAGGGAGGAGTCATGATTTGCAAGTTTT
This sequence comes from Ctenochaetus hawaiiensis, assembly GCA_029783645.1. Lineage (NCBI taxonomy): Eukaryota > Metazoa > Chordata > Actinopteri > Acanthuriformes > Acanthuridae > Ctenochaetus > Ctenochaetus hawaiiensis. The sequence continues at coordinate 6,027,367 of JAPZDY010000023.1, forward strand.
TCAAGTAGGCGTTTAGCCTTCACTTTAAACAAATCTATTGTGTAAAAATCACTGATTTTGTGGTTACTTCACAAGTACTGGCACCTTGTGGCACTTCTACATTAATATTAACTACAGTTGGCTGAGACAGTAAACACATACAGCATCAACCACATCCCCAACATTATAACTAAATACCAGCTGTTATTTGAGGAAATAAAGTATGCACCTTATAGGCTGCATGGTGAATAAAATACTGAGCTACACTGTTAAATTGAAACTGTGAAACTCTTCCACCTTTGCATGCTTAATCATTTATATTGTACTCACCCTTAGTATCAAGTGCTTGAGCTCATCATCTGAGAGGAAGGAGGGCTTGTAGTTGGCCTCTGTGTATGGGTTGGCTGCACCTGCACATGACAGTAAACATCTTTATATACACACTGCTGGAGAAGGGAAATAGAGTAATTGATCAGTAAGGGAATCTTTCTTTTACAACAAACAGGTTGTAGCCTGTCCTGATCGATTTTTGGTTAGGGTTGCAACTACCCGTTATTTTCATTCTTGATTAATTTGTTATTTCCTCTATTAATCTTTTTGTCAAGAGTATTTCATTATACTAAAATATTCAAATGAAATACTACTTCTGTGAGTGTGAGTAGATGCTGCACTTGCTAAGTCATTGAAAGTCATTTGGCTTTGTATCAATGTTACATTATAGCTGATGAATAATCTATATGAATTTCCCATTATTCCCATTATTTTCAGGCATGTTTGTGTGGGTATTTTAACCTGCCTACAAACCTGTTCTTTGTGCTTATCCAGTTTCACATCTTGATAATGTCTAAACTATGCATACTAGTTAATTTCAGTACCATTTACAACTTTCAATTCCCCTCATACAGTGATGAAAGCAGTTCATTCTAACCTCTGAGCGTCTTCATGTGCTGAACCGCCATGCGCAGGACCGTCAGCTTGTCTAACTTGCGGGACATGGCATTACAGGTGGGCACCAGTGACGCAAGCTCATCTATGAAGCTGTTCATCTTGTCCCTGCGACGCTTCTCAATCTGGCTGTGAGCCTCTCTGTGAACGAAGAAGCACCAGTTATTACCAGACATTGATTACTCACTGAGCATCTCCTCTGTTTGTCTTGCTTGTGTAAATCCAAACAAAAAATATTGGCAAAAACCATTTTGGTTGCATTTTACCTGTTGTACCAATAACAAAATCCATAAACTGCAAACAGATCAGGCAAGTGATTCTTCAACAGGCTGTGCTCTTGCACTGCAGATTTTCCGTCACCTTACAGTCTCATCTACCGTGATAATAAAATCAGCTAGCTAAATCCTAAGAACACAGCTCTCCAGAGATGAAAGATGAAATGCTCTTTTTGGTGTTTACAGTCCTACAGGGTGCCTATCTAACTAGTCTTTTCTACCTTCAGTATCTGCTACTGACGGGAGAATTCTTTGCAGCCAAGAGAAAGAGAGCCTGTCATTAGCCATTAGGTATTCTTTTACACTCCGTCAGTTCTGCATAATGCTTGAATCTATACACTTCAATGTATTAGGTTTCTTGTTATCAAAGTACACAAAGCTCTCTCTGTCCCCAATCAGACAGAGTGACAATTAATCATGTAAGAGAGATTTGAAAGCAGGGGGAGTGAGAGAAAGAGAGACAATGTAAACATAAGGTATACCTGGCATTCTTAATCCGGCCCTGTTGGTCACTGCAAAGACAAAGAAAAGAAAATATTGAGGAGGGAAAACTAACAAATAGGAAAGAATGAACTTGATGGTTGGAAGTTTAAATTTATTGGACATGAGCAAGGAAAGGAAAGGAGAGGAGGGAGGGAATGGGGCCCAGGCTAACCTCACAGGTTCTGTAACCAACCTCATTTGCCGATTTAAACAGCATCAAGGCTTATGCAACACACATAATGCTCTGGGGTTATATTTGACTGTACAGTCTGTTGACTGGTGTAATACAGATATGACGTAGTTTTGATTAAACCTCTTCAAATTCTCTCTCACATGCACAGTTATGTAAAAAGTGTAACAATTAGGAGAATTTCCACCCACCCACCACACAGACTCAAAGATCACTTTATTTTCCTCATCTGAGCAGATTGAAAAAAAAGAAATGGCATTTAGGACATTTACAGCATTGTGAGTTCTGAAGTTAAAACTAGAGGTTTCTATTATTCATTTCTCAGTTCAAGTCGCTCTCCTAAGCCATATTAAATCTCAGTTTAAAGGGTCAGCTCGCCCTGTTATAAAAGAAAAACATATCTTCCAATTTACCTCTACTACTATCTTAGTTGTATTTGCACAGGTTTTGAAAAATCCATCCCCTAAGTAAACTTTTCATTCAGTAAATTGACTCTTTATCATGAGTTTTTCTTGGACAAGTAGTCATAAGTCATAACCGAATCCGTCTTAACTGCACAAGTTCATTTTTAGATTTTTTTGTCTGTTATCTTGATGAACACCACCTGATTGTAAGTAGGTCTTTGTTCCTGGAAACTGATCATTAGCACAGACGCCTGCTATAGACAGCTGCTATATTACAACAGCAGTTAATGCTGTTTTTGCTGCAGAGCTGACCTCCACAGAAACAGCGAAGGAATGATTTGACATGAACTGAAACAAAAGTAATGTGGGGAGAGTTTTTTTGGGAAAAAAATGCTGCAGTCCAAATGTCATTTGGTGGATGGGTATATTTGTTATTTACGAGCAGCACCCTATATGCACTGTGTCAAATCTTGAAGATGAAACCAGAACTTTAGACCATGGAAATCTTTATAGCAGCTTAATTTTAGCTCTCCTTCAATGTATTTGTGTGCAGTCAGACATCTTGGATTATCAAACCAAAGCTGTCTAATTTAATGCGAGATAAGTGAGATAAAAGGCCTCTTAGAATTTAGGTGAACCAGCCCTTGAAGTAAGGTTTCACTGATTCAAAAGGAAACTGTATCATTTTGAGCAGCAGGGAGCAGAATAAACTGCATCAAATAAACCATTACTGAAGATTCAAGTGTCTGTTTTATCACTGTGGAAATGATGCTCTCTTACCTCCCCAGTTTGTCTTTGTCTGGGTCCATGTCACTGAGGAGGAAAAGTGTTATTAGTTTCAACAAGAACATTAGAGACCATTCACGTAATCACAGCACTTCATATGGGTTTCAGCATTTAAGGGATCACTGGGTTCAGAAAGTTTGTTTTTCTGTCTTTTAATAGTTCATGGGGCAAAATCAATTGTGGGTCATAGATATTTCAGATTTTGATATATTAAACTTTGTGCTAAATCTATTAACATCGAGTTGTGTTTGAACTTACTCAAATGAGAAGCCATCAATTCTGCAAAGAAACAAATTTAATAATTAGTTTTCTGTCATCAAGGTACTGAAAAACAAGATTATTTACGATGTGCAAGCTGAGTGTTTGTTAGTACACACTTTTTCATTAAGAACTGTGACAGACCCTGCACAGTCACACCATAGGTAACAGACTTTGGTCCTTTACAGTCTTTTTGCTTTGTGCTGTTTGTTACCTTTGCATAATTTTACTTTGCTTCCCCTTCATTGTTTGATCCTTGTTTACATGTCATTATTTCTACTTCCCCTTTTTTCACTTTCTTTCTTTCTTTCTTTACTCCCTGGTGTCCTTACTGGTAGTCAGTGGTGCTGCCCTTCCTCTTGCGGGTGTAGTCCATGCTCGGCGTACTGATGGAGCTGGAGATGAGGTCGGTGGAGCCGGGGGACATGAAGTCAGTCATTGTAGACGAGATGTCCATCCTTTGGTCTGCCATCAGGTCATCTGAAGGGCAAAAACAAACACCTTGATTATTCAGCCAAACTGCTCCTAACTGACTTTTCTGAATGGAGTGAGGAAAAAAACTGAGTACAGATTAAAAAACAAAGCTCAGTACAGTTTCCATGGATATCAAGCACTGGTCAACAGAAGAAAAAGTACATAACTTGGAAAGCAGCCCCTCGAGTATTATCCATGATTAATCAATGAATATTGATCTTAAGGGGTTTTAAATGTAATACCTGGGTGTAAATACACTGCTCACAAACAACTAAGGCAGTGTTTATGTTATTTCAGTAGCGTTTTTTTAACCAGGAAAATCTGCTCAAGTATGTCATATTTAAATCTCGCTATTAAGGGGGGGTGCACCTGAAGTTTCCCCCCTGAACTGCAAATCCTGCTTTGCAGTACAAGTGTTTGGTCTAATCGTTTATATTTTTTTTGCTCAATAAACGCAGATAATATTTAGTAGAAATTTCTCCTATCTGACCAGAGCAATGATATGAGCAGAAACACTAAACAGAGGTATGTGTATGATCAATCATGTTATTTTTATCGGCTACAGAATTTGGTGACAAGGTTGAGATCAAAGCGGCCTCTGTGGAAAAATTTGCAGTTAAGGGAGCTGGGGGAGTCTGCAGGCACGCAGACAGAGGTTAAGGGGCAAAGTTAAAGATATACATTCCTGAACCTCTGAAAAAACTGGAGAACATCAATAACATAGATAGCTCTGCTTAGGATGGGTCAAAAACATTTGCTGTTGTAAGAGGGTGTTTCCCTATTTAAAGGAATTAAGAATTTCATGACACTCACCACAGATGTTCATCACAGCCTCTGTGTTAAAATCATCTCCTTCCATCCACTCTTGATCCCTCGACTGTAAACACACATAAACATCACGTTTGCAAACAGAGGAGTCATTCTGAAACCGTTCAAAGACTAACAAAAAAAAAAAAAAGCAAAACACTGAAAGAAAACACAGACACACAGTTACAGTTGCCTGGACACATGCAGCAAACAGCATGCCATCTAGGTCAAATGTGGAGGCAGAAAAAACAGGAAGCCACTATTGTCTCAGGAACTGCACGTATAGAAATGCTGAATGTTCCAGATATTATTTATCATGAGGATTTAGGTCAAACCATATCAGTTACGTGAAGACATAAATCACAACATCAGTAGTGACGCATCCTCTGGGTTTTAGTTTTCTCATTTCAACCATGTGTTGACAGTGACTTTTTTCTCCACTGAATTTGAACAACTTTTAGGGCTGTGAATCTTTAAGAATCTTGCAAATAAATCCAATATTGATTCTTAGGGTTTCATTTGAATTCAAATCAGACACCAGTGATTTCAAATCGTGATCAACTGATTTGATTTTCAATTTTAAATGATTCTGGAATCAAAGCTAATTCTGGATTGAATGAAGAGACATGGGGGCACTAGCTTTTATTCACACACTCTGGTACATGATGTACCAAACCATTCACTGGTGTCCTTAATCCACTGAAGGTAAATGATCCACCTTTTCATTTTTAAATGTGAACAGCTTTTATCACTAAAGCAACAAATATGAAAAAAATCTGAAAGTCTCCTGCTTTTATGAGAATAACAAAATGGGGGTGGGTTGTGTTGTTAACACTGAGTCTCTCACAGTGAAGAGCAGCCTCACTGCTGAACTGTGTAACCTGGAAAAATGCATTGTGTCCAAGAAGCTGAGCAAACGCAGTTTTTTTTTTTTTTAAGGGGGAAGCAGAGTGAGCATGAAGTTTTCTTTTTCAGTGCAGAGTTGGTTTAAGTTGTCTCATGTTATTAATGTGCGTTTAGGTCAGTCAGTCTCATTTGCTATCGCTAATCAGTGCACCAGTCCAATAATGCTAGTCTCTGAGTGATGGCGTGGCAAGTTTATACTTGGATTTCAGCATTTAAGGGAAGTATATACTTCAAGATGCAAAGGAACATAAATATTTACTCATTAATTTAAAAAAAGCTTTCAACCAATGCCTTTTGTGACATTTGAGATGCTGACAATACAAGATAACTACTATGTGTTTGCATTGTGGAAAGTCATGGAGCTGCACTGCTCGAGAAATTAAGTTCCACCTTTTTCTTCCCGTCAGTATTGCATTATCATAACCAGAGTCATAAACATCATAAAGTTAGGTGGATTTGACTTTTGTACATAGATTCTGAATTGTAGGAAATAAAAACTGACATTCCTATGATGAACTGGTTTTGTCACTTAACTCTACAGTCTTTCGTTATCTACAGTCAGTTCACTACTTCGAAATGATGACAGCAATAAAATGACACCTGAAGTCTTACCAGATTCTAATCTGATTCTGATCCAAACCAATTTGTGCCAGCAGGAAAGCTCAGAGGTTTTTTTCATTTTTTAAAATTTTTGGATTAAAAAAAAAAAATTATCACTTCAGCCGTCAGGTCAGCACTCAAACACTGCAAGTAACACAAGGTGATAATTTGCCATTTTTAGGGGGAATCAATGACATTGAATATAATGCCAGTCTTTCCAAGTTTCATCCTAAAACTTAAATAAAAGCTTCAGTTGTCAACAATGAGCTTCTGTACAGACCTACACAAATTTGATTCAGCACCTAGTTTCCTTACAAGAGCCTCACAAATGAGTCAGTAAAAAGATGCCACCTTGCCAGCGTTGGTAAAAAACCAGCCGGCAGCAGGGATTAACAACAATAAATGGCATGTCAGACTCAGGATGTATAATGAAGATGAAAATGTATTCACAAAGTCCCTTGTGGGCATCACTTTGTAAAGCTGAAAACGCTGCAATTTTGCCAGGCTGCCACTATGTACTTCCTTCTCAAACATGAGTCCACTTGCAGCAAAAAAATGCTGTATATTTCAACACACTTGGTTGTTTTGTAATGGATTTTTTTTCTCTTAGAAGTAAATGTACTCACTGTACTTGAAATTATCAGTTTAAAAAAATCTTCAATGACCATCATGATTTTATTATCAGTTGCGTTGGATCAACAGTCAAGAATGCAGTGGTGCCAGAAGAAACTATTTGCTTTCAGAAAAGGATAGCTATTATTATGTGACCCTATAACTTGGCAGGATGAATAAGCACTTAAAACCTCATGTATGTATTCAACTCTCTGGCAGTTTTCACATGAGTCAGACTGATGCATAATCAGTGGGAGGCTTTCTTTGGTTCAAATTCAGCCCTGTTAAATATGAGCAGGAACAGCATGCACAAGGATAACAGGGCTGCCCAAACTTACCTGGATAGGAAACTGGAACAGGTCTCCTTAACGGGCCTGATATAGTCTGGTTTAATCTGGTCTGCTCCGTTCTGATCTGGTCTGAATCTGGTTTGATTCAGACTGACCTAGTTTCATCCAGTTTGATGTCGTTAGCCTGCCCTGATATATTCAGATCCTTAAGCAGTTGGTTCAATCCCTCTACACCTGGAAAGAGAAGAGAAGAAAGTCAGTCAGGTGCAAATTCAGTCTTTTATAGTTTTGAAACTGTTGGCAAAATGTAATGCATCAAAAACATAATCAAGACCACACATCACAAAACTCAACTGGAAGCAAGACAGACAAACAAGAGACCTCCTTAAGTTTGCTTCTGCTGATGGAAAAAAAATAAAACTGCATCTTTACTAACTACGTTTTTTCCTGAGAGCCTTATTAATTCACACCTGAAAACTTAAAGTAGATTTTCTCTATTCTCTGTTTCAGCTTGTATGTTAACGTAAATTTGCATGATTGTGGTATTTCAATGTTAACACTTCAGAGTTTGCTGACAGTTTCCTCATTACTCGTAAACGTAACTCGCTATCTCTACATAACCTCAAGCAACTCCAAGTTAGAAGACTCTGTCTAAAACTTTTCCTTTTAAGTGTTTTTCTCATTTTACAGGGTTTACAAGGCAGACACGTTCTGTGTGTGTTTGTGTGTGGTAGATCTAAGTCTGTTGATGTTATAGGACTATTAAAGTTATGACTCAAAATGGATATACAATGCACTGCTATTTGGATGTCTGTATTTGTTTCTGTGCTTTAAAGATTTTTTTTAAAAAAGAGAGAGAGAAAGAAAGGGGTGAGAAAAAGAGAGAGGCAGATAGAGAGTAAAGAGATCCTGTTATTTGCTAACTGCAGTTTCTGTTCAAGTACAACATATTAAAACCTCTCTAGCCATAATGTCCAGTATAAATATTTCCCTCTAGGCAGAATTTGAATTCTATTCAAATAGATTAAAATTTAATTTCCATAGATTCTTTGGAGTTAGGTGATTGGACAAAAAGGTATATATGTGGTTTCTGTGGTTGGTTGAGTTCATTACTGGTAGGTTATTTTTTGATTGGCAATTTTATTTATTTTATTTTCTAATTTTGTAATCACACTATTGGGGCCGAGGACAGATGGCCAGCAAGGGAAGAATGAGGGACCATGGATAAACAGTGTGTAGAACCAAAAAACCACTTACACTTACTTTCTGACACCAATACTTAAAAAAAAAAACTTTTAGCTCTCCTTCAGCCCTTAAACAGCTTTTAAACACACCAGAATCCAGTCTGCCTTGTTAGTTTGTTCATTCAGTATCTCAAGCTCTGTTTAGTATCTCCAACTCTTTCTAAAGAAGAAGAAGGTGAAGAAGAAGAAGAAGAAGAAGAAGAAGAAGAAGAAGACCACCAAGAAGAACATGCACAGCACAGCTATTGCGCTCATGACATCACACTGCTTCACTCAGGTATTTAAATGCAGTGTAGACTAGAACGCCAAACATGTTTTCACCAATCTGCATGTTCTACACAGTTAGTGAGGATAAATCTACAACTGTCATTTGTGTAACACGTTCCACAAGGTTCAGAGAGGAGAGAAAAAGTAGTGATGCCATTAAGATTTCAGAGCTTTTGTAATAATAATCAACCATCATTGCTCTCTACAGCTTTTCTTTCTTACCCCCAGTTGTGCATAAACAACCGGTTTAAAATTTATCTTATCAGCCATGACAAACAAGTAATTATTGGTTACTGGTATCGATTAAAAAAAATCATTAATGCTCATTCCACTTATTTCCTTTTCTTGACAATATTTTTAATAATTAGATGCTGGAATCTTTACAAGATCTCATTTGTTACTGCTTAGGCAGATTTCATATTTATATTAAAACCTCATAAGACTGTTATCATTTAACTCCACACTATCTTCATACAACATGCCCACCAAGTACATTTATGATCATTTTAAAGCTGTTTTAATAAAGCATTTCTTATTAATTACATCAAATCATTCTAATATACATACATTTTAGCCATTAATAAATAGTAAGTTTGCTTGTCAGACAAGCAAGAGGCAATTCCACTAATAAAAAAATGTTACTTATGATTTAAACAATCTAGCATTCTCAGTATTGTAAGGCTGAACAATTTTTGATGATGATGCAATAAAAGCCAGTCTGAAACTGTGACTGATTACTGTGGGACTTCTGAAAAAAAAAACCTTTGATGGATCACCTAAATATTTAATCCAAAAGTGCAGTTGCATCAAAAAGCAAAGCTCAAGAAAAACTGTTGAAGTAGCAGCCGGCACAGTCCTTGCTAAGGACTAGGTCAGGACAGGCCCGGTGAGTTCTTTTACTGGGACAAAGCTCTGGGCTAGAAGGGGAAAACCACTATGTCATGATTGAACACTGAAAGGAACTGGTGCTGGAGTGGAAACTGGGTCAGCCAGTCTCTATGGTCTCAAAAGCAGCCAGCCTGAATTTCCATCCTCCACCTACTTCTACTACTTCATCAGTGAGTCAGCAAGCCATTCAGCTGTTTCCCTCTTCTACACTTAACACCCACTCACAGAGTCAGGAAGCAGCCAGCAAGCCTGTTCATGAACCAAGTACGTCAAGAAACATCCAGGCAGCAAGGCAGCCACACAAAAACATAAATTTATTGTGCAGCTGTATATTTTTAAAACAGAGAATAAAACCCTCTCTTAACTTTTTCTATTGATCACAGTTCCAAAAAACAAGCTAGTGATATTGGACATCTGGCTTTTACTTACAGCTTAACATTTGCCGCACTGAATACTAGAAAATAACAAGATATGAATCCCATATTGCTATTATTAACATTCAGAGATGAATTTTGGTCCATAACACCCAACCAAAGATACTTTGCGACTTTTGGTGCTTTTAAAAACAGGGAGATGTTGCTACTGTTGCTACATATATTGCTATATGTATGTTTGTGTTTAACGCACAATGTAATGACTGGAGAATGACACCATCAGCTCTTCAATTTGTTCCCTACAAGCCTGCTTTCACTATGCAATGCTGTCTGCCACCAGATACAATGTCCAAGCAAAATGAATGCTTGATTTGTTATTTATCTGCTTTCATGTTACTATTAGACCACATAAACGAATAAACTCATACTCAAACTCATTTCTTCTCATTTTTTCAACCACTTCCTGCTCCACCCCAGTGACAACTCCTGCTGCAGTTACTTATTTGTGCAAAACAAAGCTAAAACTATTATTCCATATAGCATTAAGGCAATTTCACTCTACCTCATCCATGAACATGCTTCCTTCGTCTCTCTATTTCCAGTGTTGTGTTAGTAGTTTTAGCTGTCCTTTTGTTTTACAGACAGCACAAAAATAACTCAGAAAAAAATCAAGTTGATAGTAAACAGTACGAATAACCAGCATTACACTTGAGGCAGCAGGTTTGCTGATGGCGAATTATGGCAAAGTTTTTAGTGTTGTCAGGTACTGATGAGCTAACTGTCTGTACAGCACCTGTTTTTTCCCTCTCCTCATTGCTCCTCTTCAGGCTACAATCTAATGCCAAGACAGATAGTGATTGGTCAGTTTACTCCTGGAATAAGAGGGACACAAATACTTAATTATCAAGATAACAACATGAGAGAACATCTGTGCTTATGCTCATAATTTAGAAATAAAGTTAACTTTCATTTTAGTATAAATTATGTCTGGTATGCAATGATTTTACCCTGACTCTGTAAATTGGGACTGGATACAAAGCAGATTTATACAATTCCAACTTACTCTTGGAGTCTGTGTAACCACCCATTCTGCCAATAAAGATTGACAGGACGGTTAAGTGTGGTCCAGTTGAGTCTTGACCTGTATTATCAAAATGTGTTTGTGGTGACTTGGAAAGAGATAGGTACTAATGTAGGTTGCTGCTCTCTCAGAGTAAAAAATAATAACACTTGTTAGTGCAAGTCTGAAGTTCACAGCAGATGTCTTTCTTGTCATGAGAAGGTTAATACATAAACTAGGGCTGGGCGATAAAACGATCTGAATAGGTTGTGATAAACATTGATAACAATGATAAGCTTGGGCATTTTTATTCCTTATGGAGAGATCTACTAGCCTTTCACAAAGCAAAAATAAGCGCAAGATCGGCCAGGCACTCTGCAGGCTTATACATCAAATGACACGCACATTTCATGCTGCAAAACATGTTTTTTTGCCACTGCTGAAACAAGTGGATGTGGACCTGGATGTCCTCTATGATGGGTGAAATCCACAGGACAAGAGGGCGCCTTTTGCCTCTCTGCTTTTACTATCTGTCAGGTCTGTTTCACTGCCTGTTACCACATTCACAACAAGCTATATTTTACAGTTTAACTGATGAACCATCTGGTGTCATGAGGCTTTAGTCATTATTAGGATATTCTTGAACTGGCAGCATTACCAAATTAAATGTTTTAATAAATATTAATACTGATCAACATGGAACAAAAATATGTTGTCTTAATAATGACATTAACACCAGCCGTAACATAAACAACAGACAAAATATTTCGATTCAGACTGTCGACAGTTGAGAGACACCTCCCTCGACTCGCTGTCAACTAGGGTGGGGCAAATTTTCCTCGGGAAAATCCACAGATGAAAAGTGTGCATAGCTTATGCATTCAGCAACATTAAGGGTTGTTCTGACACTAGTATCAGAAAATGTATTGAATATCAGGCGAGTACATGGTCCAGGCACCAATCTGATACCTCTTGGTCTGTTTATTGGAAAAGGAAACCTGCCTCTTACCAGCAGCATCCTTTATACTTGCATTTTCATAAGAGTTGTTTTTACTGTACAGGTAGCCAATGGCCATAAAAAGCAAGCAACTTGCGAAACTTCAAGCACTTTGTAACTTAACATCCATACAGGATTAGTAGACAGCTTCAAAATATTTCTTAAAAATGCATTTTTACTGCAATAGCATCATAAAGATACTTGATGTCAACATGGCTACTTAATATTTAAAAAACAAATTAACTAGTTAAAAAAAACCTTGAAAAGGTGAGCTACATGTTGTTTACACTTCTTATTCACAATTTTTTTCGATACTTTCTAAAGACATTCAAGCAGCAAAGGAGTAACATCTGACATGGAAAAGTAGTGCAAATGCTGATATATAAAATAAAAAATAAAACTCTGAAAACATCACATATATTTAAATATAATGCATTGGGAATTAAAATGTATTAATTAACATACAACTGTGATGAAATAAAATCCTCATTGGGTAACTGTGACCAAATCATTCAGCGCAATTTGTCAGCATCTCACTTTGCACAGAAATAAAAAACACTGTTTCCCTCTAAAATAAAAGTAAATAGGCTCAAATGTTTTTACTGCAGAAACGAGTAGTAAAAACAAGCCATGAACTCACACACAGAAAAATTAGCGGTAGACTGATTTCTAAACAGAAAAGCGAGAGTTATGATCATAAAAACTGTAGTACATGAGTTATACTTTGTACTGTTTATTAAAAGATCTGTTATTTGACGTTTAAATGGCTCTCTCACTCTTGTGATCATAAAAATTCATCTAAATTCAGAATATTTGAAAAATAGGTTTACAATAAGAAAAAAAATATCGACCTCTGATCAGCCAAAATAAATTTCACACACATATTATTTTATTACACACACATTACTTCCGGTTTGTCACATCAATTTCCGGTTCGAACCCCACCCGCCTCTGTCTTTCGCCCCCCATTCAAATAATGATTTTCAGTTAATTGAGCTGGATACAGATACAGTTACTAGTATACGCACTTATCCCTAGTATGTCGTCACTCTGCTGCTGCTTATATGGCAGGTGTCAATAGATATCTCAGGAGAGCCACTCAGCTCGGAAG
>JAPZDY010000023.1:6104947-6124530 GCA_029783645.1 Ctenochaetus hawaiiensis
GGCAGAAAATCGTGATTTCAATTCAAAGCTAAAAAATCGAGATTCATATTTTTTCCTGAATCGTGCAGGCCTATTATCTACTCACAGTCGGGACTGCTTGGTTTGTTCTCAAAGTAAACACTAAGATCAGTAACTAACAAGTAAAGTCACTCATGAGGTGTTTAGTACCTAACATGCTGTTTGCTTTCTGATTACTTTCTTCATTGTACATAAATGAATCTTTGTAAACCTCCATCATCAAGTTTGATTGGTCATTTGGGGAAAAGTGCAAGTGCATCTAATAGTATTAACAATGCCTTGTTTTTTCTAGTAATTATTGTAATGCACTGCAGCATTTTGTGTTCTTTGTTATAATGACACCCAGGTCAAATCTCTGCTGTGAAAAAGGTCAGATATATCACTTCAGCTTCTTCTGCATTTTTCCAACCTGGAGGGGCCCTGAGCAACTAGGAGGAGTCATTAGTGGAGCCAAAAGGAGAACAATCCTGGCATGTTTCCTACCTACAAACAAACATTTTTTGTTAGAACAAATATCCAAACCACTTGAAAGTATACCTCTGGACCACAATCAGTTTGTTTTATGTTTTGTGATCAAATTGCTATTGATGTCTTTCCTCCTTCCAAAAAAAAAATCTGGAATGCATGACTCATCCGCACCCATGAAATTTCTCAATTTAAATAGTTACAGCAGCTCACAAAACCCCCCCTTTCTTCTCTAAAGCTTGGTACTTACACTCACTTACAAATACCCTGTGTTGAAATGGTTTCCCTGTCAGTGTTTCTACTACAAGTGATCTTTGTCTTTCTTTTCCCAGGAAGGTTCACAGGGAAAGAGAGCAGGCTTTTGAGATGAGTATGAAGCTGTACCACGATGCTTCACCTGGCGATCTTGGTGTTCCCCTAAAACTGTTCCCCCCAGACCCTAGCACACTGCAAGGTTCCTACCCTTATGAGTCTGCTGTTCAGGAGCTTAAGCTTCTCATTACTGACTGCTGTCCACAGAGGAAGCTGGAATGTATTGGTGAGTCAGATTGTGTTAATATTATTCTTACTCACAGAAAAGCGGACTTTCAGGACAGAGGGCTTCTCTTGGAGTCTATTCGTTCATTCAGCCCAAAGGAGGTAATCTACCCTTTTCTTGCAGAGTACCATGACCTCAGAGTTGGTGCTGGCTTTTATCCAAGCCACTTAAAACTGTGTTTTTTCAGGGTATCTGCTGGTCTTAAAAAGTCTTTGAAAACAATGAGTGTGAATTTAGTCTCTGTAAAAAACTCTTTGAAAGTATAAGAGTCTTTATTTCATACAAGTAAGCTCATTATTAACAGTTCTTTTACATGTCACAGGCTAGCAGGTGATGGTGTACAACTATAAATTATATGTTGGATTTATTTCAATAGTGAATTGTATTGTGATCAGTTTGTACTATGAAACCCTTCACTATCCCCTGACATTGTTGCTACTTTCTTATTTAAATCCATTATTGTCTTTATTGGTCAGTGTGTACTCTATATCCTTCTTAATTGACATCTGGACATGTCCCATTGTGTTTCAGTAGCAACAAAAAGAGGACTTGCACACAGGACAAAAAAATTCAGACAAATGTCTGGATGAAAAAATTATTTCACTTCATTTAATTTTCTTTTTTTAATTTACAAATGGGCTTGGCAGTCAAAAAAGTGCAAATGTGCAGGAGGTGCAAAAGTGCAGTGTATAGGTTTCAGTCAATGGTGGACTTTCCTCAGTGCAAACAGAGAAATGCACCTTGATACAGTGATTGCCATTTGTCAGTCATGAGTTTAGGATAGACTTCATATTATAACTTGAACTGTAAACTCTTGTCATGGAATCTCTGAAATGTGGGACATAAGAAAATGAACCAGACGTCTTAAACTCATGAGGTCTGTCGTCTGTGAGATGGGACTGTTTCATGCATAACACAGAAGCGTGTTCTTCTAACACAGTCCTTTAATTGCTACACCTCTTTAGAAGTCTGTATCTGAGAATTGTGTTCTTGAAATTGAGATGCAATCATTACCTTCAGTCCTGAGCTGTTCTGAGTTGCTGATAAGCTGTTAGTTTCTGTAGGTGGTGCTCTTTTATTTGTAGTGGTGGCTGAAATTGCTTTGTGTACAGCATTTAAAAATGTTTGTTGCATCCACTCAATTAACCTCTGCCTTAATAAACCATTCACAGTTTTATTGTCAAAAATGAAACACTGGTTTGTATGATGCAGAGTACAAATTATATTTATTGTTAGGGTTAGCCAACATTTGATATTTAAACAGAAGACCTCTTACAACCATGTATTTTTCTTATGTTATCTGACGCAAGTTGATTGTTTTGTTCTTAATTATAGCAAGCCGTTTTGCTTGATTATATAGTTGTAGAGCAATGTTTATATTTGCTTCTACTGGTGTTTTTTTTGTTTCCCCAGTTAGGACGTTACGGCTAATCTGTGCCTATGCTGAAGAGTACAGGCGCCTTCATGAGGTGGACTCAACACCAAAAACAGCTGCCATGTGAGTAAATTATCCTCAGTATTTGGAGTCAGTAGCTTTATATTGTGATTTTCACAAAAAAAAGAAAAATGTCAAACAGTGAAAAAATGACAACTCATTTATAAACAGTTTGATGATTAAATGGTTAGAGCTTTGTTCAGAGGAATATTAGGGGCTGTCTTGATCTTTTAGTCTCATTTCTCCAAAGGTTGCCTTATTAAACTTCAAAATAAGCCCTTTTTGCATTAGCTTCATGCTCATGATTGGGTGGGAAAGACTCTCTCAAAGTCCAGTGGGAGTACATAACATCATTTAAGGGCTCATTGCCTTGGTAGCTGCCCTGTCAGGACTCATCAGTGCTCAGCTTAGCCTGGCACGGCAGGGACTCTCGTAGGTCTATTGCCCCCTAAAGAGTTTCTCTTCCTGGCCAGGCCTAAAAGTGGGTCGTCTGTCTGAGTTTGGAACAGACCCAGGGTCCAACTATAGTTTTGAAGAAGAACAGAAATGAGATGGAGGTTTGAGGGGTCCATGATGATGCACTGAGGCAGACATAGACTCACTGGGTTGTAGCACCCATTATTTTTTTTTCATCAAATATATTTGAGTTTAATATTATTATTTACATTCAACCACAACAATTGGAGTACAAAGCAGCAGACAAAGGACCAGCATTGTCCCATCTGACATCAAGACAGGGCTTTTTTTTTTTCCTTCTTAATTTTTGTCATTGCAAGATTCAAAGTGTAGACATAACCTTGAAATCAAACACGGGCCACCAAAAAAGAAGGTAAATAAATAAACCAGTGTACAAAATGAAAAAACCTTGATTAGTAGTACTCAGAAGCTAGATGCTTACGGGGTTTTCAGCCTTTCAAGGAAAGATAAAAAGAACTCTTCCAGATCTTATCAAAAATAGAGTATTTTCCTTTTGTCGCAAATGTAAGCTTTTCAAGAGCAAGAGAGTTAGACAGAGTAGCAAGCCACACCTGTGGAGAAGGTCTGGATGGAGATTTCCACCTATAATCAAACTCATCTTTGCTTTGTCTCATTCAAAACAAAGTGGACTGAGAATATTTTAAAAGTAATATTATAAAAGCAGCAGCTGAGACAACTAGTGAACAAAAGTGACAGACTAAGAGCTAACATTTTTTTTTTTTTACTCAAGACGGGTGGGGACCGTAGTCCTAGAATAGGCGCATTTATTGGGTTGTTTAGAGAGCCAGTCTTAGATTACGGTTTGGCACTTTATAGTGGGGCTTTAAACAGTTGACATTTCATCAATATTTAAGGGGTTGTATGTTTGTATAGGGTCACATCTCAAATGTTTGTGAAAATCAACTGTTTTGTGTATGCAAACCACAAAAACACAGTCTTTCAGAGAAAAGGGAATATGACATTTTTTCATTTCTGTCACAGTTGTCTGATATCTTTTCTTTTTTATGCACTCTTGCCCTTATTTCTGTCTCTTTTGTTGGATCCACTAATGTTTTTTTAAGACTGGCTGAGCCATGTCTCCTGCTCCATATATGTCCTGCTATGTTTGCATGTGTGTGACATGATCACAGATGGCAAAGTAAAAGAGTTGACCAGACACAGAACTTCTCAAAACCTTTTACCCCAAAAAACCTGTGTGATGTACGATTTTGGTGTTTACTCTATGTATGCAAGAATATACAATAGTACATAGTTCCAAGACATGAACATTGGATCATGCTGCGTGAAATTTGTTGCCTAGAAACATGAAGCAAACATGGCCAAACACAGAAGATTATTTATTTTTTTCTAGTTTAAATTTGAGCAAGAATTCACTCATATTTGACATGCTAGGATAATCGTATTTGATGTAAATCATTGTTAGTGTTTATAAAAATCAAAAAAGCATTGTAAAGGCCAGCTGTTTTCTGAAGGCATATTCTGGCACTACAAGCTAATAATAAAAGAATTTTATACTTGCAAGTTAAATAATTTGCAAGAGGCCACAGGCGGCTCTTCTGCAATAAAACTTTCAGTCAAAAGTGAGATAAAAATTCTGACTCTAAATGAAACTCCAAGCCACTTGGGGAGGCTAAATACGGACCATGTATTTTCCTGCCTCCAGTCTGCCAAATTTTTCAAATTTTTGTTCTGTCCTGATTGCAGCTCAGTACAGCCCATATGTGACTGCTCTTTTTAGTCTATGAAATACAGGTTGCCCTTTTGCAAATCACTTTGACCCAGAGTTTTATATCAAGGCTTTGAATGGTGAATGGAAGTGGAAGTTGATTCATAACTAATTGTATTGTTATGGTGACATAAAAGCTCATCAGATATAAGCAGGAATGAATCCTTTGTGTATCCACATTGCATATTTAGCTCTTCTCATTGTTTCTGCCTGTTTCTAGTTGCCCCCTCACACTTCAGTTTTTAATTTCTCACACACAAATACACTTTATTGTACTCGCTGCCCTCCGTCATTCATGACCAGCATTTCCGTTTTTCTCTCTTCTTTGTCTTTGACCAGCCAGGAGCTCATTTGTTCTCTTGTGTGCTTTTGTCCCTTTCTTTTCTCTCTTCTATTATGCGACTAAATTGGTCGCCACTCTTCCCCTGTATCCTGTCTCTGCTCATTTCTGCTGTTTTCTGACTTGTTTTGTTCTCTTGTAAATTGGAAAACCCATAATGGAGCCTTAATGTTGTTACTGAAATCAGTATTTCTGTATGTTGTAGGAGTGCATTGTATCCCCGGAATGCAGAGACACCAGTTTTCATGTGAACCGATCAATGTGTGTGTTTACAGTAGTGAACTCAGAAGATCATAATTCAGGGTTGCAATTGTGTGTGGGAGGTCCAGCTCCCAGTGGTTACATGAGCCTGTCCACACCTTCCAGAACCTGCAGGAGGAGAATATCCAGTTGCATGTGGCTGGGTCAGTCGAGGGCCAACAACCTTACTTCTCACGCAAGCTAGCAAGTATTCAGTTAGCCCTGCGTGTAAGTCCTGATAAACAAATGGTCACTGTCTGCACACAGAGAGAATGCTATCAGGCTGTCATCATCCCCCAGGCCGCAATTTGTCCTCCCAACAGATCTCAGGGAGAGAGAAAAAAGCTTTATCATTCCCATCCCATCACGCATCCCATTAAGAGCTACATTAGATTTAGTTTCCTTTGAGTCCTCAAGGGAGTACATGCCATCATACTCTGTAATGTCAATCTTTTTTTTTTTCCCTTCCAGCTCTTTGTATTTACTTCTGTTTTCCTTTTTTACTTGATCTCAACGCCTTCTTTCTTCTTTCATCTGACAGTGGTGCAGATGACTTGTTGCCCATTCTGGCCTTTGTGGCTCTGCGGTGCCAGTGTCCTCAGTTGGTGTCTGAATGTTCTGCTTTGGAAGAGTTCATTCATGAAAGGTGGGATATAATAATGGAAAAAGCTGCTGAATGACCATTTCCTTTGTTTCCAAAATAAGTGTCTGATCAGTGGCCCAGGCTTTACTCTGTCAGTTCCTAAGTACAAAGTGCGTACCCATGCCTTACAATAGATGTAGCTGCTTTTTATATTCTTTTCTGCCAGATGAGATATTGCTTTTTACCCTTCTGTTGTTATTTAGGATATGTCTAAACACCCTAAAAACTATTATTATAGGTGCCAAAGCTGTCTCAATCACCAATAAGTTTGAATCCCTAAGCTGCCATCTTTGATGGGCTTAAAACAAACAACTGAACTGAGTATTGAATATTTAAAAACGCACTTGATACAAATAATCTCTTGTCATTTGCTACGTCTTTAAAAGGGCGACTCCAGAAAATGTGTGGACCTGATTCTGCGGCCGGTGTCTGGAATTCACGTTAAAATAACTGATGATTGAATTAGCTCAAAAGAATAATCCTTTATGCTAATACCAAAAAGAGCAGTCACCTAGAACAGCTGGTCTAGTGATCTTGAGTTGAGATACCATATCATCAAGTGTCATTGCGTGTGAGCTGAGACCGCACTCAATAGATCTGCACATGGCCATAAAAACAGTTTGTTGTAAAAGCCAGCTGGTTAAATTGGTTGTGGCCAGTGAACGCCAGTGTATTTTGGATTTGGTTTTTCTTCTCTATAAAAATTCAAATAAAGTCCAAATTGATGTTTATGTAGCTCAGTGGGTTGGAGGGGCTTAAGTGAAGTGAGAGAGGGAGCCAAGACACACAGCAAGGCCTGTCAGGATATGCTCTTGTTATCCTAAGGGGTTGGCTGAGAAAGTCAGATCTGTAGAATGGGTGAGTCAGCTGTCAGTTAATGTATTAAGACTTTAATGTTCATGTTTATGTCATGATTACAGCTAGTGTAAAAGACCTCTAAAATTAGGCTTACGTTTAGAGGATGAGAGAGGACAAAATGTTGCTGTACTTGACATGATGCAAAAAGAAACTAAGCCTTGTGAGACTTATTGAGGTGAATTTAATTTTGCCCTGTTCGTTTTGATTATTATCCTTTGAGTAATCTGTCAATTTAAAGTTCTTCAAATAAAAGCACCCTTTGCTTTCTACCCTTCATAAAGTCCTTCCAGCCATGCCTGGTTGACCAAAACTTTTCCAATACTGAAATTCATTTAAATAATTCTATTCACAGTAAACCAACTCTAATGTTTTAGTATTAAAGTATCTTTACAAACAAACAAATTTTAGCCAAAATCTTTTGCATCTCTAAAGCGATTGAGCCCTCAGCAACTCACCAACTTCAAAGTGAACCATGATCATATTTTGTTATTGTTCTCCTCACCTGTCATATATTGCCATTCACAAACCCTTCGAAAAGTGTCCTGCTCACATTAATACAGTTACAGGCGCTCTCTGCTGCTGGGCAGGGTGATCATTCAGGAGATAGATTCACTTGTCTGTTACCTAAAATACTGACCGCATATATTCTTGACCACCAAATGTTCTTGTTTTTTGTTTTAATATGTATTTTTTGCCTAATTTACAGGCAGACTCAGATAATCAAGAATTTTTCCTAGACAGCATTTAACAAAGTTTACAAAGTTTCTCCTGGAGGAAAAAGACATAACATTTTTCTGAGAACCTGAGGATGACAAAGACGTAGCCTGAATTGGTTACCGTCCTACTGCATTTCTTAAATTTGATGAATTGCTTTCATGCTAAATTTGTAAGATGGCATGGATGATTAATGTTTTGCAGTAGCCTTTGTAAAATGTATTAAGTTTCTCCTCACTTAACAAAAACTCATTGGCACTGTTAAAAAAGTTGCCATATGTGTCTTAGACCACCTTCTGATGTGTTCTGAGCAAGCAATCTCAAGACGTAATGAGGACGCATCGGGTGCATTCAAACCTGTACGTAAGCTGTCAACTTGTGTACAATACCAGGTGCTTTTGTTTCCGTCTGTGCAGTGCAGCTTCCTGGATACATTTGCCCCCTTTAAGCTCCAATTTTTTTCTTTTGTGCTGAGCAAACCTCATCTCTTCTCAGCTGCTTTTCTCACATGCTAAACAAACCTCATCCATTAAATCACCTTTAAATACCTGTATAATAGCTCTTAAAGTGGAGAAAGAGGGAGATCTTTTTCAACTTAAGTATGTGGTCAACGTCGAGCAGAAAAATTTGGTCCAAAAGTCATTATAGTAAAAAGCTGATGTGGTTGTTTCACCAAGATAAATAAATTACAGCTCCTTTCTGTGCTTGGATATTTGGGATTTGTGTGGGTATTTATCTCATTATGTTATTTTATGTCAGAACAAAGTAGTTTCTGTTTGTATCCTTATTTAACTTCTGTTTTTTTGAACCCAGAAACTTAAATGAAAGAGCTCACAAACACGTTCATATACTGTATACTGTATACTGTATTTTACTTACAGATGTCTTGATAATGGCTGACATAAATTCTCTCCTACAGGTATTTAATAGGAGAGGAGGGTTACTGTCTGACATCTATGCAGAGTGCCTTGGCCTATGTTGAGTCATTGCACACAGGAGGACCACATCCTCCTGCAGACAGGCTCACTTGAAAAAGGTAAAGTCAGTATTTGATGCTGTGATGAACATTTTGCTAATCATTGTAAAAAGAAAAAAAAAGGAAAAAAGCTGAAAGCATGTGTAATTTTAATAAAAACAGAGACATTGTGAGTGAAAAAAAAACTTGCCATGTTATGTTGGTGATGAAAAATTTCTGTGAAACTAAAATTTGTTTCTAATTGTTAAAATATTTTATTATGAAATAAAATTCTTATTCAATCCCAGCCCTTCTCAAAATATCATAAAACACAGAAAAGCTATGTGACTGCCAAGGTACTAGTCGTGTTAATTAATTAATTTTGGGGAATTTGACCTCCTAAATCTTTTATTATAAGGTTGAATAGAGATGTAGCAGATTTTAGTTTAGTTTACCATACTTTTGCATTAGCAACAAAATGTAGCTCAATACAAGACAGAAAGACCTAAGCAGTTCAGAGGGAACTTTAAACTTGTTTAACACTTTGCCAGAAACAAAACTCCCACACAGTCGCTCAGTTTAATTAACATGTTTGTTATAACAACTTTCTCAGATAATTTATATTAAGTATAGCATATGAAACAACAAGAGGCCATTAGCCCAGAATAAAACCATTTTTCGGATATATTGTGCTGGAAGAACCTGGTGTTTCTTCACATTGAAAGTGCATGTGAAGATAAAAACAAGTGGAAAGAGGTTCGCTTATTTTTTTAATTATCTTCTTAATAGACTGAGATTAATATGCTTTAGAAAACCTGGATGCACTCCCTGTGGAGTCAACTACACCTACACATTACAGATTGTGAGAACCAGAGAGGAAGTGGATCATAGTGTCATTATGTTGAAGTTTATGTTTCTCTAAACTGTTTTTTACAAACTTGACAGATATTGGGTGCCTTTTTTGAGTTATAAATACATGAAAATAGACTAAGATGGAGACTAAAATGCAAACTCTTTGTTTTGATTGATACATTAATCATCATTATTAAATTAATCAAACTTAAGATCTAGTCTTAGCACAGACTGCACTGTGAAAGTCAGGCCTTTCTTTGAGTAGTTTTACCAGCATTGGTGAGAAGAGACAGGGGAGAGAGAGAGGTATGGATGGAGTGAAGTAGACTGAGACTGATGTGTTACACTGAGGGATGAGTCCCTGTGTGACTGTTTTGGTGCCCAAGGTAATGTTTCCACTGTGCTGCTCATTGGGACAGGGTGCAATGACACTGCATGTTATAAAATGTGAAATCCCCAACTGGTATCCCAAAAAACTCCCAGTGACACAATGATTCCTCTGTAGCCAAATATTTAACTTTGCAGACCCCCCGTGATCCACATTGCTCTCGGCCGGCTGGCTGGATTAAGAAGTGGAAGTATTCTAAGTACGGCATACTTGAGGATGGACTGGATGTCCAGTTTATACATTACGCACACAGTTGTTGCACAAATGATAGTACATGTTGTCACTCTTAAACAAAAATAGATTTTGACCAAATTTATGTCCAATAAAGCTGTAAAACCCTGATTACAAATAAACTGGGATGTTTGTTTCCTCGCTGTTCAGACAGCCTTCATCTGGGCTGTTAGTTTGGCATGACTTGCAGTTTTAATAAATCTGTTGATGTCCATGGACTATTATTCCAATGATATAGGCCATTTAAAGATACAACCAAACCAGCATGTTCTATCGACACCTTTTTCAGACTAACAAAGTGAACACAAAAAGACACTTCACATCTTCTTTGTATTTATAATATCCAGACAAAAAAATCATGTTATTTTTTAGACAATCAAATCAAGCTAAATATCTAGTCCTAAAACATGTCAACACCCTGAAATAACTACAGACTGCATTTAGAACTACTGCTGTTCCTGAAAATCTTAGTCAGTTTTTCTGTGGTAAAAGGGAATGGTTGATAAATTTGTGGCCTTGGGTAGAAGACTATTATTTATGTGTGCTTTCCTTGCATGCACATACTGTTAGACTTAAAAAGGCACAAATCGTCTTCCATATACACAAACAAATGCAGTGCTTCCTCCTGTTGAGTAATATTTGATAAAAAACAAAGTGGCCTGTGTTTTTAGAAAATTAGACTTTTTAAAGAAAAAGCAAAACAAAAATTTACATTTTAGATTAAAACGCCTTGCTTTCAGTGCGATTAGAAAAAAAAAAAAACAGTGCATGAGCAGTATTACAGAGTGGCTGTAGGCCTATTCTTTGAACATACAGACAAAATCCTTAACAATGAATACACTATGTCTTGGTTATCCTTTCAGTGCAGAGAATAATGTGGTCCATTTTGTGTTGTAGGCTGCTGCCTGCCACAAGAGGAACTCCTGACTGTTCATCTCATGATTCCTGCTGTGCTACAGCTGAAACTGCAGCTCCACGCAAGCTATGCAGACTCATTATCTTGTAAACACATAGATATGGTTTATATTTGCCAGAAGGACTTACTTTTGCTCTGCTTTTAACAGAGGATTGAATCAGTGCCTATGAGTTGTTTCTAACCAAATAAAATTCTGCATGGAGCCCCACTAAGCTTTGCTGGGACCCCTCAGAGTATGATATCAAACTGTAGACCTTTCCTGCAATAACTAGCCCTGGATTGTTAAAGGGACGATTGTATGTGATCTAGATTGTAGTTGTCTAAGGGGAACTTCTTGGGGTTTTGCCCTTAAAAATGTGATTGGTTACCAAGGCAAAACCTGCAAGTATGATTTACTAATGCAGGGAATATGTAACTTGCAAACCTTATTGCAGTTTTTTCTTGAGATTTTTTTCTCTTGCATTGCATTGAAATGTAAATCCATGTATTCTGTAGCTTTTTTTTTTGCTTTTTTTTCCTCCCAAAAATCACACAAACTCAAATCAGACAGTGTGTATGTGTTTGTTAATACCAAGACCTAGTGTCCAGGGAAGGAACTACACTGCATGATGGTTTGGAGTTCAGACAGTAGATCTATTTGCAGACAGACATGCCTATGGAACATAAACAGAATTTTTTTGAGACACTTTGTAATGAGACAATATGAAACACTGGAGGAGGACAGGAATAACTGCTGTGGGCGGAAGGGTCCAGTTTGTAGCTGCTAACAGTCACTGCGTGTTTGCAAGTGACAGCATGTTGCATAATGTTTAATTTAGGTGTACAGGAATATGGTTAGGTAGTACTTACTCTCCTTACTGCACTTTGTCAGTTGGTCAAAGTTTGTTTGCATGTGTGTGTGTGAGAGAAACTTGTTGGACAATTTGCAAGGCAAGCCATGGGGACTGCAGGTACATGTTATCTAGTTTATATTTTGTTTTAAATATACAACTTTTAATGGGTGTATTTCTGTTCTCATGTCTCTATGCATGCACTTCCCTAAATTAATTTTAACACCCATGTTCAAAATCGACAGATTATTCAAAGAAAAGATGAAAAGATTCTCCTTGTCATTGCTCATTTTGGACTTTTCACACTTCCAAATGCTTTCCTTGAAATCTACATTTGCTTCAAATTCAAAGGGAAAGAATGGGGACAGTTTACAAATTGACTTGCAAATTGTAGACATTTTCTTTGTTTTGGTCCCTGTTTTTATCCAATGGCATTATGGTCTGGCATTTAAAATCTTAAATGTATTTAAAGGTGTGCTATTGTGGCACATTCTTGGCTGGTGTTAAACCTTGACATATGAGACTTACAGAAAAGTAACAACAAATATAATCTTGCTTTAGATTAAGAAAAAGTTTAATGACCCAATTACCATCTTAATGTCAAGTACGTTTTGAAGCAGGTATTTAGGTATTGAGTCCATTAATTCACTGAAATAAAATGCTCATAAAACATTTAGATAGCCGTTACATTTGACTTTACCCAGTGGGTAATGGGCACTGACTTAATTATACTTCATGTGTAATAAATGGGCTAAAATATGCAAAAGTATTGTTTTATTTGTGAGGACTCACTAAAAGCAGACTTGCATTTAGTGCAACAGACTGAAAAACTGCAGTTTTTTAAAAACCTCATTTAATCTAGTTTTATTTGTTTGCTTGCTTGAATGTACTGTCTAATTTTTATTTTTATGGGTCCAAAATAATGTGAAAAGATGTCCTAAGATCTGTTGTCCTATAACTACTACATTTTGTGACATTGAAAAACAGATTGTCTATGTAATAGATTTTTATGTAATTATAATTAAAAGGCAGGATGTTGTGATATTTTGCAAAGTGGATTAAGCCACTGTGTTTATGTAAAAGATCTATTGCACATTTTGCATAGTTTGGGAAAATTAATGTGTTATTTCTTTAATTTAACTGTGAAGGTTGGGAGTTTTAGAATGAGAATGATGACTGTGTTTTGGAGAGATGGTTTAATAAAGACAACAGAGAAGTATTTCAGTCATTTGATATGTGTTGTGATCTGACTTCAGCCTGGGGCTTGTCTTTACCAAACCTCATATTGATGATTAGAGTGTGAACCTTTTTAGTGGAGTTTGGATTTTCAAACAGAAATGCTCACAGTGGAGACAATGTGTACATTTTATTCATGTTACGTTTAGTCATGTTGGTCGACTTCCTCACTGACATGTAGAATAAAAAGCATCATTACTTTGATGAAGACTGTGTATTTTCCTGGTTTTGAACATCATTGGAAACAACAAAATAAACAGAGTGTTTTTTTGTTGTTTTTTTTGTAACATTATTTTTGTCATTCGACTAATTTAGTGGTGGCGCTAAAATTCAACTTTTTTTATTAATTGCTTTGCTAAATATTGTTAATAACTGATAATATTTGTGGGGTAGGGGGCCATGAACTTTTTTCGGCTTCTGAGGGGGGACATACCAGAAAAAGTTTGGGAACCACTGGCCTAATTAAAGGTCCAGTGTGTAGGATTAAGTAGCATCTAGCTATGAGGTTCCAGACTGCAAGTGAGTTCTGCTCACACTCTCTTTCATTTCTCTAGAAACTTTCTCTGAAACTGGTGGCCACAAAAACACAAAGGCCCTCTGAGCCAGAGTTTGGTTTGTCCATTCTGGGCTACTGTGGACGCATAATGAACAGGGTGAACTCTGTGGAAGAAAACCAGCTCCTAAGGAAATGAGACGCTATGATTCTTATTTTCAGGTGGTTTGACACCACTTAAAACTTAGTTGTGAACATTAAATTCCATTTATATTCCATTTCTGCCATATTTTACAAATGCATCCCCTGTAAAACCTACACGCTGATACCTTAACTGTAAAACTCACTAAAGTGAAAATCATCCATGCAAGAAAGCTGCATTTTTAGAAAAAGGGGTTGAGCTTTTATTTTCAAAGCAGCATCTTGATTTGAACTGAAACTGTGGGGGAGAATCCTACCAAGCACACGCAAAGTGACGCAAAAATCTGACAACACTGACCAGTATGTCTAACTGTTTGACGGTAATTAAAAGTGTGAAATGTCCCTTTACTGAGGATGTTTTATGTAATCAAAAATTCTTGTTAAGATCTTCAGAATGTTTTTAATTTCATAACCCACAGATTCTGTTATGTGAGACAGCCAGCTGTTGCTATTGTAAATACTGGCTTATTTGCACAAATTCTTTCTGTCTGGTTTATTTTTCACAAAAGACTTTTTGAGCAGGAAAAACACATGTATTATAAATAACATTAGCTGCTTTTTATAGGTTTGCCAGTTCTATTGCTCTTGAAATGTGTATGCAAAGGCAAATTTCTGCTGTGGCAAGTCAAAATGTCTCCTGTGAAAAAGCTTATGGCTCTCTTTACTTAGATTTGATCATTTCAAGTTTTAAAAAAAGAGGACAAAGCATTAGACACCTTCAGTAGGTGTCTACACACTGAAAATGGATAAAATCTATCCCAACGGTAAAGTCCGGGAGCTGTTTGTTTGTCCTGTAAATGCACTGCCCAGATCTGTTTAAAAAGAAAACAGTCCCTGCTTCAAGACAGTAAATACTAACAGGAACTGATGTAACATGTTTTTTTTCTTTCGATTTTTTATCATTTCAGGCTGTCAGTTGTTTGGATGTCTGTGTGGTGTTATTGCCTGGTTGATGCAGGAGGCTATGATGGGCACATGGCTGAATAACAGCAGAAGAAAAAACAACATGCCACTCTGAATCAGTCAGAACAGCAGGAGAAGCCACAACACTGCCCAGCATGGCTTTTTTCTCACTTGCTTGTGTTCTCTTGCTCTTTCTCTCCATGAATGTTCTTTTTCTGTCTCACTGTGTGCTCTTTTTGTCTCATTTCATTTCACTTACCTTGTTTTTCCCATAACAACTGAACCACAGTTACAAAATTCCTTGATTCCATGCCAGGTCAAAGGGTAATCACCTCCTGCTTCAGGTTTCAACAACCAGCACACAGTGCAGCTTTAATTGTATGACCTGCATATTTTTTATAGTGAGATGATAATGCCAAAGGCCTCACTGTTCATTTCCTGGGGAGCTTTTAAAACACTGTTCAGGGAAGGTTTAAATCAGATAATATCAAATGCTTTTTTAAGAAGTAGGATGTGCCAGGTTTGACAGTACTCTGATCAATTATTTGGATCTTTGTTTAATGTTGTCTATAGATACATCATTAAACAAAGATCCAAATACAGCAGTTCCTTAAATGGCCACCTGAGGGTGGGTCTAAAAGCGAGTCAATTCTCATTGAGTGCCACATTGATTGCCAAATTACACAGCTGTAATAAACATGTTAACAGCCTAGTACAAATGAAGGTTTTGGATTCTTTAGACAATGATCTTTTAAATAACAATCGTATGGGGGTGAGTTTTTATATAATTCGCTTTTTTTGGTTCATACTAAGGCTCAGGGTTACACATGATCAACAACATGTCTGCTTTAAGTGACAGCAGCCTTTAACTGTCTGCTAAGCATCTTTGGTAGCAATGTATGCCCGCTCCTCCTTTTTTTAACCTTTCCTTCCTGATAGAAATATGTATCATGGTAAAAGGAACAATTGCCTCTCTTGTGCATCTCCAAACACGACAACATTCTCTCTCTTTGACCTTAAGCCACTCTGCAAAACCACATTTTGAACCAATTAGTTCATAATTGAGTTACTCTGTGTGACATGCTGGCAGACATTTTTGTTTACCAGTGTGTTTTACTACAGTGTCTGTGATTGTGTGTCCCGTTAGCGTGGTGGGACACACCCTGGTGGAGATAGCGTGACTCGAGAGTTCTGACTCAGTGGCTCCCTGACCTCAAAGCTGGCTGCTGATATGACAAAAGCCTCTGGAGTGTGTAAGCCTATATCAATAGTTTCCAAAGCAAAAAGCATGCAGCCAGCTGTTATTAAGTACATGTCCCCTTTAGCACAATGCTGTGACTCCTAATGACTCTAAAAGCCAAGGAAAGATGATATCTAACTAGACACACACACAAACACAATCCCCTATTTTCAAAGTTGCCCTGCCTCTCTAACTAAACTACTGTCTGTCAGTTGGCCCGTGTGACTGAATCCTGTGGAGTCACAAGTCATCATGTACTGTCTGGGTTTTTCTTTAACTGAAAGCTTCAATGCTACTTTAATGAACTCTCGCTGCTCTCTTATTCAAGACAGAGAGCCATACTGCCAAGATCATGACTTGAGAATCCTCCTAGTTTAAGCTTTTAATCCCTCTTATCTCAGTCCCTCCAATTTTTAATCAAAACCAGAGAAGCAATTTGACACCCACCTCTCAACTTTACTGCCCCACTTCTTTTATCCTTCTCTTATCCTCCCTGTACTGTCATCTCTAAAATAAATTAAGAGATTCTTCCATAGTGAACTGCAGGAGCTTGGTTGGTTCACCACCAGGCTTGAGTGTCAGCAAATTTTTTTCTGTCCTTGATTGTTTGACTTAAATCCAACAATGTGTCACTCCATTAAAGTCAACAACTAAAACTGTGAGGGACTTTAACAAACAAGCCTTTGTCAAACAAGTTCACACATTGCTGATTTAACCTAGAAACCAGCAGGAAAATCAGGTAAAGGACTACAAACTTTCATTTCATTGTGCAACCCTGTGTTGCAATAGCTACAAGACGCAACAAGAAGAGTCCGTAGATCCCTAAATTAGGATTTCAAATGTATTGGAATATGTCATCTGGGAATGCAGAATGTTTCTACTGAATTTTGTGCAAATCCATCTTGTTTTTCCTGATTCCAAAAAATTTGGCAGCTTTGTAAAATGTAGGACAGAATGTAAAAATTACATAATCTTCTCTGACATATACTCAGTTGTAAACTATGCAAAGACAATGTTTTTAATGTTTTACCTCATCGACTGTTTTAATTTTTGTATATTAATTAATTTATTTTCTGTAATAGCTTCTGCTTTACAGGGTTGCGGGGTTGGGGTAGCTGTTGCTGATCCCAGCTGACATTGGCCGAGCTGCAGGTCACCCCAGGTCACACCCTGACCCAGCCTCAGCTGGGTCTCAAACCCTGGGCTTTCTTGCTGTGATGCAGCAGTGCTAACAACTGCAACACAATGCTGACCTCATTTAAAGAATTTGTAAATGCTCAAGAAAACACCTGTTTGAAACATTTCACAGGTAAACAGGTTAATTTGCATTCATCTCAGAAACACTTATGTAAACAGGTTCAATTAAATGCACAGCCTTAAAATCGTTTTAAAATTACACTTATATGTAAAGTGGATGATGGTTATTTGCACCTCAGTTGCTTCTTGCTTCTTTAACTTGAATGAGAAAGTAGGAACTGGTGGAACTATCACTGATTTTTATACATTTGGATACTTCTGAAGAAAAACTTTTCTGGTTTTGCCTCTGATGTCCTTTTGCTGCTCTGTTTTAACTCTTAATGATATTTGGAATTTTCGGAATGAAGCTTTACCTTCTGCTGTCTGTAACTGTGCTCAGTTAGCTTTATAGCTAGCTGATTTTGCTTGGGAGAGACTTCTGGTGCTCAGAGAACAGGGGTGTGTTGGTTTTAGACCATTATCATGGGAGTTCTGGGCAACAGAGGAACAGGCACCAGAGCCAGAGCCAGGAACGTGGGCAGCCAGGCTCAGCAATCCATTTATTTAATGACAAAGGTAAAGAGACCAATGAGGGCATGTTTGAGGAAACTGAGAGGAAAATTAATAAAAATTAGACTGGCTCTTAGTTGTTGGGAAAGGCTTTGCACAATAAAAGACTGCAAGACAAAAGCTTTTTTTGCTTTTGGGACTAACAATTAATCAGTTGGCGGTTTGTGACTCATGTTGTTGCACTCATTGTCTGGCTGTGTTAGTGAAGTTTCTGACTCGCTTGTGTTTGATCATAAGCCAAGACAGCACATTTTGACATATTTTTAGCAGATCATAGTCAGGTGTTTGCAGCATATTGTCTCAGAGTTTTGTTAATAGTTAGCATGTACACATACAGTACACCTGAGAGTACTGCCAGAGAAACCTGGGATTTGTATTTACAACAGTAGTGTTGAATTCATAAATAAAGTAAGATCTCATGGTGGTGCAGTCCAAGTTATTATGTCATTGGATCAACAAAGTTCATGTAATACATGAAATATTTTAGTGAAATGGTTTTTCTGTGCTGCTCTTTTGTTCTTTGAATCCAGTCTTGCACCTGTTTTTGAATTTCTATTATCCCAAGTCCATTGAGTTTCATTTAGTAACCATGACCCCTCAAACAAAAGCCTGTTTTCTTTTCCTATTAGACTGAGATGAGTCATTTTCAGAGGTGAACTTGGCTGTTTGCGTGGGTGGGTTTGACTGTTTCTGTCCTTTTCAGTGAAAGAGAGGGTGAAAGAGGAGGGGATGAAGAGGAAGAGAAAGTGGGGCCCAATGGGGTCTCCCTTGTGGTTTAATTATAATTTGGCCTAATTGAGCTGTCAGCCGAGTTCAAAGCCCACTACTGCAACCTTTGCTTTCTCCGCTTTGCTTTATTGAATCATAGTTATCATTGTGCTTATAAGACCAAATGTAGCCAAAATGGTTAGTACATGCATCTTTATTGGCATGACAAATTTACTTTAATGGGGTGGAAGCAGTTTACAAGACAACAATGCTCTCTCTGACAGTGCAGCCTGCTGTGGCCCTCTAACTTCTGTTCAGTTTATCTAAGGAACATGCTGCCCCAAATAATGGGGTGCATATAAAGGGGCCTATAGGGGGTCAGTGCTAATGCTTGTGAACAGGAAGGATGTCACGCTAGGGGGATATGAATATGTCAACCCCCACCACACACCCTGAACATCCATCTACTTGCTCTGTTGAACAAATTTATTTTGTTTCAGTTCTACTTTGTCCCTATAAAGACATTTAACCTTGACGCTGCCCTTAGGAAAAATTCTCTGGGCAAATTTTTAAGTGAACACAGGATCCATAATAAAAGAAAGCAAGTTATGTTGAATTTCACATTAATATTCACAGCCATGATCTCCATCTGTTAAGGGTCAGTATACTTAGAACACACACAGGCACACATACACAAACAAGCAAACACATGCGTGCACACACACACGCGTGCACTCACACAGGCCCTATCTGACAGAATTTTTGGGGCTGTGGTCAACAATTTTTATGACTTTACAATATTACAATTCTGTTCTGCAGCTACGTGAACTGAAAGAAAATAAGAAGGCAGAATTTGAAATTCATTTTGTATTTCCTTACATAACTACTTCAAAATGTTGTATAAACTTGTTCCTTTTAAGTACATCCAGTCCTTTAAGGAGTCAAAAGACTTCAACAAATTGCTCATCAGATTGCTTGAAATATTATGAGGAAATTTTTTTCTCTCCTAAGCCTTTTGTTTAATCCTCCACACAATTATTTTTTCATGGCCTTTGAGTGTTGCCGTTCACATCAGGGCAACACGTTACTGGAATGTGTTCATTTCGAACACAATAAAACTGTAAAGGGTAACTAGGTGTTACACTAAGTTCTCCTGTTTTGACTTTACATTATTTCTAACACATTTAATGTCCTGAATGTAGAAGGTTGTGAATGTTTCCTCTTATGACATTTTTCTAATATCTAGACTGAAATGCTTCAAGTCTGCAACTTAAACAACTTTTAAAGACTTTTCAGGTCTGCAACATCTAAGGACTCAAAACTTCAAATATCAGATCCCACAAGCTACATCTCCAGGATCTCAGAGTCCT
>JAPZDY010000023.1:6140366-6153730 GCA_029783645.1 Ctenochaetus hawaiiensis
TTAAATATATTTTTTCTTAATTATAATCTATATAACTAACCAAATTTAGGGGTACATTGTTTTTACTGAAATTAATTTTGATAACACAAATAGTGGTCATGAATGTAAAAGTCACAGGCAACAACATGCAGAAGCACAATCTCTTGGTGCAGAGAAAGTGACCAGACTCCTTAGCCTTTTTTGTTTTAGCCACTAACAGTATGTTTTTGTTTCTTTGGTCATGTCTGCCAATGATCCATGCATTTTAAAGCCCACAATAAACCAAGTTGATGGAGATTCATCAATTTTTCCATTCTAGGGTAAAACCAGTAGAAAAAACACTTTTTACTACATATAGTCTGTTCTAATGTGAGAATCTTGAAAGATGTTTCATATTTTAAGTAAATGTCTTGTCAAAGAATAAATAAAAGTAAGTCTTTGAGAAAAAAAAGTAATACCCTTAACTCTACAAGCATAGCCCATAATATGCTCAGTACCACATTAATACTTTTCTGTTGTGAGTATGTCAGACAAAGGTTACACATTTGTGTTTGCTCGTTTTATTATGAACATAACAGCCTATTTCTTCATTTAACATATACCTGAGGTCCCCAGAACACACCTGTTGATCACAATATCACTTCCTCTGAGGTGAAAGTCGAAGTCGAAGTATTTCACGATGAGCCTGATGATAAGCGCTAAATCCAAACAGAATCAGACACCAAAAACCATTTTTCTCTGCAAGTCAGGAGATACTTAACTTGAAAGAGAAAGCATGTGCTCAAAACAGAAAATGTAAAAGCCTTTTGCAAATCCATGTATGTTGGCCAGAGATAATGTGGAGACTTCAGTCAAATTAGAGCAGTTTTGCAGATTGTTAAGTAAAAGTTTGGGGTCTGCCCAGAGGATGTTCTATTCATTGTATGCCTGAAAGTTGATGTTGATGAAGGTCTTGCTGTCCATGCGGTCGATGTAGAGGATCCCATCCAGGTGGTCCATCTCATGCTGAAGAATACGGGCTGGCCAGCCACTGGCCTGCCACGTGACAGCTTCACCCTTCTCATTTAGACCTGCAGAGTGAATACATAGAGCAGAAAAATAAAGGATTCAAAAATGCATCAGCATTAATGTGCCTATACAGACATAGAAATTAATAACCATGCAGTAGTAGCAGCAATTGCTGTTAAAAAGGTACTCCATTTTAAAAAATTTTCTTATGGATGATTCACAAAACCAAAATTTTATTTTATGTGTTTTGTATTTCTAAGAGCTCACCAGTCCTCTTCAGTAAATAAGATTTTGCCTAAAACTTGAAAGCCATAGTTGCATAGAAAATACTGCATTGACCTTAATGAACATGCATACCTGACACCTCAACAGACAGGTAACGTGGAACTGTGGCAGAGAAGCCAGAGATGCTCTCACAGGCCTCCTGAAAGAGCACAGTCTGTCCATCCAGGACCCTCAGTTGAGGGTTGACAAAGATCCTCAGAGGCTGCTCAGAGAGACCACGGATCTCCCTCGCTGCAGGCGTGCTCTCTTCCAACATGCTCTTTGGATATTCTAGGGCCAGGATGCGCAATGGCACCCCAATCTGAGGTGCACTAAGTCCCACACATTCAAGTTTCCGCATTACTTTAACCATATTGTAGATGACCTTCTGGATCTCGGGTCCTGTTATGGCTGCAGGGTCCACAGCAACTGCATGTGAACGCAAAACTGGGTCTCCTACCTGACACACATGACAGTATGGAGGACTTGGAGGGGGTATGATCTTGCGTTTCAAGTACTGAAGATATGAACGCACCTTAACAGTACTGGAGCAAGAGCGACTGCAAGGCCCCGAGTGACTGCGGGGGATTTGTAGCAGACAAGTGGAAGTCAGTGCTGTGAACTTTAAAGCCCTCGCACTGCAGTGAGGGGCTCTGGGTGCACTAAGTCTGAGCCCCATGCCGTAGAGCTGGAGCAGAGGCACACATGATCTTGTGTTCATGATGGAGCTGCAGCTGGGAAGATGTAACACATGGGGGGACAGACAGTGCTGAGGGAAAATCATACAAAAGGACAGTTAGTTCATGTCAATTCTTAACCACGTGTTATAAAGACCCAATGCCATATTTGAAGATTTTATTTAAACGAACGCTTTGGTGACAATGAGGCGTATTCATCAAAGCCTAATCTTGTCTTAATCTTGTCCTGGTGTAGTCCTGCCCTTAAGAGGATAAAATAAAACATGTACCCCCCATTTAAAAGCCACCACAGGTCACAAAGCTAATTCGTTAGCATGCTAATGTAGTTGATTTGAAATGCTAATGCTACTGACTAAACGTAGCATTCTAATGTAAGTTTAAAGGCTATGCATTTCTTGGTTACCTTACACTAACGCGTATGCTCCCATGCTAACTGAGAAAGACCACTTTCAGGACAGAAGGTGAGCAGTGGGGACATGCAATGTTAACGGCTCAGTCAAACCGAAACACCACTGAACTTCACAATAAAAGTCTACGTGTTCGAGCCTATGGTTATCTTACAGCACACTTCCTTCAGAAATCTTTATTTTGACAACAACCAGGAAATTTGACACGGAAGTAATTTCTAGCGTTTTAAAAACAAAACTACAGCTATCATGTCAGTAACATGCCGGTACATGTTCAGTTGGGTGAAAAGGTATCTGACATCCCATTCAATTGATGGAGTTTAAATGCTCCACAGGCTCATAACCGGTGCTCTTCACGAACCCGGCGGAGCTGTGTGCCGTTGTAACCTCCGGATGGAGGGAGCTGAGCTGCAGCCTGACCGTAAATATTTACAGAGCTTCCCAAAGTTACCGCTGTGGATCATAGAGCATGTCTGGACCCACAACATGATGGACATACAGACAGGTTGGTTTTCAGAGTATTTTTTAGCGAACATTTTAACGTATTATAACTCCAGTAACTTCTAATATTTGCATCATG
Organism: Ctenochaetus hawaiiensis; assembly: GCA_029783645.1. Lineage (NCBI taxonomy): Eukaryota > Metazoa > Chordata > Actinopteri > Acanthuriformes > Acanthuridae > Ctenochaetus > Ctenochaetus hawaiiensis. The sequence goes on from JAPZDY010000023.1 coordinate 6,143,303, forward strand.
ACGTTATTTGTTTGATTGAAAACATAAGTAAATGAAGTTAACTTTTCATGTCGCAAACTAGTCATATAAGACACTTTGATAAGTTTGATAACAAAATGTGTTATTAAGGTGGTAATTGGCATGATTGTTATTACTTTGTATGAGTAAAGTGCAGTAGTGGAAATCAACATAAACATTTTTTTTCTGTATTTACCGTACTTCTGTACAACGTATATGCATTTGTACCGACATGAGGGTTCCCAGTTTATGACATTCTAACTTCTACTCCACAAAATTTCAAATTAAATACTTAACTTTTTAAATACTTAACCCCCCAACTACTTTATTTTAAAGGAATTAATACTACTTAAAAATACTATGAACAATTTATAAGCTGTGATTAATTGTTAAACATCAAACTTCTCAGCATAATGTAGTGAAATTAGCTCCAATTTGTCCTTTACTACCTTTCAGATTTAACTAAGACTGTTTTCAGATAGTCACTGCAAAACATAACAGATCACTTTTTTGAAATAAATTTGAGAATTGCAATTAAAAACTAAACCAGAGGAGAATGTGGTGTCATATCGGTTCTTTACAGTTGTGGACCCTTCCACTTGGCCAGAAATGGACTCTCAACCTCTGAGCCTTGATGATTCGTGGAGGCTGCGTGTTATTTCTGCCAAAGTATATTTCATCGTGAAAAACAGAGACATGGTCCAATTTGAGAGAGTAATGGGATTCTTGGAAGCCATTCGCATACTTCTACCCAGACTGGTTCCTCCCATCAAACACATGAAGATCATGTTTGGCCTCAAGACCATGGTATGGAAATGAGTGTTGGTGGATTTATTTGTGTTTGGCAACTATGTAAAGATGGGAATTAATAAGATTTAATTAAAAACAGTAATTATTAATTCTACTTTTCAATTTAATTCTTATCAATTCCCTTATTAATTCATAAATAATTTTAGTCCAGATTGCCACAGCAACTGTCTGTTATAATCTAAAACAGAAAAAATGAGACAATATATGTTCACCATTAATTTTTACGGTTTCTTTGTCAGTGAAACAGTCTGCTGAGCCTGCATGCACTGTGCTAATATTACTATAATTTATTTATGGTAATGGACGTGCAGTGGGAAGCAATAGCACTTGTATAAGTTTTCAAAGGTACCCATATTGTGAAGTCTTTCAGTATCCTGTTGGTCTTTTTACCCACTTTACCGCGTTATTTACTTTTTTTTCATGAAATGTGCCACAGTTTGGACCTTTTAGCCTGAACAGAAACACATGTTGGCACTGATGAAAGGACCTGACATGCTCTAAAGCATACGTTTCCACTGATCAGACAGTTTTGAACAAAGTCTCAACAATTCTGAAACTGAACTCCCATCTTTTAAATAAAATTTTTGTTACTTGCATGTTGTAGTCAGATTTAATTCATGACTGTATTTTTTAACTTTGTTGATATACCCTTTGTCTGTCTCTGTTCTTGTTCCTCCTTCTAGTTCATAATGTGGATGCTCAGGGAGGGCAGAGGGATGGTTGACATTGTGATAAAAATCAACCAGTTCTTCCCGAGTAAACTACCTCAATACCAAGATCAGTGTGTAAGTGTCCAACTGATGTGTCCGACAACTGGGTTGTTTAAATCTTTAAAACTGTTTTTGTGCTTTACTTTACTTGCTTGTGAAATATTAATTTTTGGGCAAATCTTTACAATCTTATTTTTGTGATCTACTTAAATAACTCTCTACAACCTTGTTATCTGAAGTAACAAAACAATGATGTTTTCAGTAAAAAGTCTTTTGTTGGCAAACTGTACACATTCTGTTAACCATCAAACAGCAAACAGATTATATCCTAGACATTTAGCAGCTAAAGAGTTGTGTATTTCCCTCTGGAGTTGATGAAGACCAAAAAACTGAGATAAATTGAAAGTGATTATTGTGCTAAGGTTCATTAGAAAACCTGGGTATTGTTATTTATTTAGCTATTGTTTAAAAGTTCAGATCACCAAGAATCTCATATGTCTGAAAGAAATAATAAAATGTAAAGAAATAATACATTTTCCCTAATCAGTTTGCCTTGCCTTGTCAAACTACTCCATATGGAAATCTTACAAATATCTTTTATAATTTGTTCTTATACAGAGCCCACATGAAATGTTTCTAATGAGGAAAAACAATAAGGACTTCAAGACTCTGGCACAAGCACTTGCTGTGAACAAGGACAAACTGGAAGATTATATTCTGGTCAGTTTATTGCATCATTTTATCATTTCAGTGTTCACAATGACATCTCCATAGCATGTAGAGATATACAACATACAGTAGAGTTAGAGGACAACATCTTTTCAAAAATTATGGTACCACTGTCGATACCAGAACCATTGAAGCAGCATTTCCTAAACTTAGAGTTGGGACCCAAAATACATCATGGAGCCACTTTAACTGAGTCGCAAATTAAAGGCAGATCATAAGTCTGTTTGGCTCAGGTGTTGTGTGCATCCAAAACAAGAGGAAGCTTCAGAGGTGTACATACACATGGTACCAGATATTGAAAAACTTCACAGTACATACAGAAAATTTGGTAAGTGTACTGTGGCATGCTTTTATATTACGTGGAATACATTTACATTATATTTATATAGTTTTTTAAATGTAATGCAGTTCATTGTACATATTTGTAATTTTAATTCCAGGAAGACAGCAAATTTCTCTTAAAGTGATACCAGTAATAATAGAGTGGAGTACTTTGATACCTCAACGTGAAACTACAAGACACCACAAATGAATGCAGGACAGACTTAGATTGTTAAATATGCATGTTCGATCAACACCACAAAAGGTCAAAAGATAAAGAAAACCATTTTCAACAATTATCAATACCTGATATTAAGACCTTTAAGCCAACAACTGAATTCATACAATACACACAAAACATGTGTAATTCTGGAAAAAAAATTGAATTTAAGTTGAATATTCAATCTAGCTCTCTTTTCAAGACTTTTGAAGAAAGTCAGTATACAAAAATCACATCAAAATAAAAAACTATTCCAAATTTTGATAAACCTTAAACAAGAAGATTGCATGATTGCGTTGAGTAAAAATAATGAATAAAAATTACATTCCTTCATCATCATATTGCATATAGTAGAAAAGAATATGGGACTACCTTTTCACTTCTCCCAAATCAGAGGTCACACATTCAGTCTCAGTTAGTCAGTATCAGTTAATAGAAGAAGAACAGCAACTTTCAAGCGCACAACTTAAAATCATTGATTCAGGGCCATATGTTTAAAGCCCTAAGTGTAGCTTTGACACGATATTTTCTAACCATTTTTAAAACCTGAATTAAACATGAATGAGTCGAAATTATGCACTGGGATTATAGTAGATTCGTGGGTCAGTGTTCTCCCAAGTCCTTGCATTCATGTAGTCTCTACACTCTGTCTTTGAATAGTAACATAGCACTGTTTCCTCTAATAGCACTGAAATGCCAGTCTTTTTCTAGCCATTAGGGGGCACTATAGATCTATGTTAAAATCTATTTCTTAAAAAAACATGCAAATATGAGTTTTTTATATAGTCAGAACATCCAAAAAGTTATTTGATTACCTATGTAAATATATATATATATGTATGTATATGTTTTTCCTCTTACAACTTAACTACATCCAGTATGCTTTTGTGGAGAAACATGCCAGAAATTCTTCAGAGACTGTTTATGGGATGATGGATTGGAATTTGACAAAAACAGTTTCCCAGAAACGCCTGGAACTCAGGTATTAAAGTTCACTAGTCTAACCATTAACCAAACAGAGAACAACATTTCGTACAGGAAAAAAAAAATTGTTTTTCTGGAAAGCCATACCTTGACTGTTTTATTTGCTCAGTGCAGAAATTTAATTAAAGTTTGATTACACTGAATTGTTGGGAACCGGTTTTATGTTTCTTAATGTCCTGAACATTGAAACCTTAAACCTTATCTTACTCTGTAGCTTTTGCAATGTTTAATTGAGCTCAGTGTATGTTTCAAAACTTGGGGTACTTGGAATCACCATTATTGAGGAAAACTATGATATTAACAAAATGATATATCAATTGAGTATTCAATGCAAGGGATTATATTGTATATAAATAATTAAAACATTGCCTCTTGAATCATTTCCTTTGTTTCTTTTCCTTTTTTGTAGACGGTGGAGCTAATTCACCTTAACAACCTAACACTGGTTGCCATCCACTTAAAAGTTTATTAGGTGTTGTTAGTTTGTCAGTTTATTTTGATTTGGGTTGTTTTTTGTTTTTTTTTCCTGACCCTTTGTACAGGTATGGTCACAAACTCTGCTGCACTCACATTTGATAAAGGGAAATTTAACTGATAATTCTTTTTTCTAATTTTGTAATTTAGTAATTTTGTAGATACTGCAATTTTATTTGTTGGAATTCATATAGATACTACATTAATATCATTATTATTGTGACAGCCCTAGTCTTGACTGTAAATAAAACCCCCCACAAAGTCTGAGTAATGATTGTTTCCAGCTAGCATGTAAAATAATGGCTGTCTTTTCAGAATCAGATGGAGCAGCAGTATGGTGAACATTATGCCCAGAGAGTTGAGGACAGACTGCTGCACTATCTACACAGGTTGAAGGCTGTGTTACCAGGAGATACCTACATTGATAAGGTGTGTTTTTAACGTGAGTGTACCCTTAAACCTGTGGTTACAGTCAGTGTCCCCCTTTGAAAGAGAGTCACAATGCAGCATTGTCATGTCTATATATGTCCTTCCCACCCCTTAAGAAAATAATTCAAAAAACGCCATTTTTCCTATGAAAGAATCACTGCCAATGCCTGGCCAATTACTATCTGGTTGGACAAGAGATCTCATGGATTTGGCTTCTGTTTTGGTTATGAAAGGGCAGGCCAGTGCTGCTCTTTTTTGGTACTGCTCTTCCCTATTTGCTCAAACACCTACCAGCAAAGAGACCACCAAAGCAACTAAAGCTCAACCGATCAGAAAGGTACCGATCTAGAGGATGCTTATTCTTCAGATCCAGATGTAAGAAGGACAGCAGCACAACCTCAGGTTTGCCTTTTGTGATGGAGACTTTGCATCCTGTGTGTCCTTCCATGCATGACATTACCAGCCCCCTGCACATTCACAAGGTGCTGCACTGAACAATGAATTTTGCCTCAAGATCTTGTCCAAGCACTGCATCAGTCAGTCTATTGAACTGCACCCTGTCACCCTCCTCAGGATGTTAAAACAGGGTGAATCAGCAGTCGTTGTATCCTGACGTGACCTTAACATTGTTCTTTCATCAGTCATATAAATCACTCATCAAGTTTAGGATCTGAATGCAAACCAGCACACTGATAAGTGGACATGCACTGCATTATAAACACACACAGATGTTGAAAACCACTGACTTCAACCACTAATTTCACCTAATTCTGCTACTAAAATTGCAACCTCCAGGGTACTGGTGCCAAACCATTGTTTGTCAATAATGTTGGAGAGAACTTGGGCTGCAAATGTGTATGCACATTCAGTGTTTTCCTTGCTTCATAAAAATTAGCGTTGATCAAAAACTTTACAGGGAAACCATGGAAAACTATAAAAATGATAGCATTTAAATTATCTTTGACATCATGATTGAAAATTTTCTTTCACTGCATTTCTGACATTTATGAATGTTTGAAATAGATACTGAAGAAAGGAAGTCCTGTGACTGAGGAGGAGCAGCTGCTTTTGGATATTATTAACTCTGACCCCGCAACCATAGCAACAACTTTAAAGAAACTGCTGCACTGTGGTAAGGAAAATCTTATAAAACTTGATGCAAATAACAAAAAAACGTGACATTTACTTCATATATCATTTTATGAAATGAACTTCATTGTATCTTTGCAAAATTGAAAACTGAATTTTAGTAATTTTTTTTCTCTAGTATTGTGGCAGTAGCACTAGTATTGTGGCAGTAGCACTCAATTCTGAATTTTATGTAAAATTTTAGACAAAGTCAATGTTAAAATAAAGACATGATGTGTATGGTCATATAGAATAATGGACAAGACATCTCATCCCCTGTTTTACTCTACCAGGATGCTTTTAAAATGCTTTATTGCCTGAATAATTCAGACATGGGTTACAAAGAGGAGGGCTTGAGAAAACGTAAGCCCCTTTCACGCATGTAATGTGACTCTAAATTTATCAAGAGTTTACCTGGAGGTAAATTACTAAAGGTAATCTAAAGGTAATTACACATTATTAATCAAAAAGCTTTGCCTTTTCATTCTTTAGATGTTGTTTCCTGCAGTCTTGGCAAGACTTATCAGTCATCGGTACATGGAATGGAAAACTCTCAACTCTCACAGTACTCTCTGTATGGAAGCTCTTCAAAGGCCCCACTGAAGTCAGTGGAAGCCAGAACTCTTCCAGAGTTTGAACCAGAGCTTTTAAGGGGACAAGTAGAGGATGAACAAGTTGTGTCTGAAGACAACCTTTGGTTTGAGAGGGAAAATGATTCAGATGCTGGGAGACATCAACAAACAGAGGAGGGCACTGAGGTAGATAAGAGGGTGGAGGAAGGCAGCAGTGATGGGAAAAAGGAAGAAATCAGTCAGAGAAGCAGTGAATGTTTTCAGGAGACTACTTCCTCTCCTCAGTTTTGTTCAAAACACCAGCGATGGGTGAAGAGCATCCTTCAAGAATGTCCTGATGAATGCTCAGAGGAATTGCTCCTTCAGGCTAATGTTTCTCAGTCTCCCCTGCTGTTTCAGTCGTCCTCATCCATTACTTCATCAGGGGATCTCACCCCATCTGACCTCATTCTGCATCCACCTGACCAACAACAACCACCAACACAGACTTCCACCTATTTTGAGACAGCAGTAGAGGCATGTGAACAAACAAACCTGGAAGATAAGCCAAACACTGGATCACTTGGTTCAACCAGGTACACCTCTCAAAGGGAACCATTGCCTCAGCCCCCTTCATCTAGAGACACTCCACTGCCTGCCTTGTTGTTGCCCGTGGTCCGATTAAAGGACATTGCCACTGTAAGAGGGATCCATCTCTCCTTTAAACTCCATCAGTCATCTTCCAATCACTTCACCATGTGTAGTAACAAACAGGCAGCTTCTGCTTCTAGTCCTCAGGTACAAAACTGTCCAGATTGCAATACCTCAGGTAATGATACCATACCTCAGAAAATGCAGGAAGACCAACCAAATACTGTGGCCCCAACAAATGCCCAAAACACTACTCACCGAGTACAAAAGTCTCCTGTATCTCACTATGCATCTACTTCTACCAGCTGTCAACCAATTTTAAGAAAGTTTAGACTGGCTCGTACGAACAGACAACCACAGACCTTTGACGGTTTCTGTCGAAAGCCTTTAGCTGAGCAGTTAACAAGGGCCCCAGCTACCTTAAGGACAAGTTGTCTGCCACTTTCTTTTGACTACAATACCTCTGGGCCTCCCACACATGATGTCTCTACCTCTACGTCTCAATCAACAACTATATCAAGTCTTGGCACTGCCAACCAAGTTGTTCCTCAAAGCTTTATCCAGTCTCATCCTCTGACACACATCAGTCCTTCTCGGTTAAAGACCTTAAGATACTCCAATGTTGTCTCATCTACCCCCAACTCTAGTTGCATGGTTGTCAGGTCGAAGATCAGCAGAGTTCGGAGAGCCCAGTTCAGGATATCACTGTCTAGTCAGGCTGTGCTGCTGCAGTCAAAGTTGCTTCAGCCCTATGTGAGTCTTACCAGGTTGAGTGAGCAGGAGTGTCACCAAATGACCAATGGGAGATCCTCAGTTAGGTTTATGGAGCCTGTGGCACAGGGCAGCAATGATAATAACAAAGATGCAGGTTCTTCTTTTGATCCTAACATTCTGTACTCAAGTCATTCTTCAAGTAATGACAGCAAGGATTCACTTGATGATGACCCTGACTACAAACCTTACATCTAAAAAATAAAAACAATCTTTTAGTAAACAACTTTAACACACACCAGTAACATATGTTTTTTAAACAACTGTGACCAAGGTATATACATAGAAGAACAGTTTATTTTTTAAAAAAATATATAACATGTTGTACTGTAAAAGTGTAAAAAGTAATTTGTGAGTGCTCTCTGGTGGGGCAAACTATCTGACACTATTTCTAAAGTACAACAAACCTACTTTCACTTTTTTGTTCGACAAATACTTGTTGGTAATCAGTCATTATACACAGAAAATAAAATTTCTGCATGAAGTTAGTTGGTTGAGAAATCAGACTGAGCGTTTTATCTGTATGGCTGTAACAGATGTGAAAATATTTGCTAGTTTCTGGTTTTAGGAGCTGAAACTAAGTTTGAAGAGAAACATTTATTCTTTGGACATGATTGCAACTTTTAATAAACATGCAAATTATGTACCTGTGAGGCTGTTGGATGTGTAAGCAGGTTACAAATTGCTAACAGGTCAATAGTAATCAACTTTAACAGCCCATACAATGTAGAATATTATTGATTTTATTTGCCTTTTATGGAGCTTGTTTATTTGACATTGAGGGCTAGTGACTGCACTATTGAACAAACAAGGGCTATTGAAAATAGTGACAAAATATTCAGAATTAGTTTCAGTTACTGGTTATTTATTTGAAAAGTAACTAAGTAATTTTGTTGCCAGCTGCTACATATTAAAATGATCAGTTTTAAAACTAAGTAGCTTAACTAACTTTTTTGTAATTTTTAAATGTCTCCTTAATTTTACTTCTAATTCCTACAAAGCTATGTAATTTTAAATTTTCCCTTTGCAAGTGTGGAACAAGAAAGCTCTGAGATTTGAATCATCTTTGTTCCCATGATCTCTGCAGAAGTTAATAATACTCCTTACAACTAGAGGGCAGCAAAGGCTACTGTTCCTTCCTGTAAGCTAGACCTTTTCTGTCCTGGTTAGACAGTAAATTCATAAGAAGATGACCCACTATTCCACAGCAAATTGGGATAAACTCTGAGTAACCCAGCTAGACTCTGGTGATGTGTTTCCTTGTTGGACAGTTGATCCAGCACTTTATTCCAGTCTAATATATATCTGTGACTTTTAGATGAATTGTTGTTTATATAGATATTTGTTGTCTCCAGTGAATAAATCATCAAGGTAGTTTATTTGTACTTGTCTAACACAGGGTTGCTGAATGAAATTGAAAGTGTGTTTCTCTTTATGCTGCACACATACACACAGAGAATAGAAAAGGAAAATGATATAAAAGATGTACATACAGTTATTTGTATACATACATACATACCTGTATATATGAGAGATAATCCAAATACATTTTTTGGAAAAAAAAGTCTAAATCATAAAAATAATCTTAATGCCAACAGCAGATCAAAGTTTCAGCTCTTTAGAGAAATATCCCAACATCAAGGTTGATTGGTGTCAGTTTTTAAAGTGAAACATGTGACTTTGGTGATCTTTTTTTTTCAGCATCACCATGAATGATATTCACGTACAATGTCTTGACTTTGGTTTGACCATGGTTTTGCCTGCAAACAAATATCAATACAAGAATATATTGAAGTACTTATACTTTGGTACCAAAAATCTTTTTTTTTTATATAATGCAGTTACTTAAAACATATTCCCCTGCCAGCTTTACTTACTAGAGTCACTACATTGTGATCTATTTTCTCTTTTGTTTGCATTTTGGCAGAGTAGTTTTACATTCTGCTTAAAAAACAAAAACAATCCTCTTTTTTTTTTTTATGAGACTAGTCTGGCCAGGCATCAGCGGCTCCAATTCAGAGGACAGTGGCAAATTAACATGTTGTTGTTGAAAGCATGTCAGCACCTCAAAGTAAGCAATTAGCTTAAAGTTTATGCTTGTGAAGCTGCTTTTATAGCAGGATTAGGATTAACAGGATTAACATTTTGCCATGAAAGGGATCCTGTGTAGAAACATTTTGCGCATGATACTGTAGGAATAGATGTTACTTAAAGCACAAAAATCAGTTCATCTGTGCTGCAAGCTAAGAAAAGTATTTCATGGTGTTTTAAAGAATCTGTTTTTATAAAATTCACACAAATACATTAAATTAACAAATCTTGTTAAATGTCTTTACAAGGTTGCAGTCTGTGTATGAAGCAAAGACTGGACCACCTTGTCACTTGTTAAGAAAACGTTGAACCACTCCAAGGCCTTTCTACTGGGGGTTAAATCTACTCTTCTCTGGTTAGTAATGTGCCTGTCTCCTACACTGGCTAATCAACATAGTGGAATTCAGCTCTGTATTACACGGTGTCCAGTGGCAAGACAGGACAACAGCTACCTACATGATGAACAAATGTGTGAAGAAGTAGGTCAAAAAACAAGTACGGACATGAGTAGCACATCACCATGGGTCAGTACTGGGATCAACAGTAACCCCCGCTGTTTGCA